>VWZO01002562.1:132768-195034 GCA_013396975.1 Bucco capensis | reverse complement strand
TATTAACACGAGGAGGAACTTCTTTACAGTAAGGGTGACAGAGCACTGGCACAGGCTGCCCAGGAGGGCTGTGGAATCTCCTTCTCTGGAGACATTCCAGAGCTGCCTGGATGCATTCCTGTGTGAGCTCGTCTAGGTGATCCTGCTCTGGCAGGGGGGTTGGACTAGATGATCTTTCTAGGTCCCTTCCAACCCCTGGCATACTGTGATACTGTGATATCCTGAGACACTGAGAGACCTGGCCTTACAGAGAATGCCTTCGTGTTTTAGGTGCCTTTCCCTCTGAAGGGGTATGGAAGCTGAGAGATGAAAAGGTTCTTATGCTCATACTTTCTCCCTAACATGGTGTCTGGAAGTAGCTAAGAATTATCCAGTTCTGAGGACCTAGAAGCTGTTCTTGTTTCATGTGCAGTTTTAAACCACACCTTGGTCACAGCCTCAGTGTGGTTACTGGGCAGCCCTTAGAACTTACATGTGGCAGGTGATTAGAAATTGAGGGATTGGATATTACTGTCACAGGCCCAAAATTTCTTTTTTCTAGTTTTATGTGAGGGCATACTTCAATTGGCAGACCAAATACTTCTAAAGTATTACAGTGCTTGCAGGTTTAAAATTAAGAAAAGATTAAATGTTGATTATACAATGCATAAGAACTCCTTATGCAGTGAAAGGTATCCTTGCTGGAAACCACCAAGGCTAAAAAATTATTCGTATCAGGAATCAGAACTTTAAATGTTGGTTAAATAAAATTTGGAAAATTTGAAATATACATCCTTATAAGGATGAAGCTTACAAGACTCATTCATCAGTGTTAAGAGAAATGTGCATTTCAAAAGCATTTCTTGCTTATTCTTTAAAGTATCAGTATTAGCCAGTATGACATGGGAAATAGTTTGTTGCTCTGCCTTAGAATGGCAGATTTACACATCTTTTTAAACCTTCTAGCCATTATAATTTTCTCTTTTTCTTTTTTTTCCACTGTCTCCTTCCTTTTCACAGAGGTCACATGCACAAATAATGAATAGTCTTTGGGGTTACAGTGTGTGCCAAACTCACCATTCTGCCTCTATATGAAATGGAGACATAGCCTCTGGTTTTATAAAGTAGATTCATTCCCTGAAATGATAGGTGAATACATATCATCCTTTGACTGCCAGACTAGTTCACTTCTCTTGTGATGAGCTAAGAATAGCAATTGAATTTGCACAATTCCCATAGAGAATTGTTCTAACATCATGTCCCCTAATTCTCCATTGAAATTCCAGACCTTGCATATGATAGGAGGTAATTTTCAATTATTAAAATGGAATATAATGTTAGTATCTAAATATTAGCTATTGGTATCTAAATATTAGAAATCTTATTTTGATCTCCAGGTATTCTCAAGAAGACATCTTTTGTTATAATGAAAGTAGTATGGGAGATAAAACCAGAAACATCAATCTTAACAGAATATTAAAAATTTGATTATGATCACCTAAATCTCAATATGTTTAATTATTTTTAGTAGTCATTATTCTATGAGTATATCCATCTTGAATGCTTGTCTGGTGTGATTAGATGAAGTTGTTATATCATAAGATTTAATTGATCTTACTGAATTTCATTTTATAGGAACAAAGCTGAAAGTACTGTAGCAGCCACTGAGTGGTCTATCAAATATAATTTGGATATTCAAGTAATGAAAACATTTGTTAGTCTTTTAAAAAATCGATTAAGAGGATTTTGGGTAATTACTCATTTAAAACTTTGTTAGATTCCTACAGAAATTTGGATAATGATGTAGCTTTTGAGGTATTGTTAGGCATGACTGATACTTGATGGTATGGGAAATAATAAAAGTATTGTCATAGCTTTTCTAAAGTGTTCCAGCAATGTCTATGCATCCTGTTTTCAAGTTTACTTTCCACAGACCATTTGACAGCTATTAATATAAATCTTTATCAAACTCCATTTTCCTTCTTATTATTTCACATTTTGGATTTATATTACATTTCATATAAATATATATTTATATTAGCTTTTATAGTACATTTCAACCCAAAATGATACTACAAGCAACTTGAAATCCTGTTGCAGTAGGGTGCCAAGTAAGCCTTCATTGACACATGAAGCATACTCCAGAAAAAGAAAATGTGGAAAAAATTGTAGTCACATGCTTTTGTTTTTAGCTTGTTACACAATATTAATTTTCTGCTCCAATGCTGAGACAATGCAGACAGTGCTAATATACTGGCTTGGTCAAATGCCTCAGCTTAGTCCCAGGAGAGATTCTTTTGGAAAAACCTATCACTTACACACCCACTTATTTCACTGCATCTTCCAGAAAACAAATTAAGTTACTGAAGTAACATTACAACAATGTAAAAAAATTATATAGCTATGCAAAAATTTTAGTCACTTTTTAATCAAATACACCAATATTGAAAAGGCTTCTGTAATGGTTTAGGAAATAGATCATAATTCGTATTTTTCTGCATTACATAGCACTGTTTTGGTAGCTAAGCAGATAGTGGGACAACTTGGATGATTAAGGCCCAAGTGTAGTGTTACTGCTTTAAGACTCAGTCCATGGTAGTAGCTATTCTGTTTGTGGTTTGGTTGTTGGTTTTTTTTCCCTCTAAAATGTATGTAGAATTCTTAGTAAGATTGCTAACGCTATACTGCATGGCAAACACACCACATGATAGCAATTGCTAAAGAAACAGGTCTTTGGAAGAGAAAGCACAAGGAATTCATTTATTGCATTATCATTGCCTGCGTAGGTTTCTAAATATTGAGATCCCCATTGTGTTAGTGAAGTTTATTTATGCTTTACAGGCACAGTCTGAAAATCACTTGTGGTCTCCTGTGGCCCCTGGTGCGATAACTGTGCCGACAGCAGAGGGAGCATTAAACTCATTGCCCACGGTAAAGTCCTTCTCCTAGGATGACTGCCAGAAGGCTAATGAGCTCATCCTACCCATACAAGGATTATAGGAACATGGGTATCACTCCCCACACTTTCCCGTGGGCAATGAGTTTACTGCTCCCTCTGCTGTCGGCACAGTTATTGCACCAGGGGCCACAGGAGACCCCAAGTGATTTTCAGACTGTGCCTGACTGTGGAAAAATGTTCTGTAATATATTAGCTTAGATGATCAGCATACCTACAAATTCAGTCAATTTAAATTGATTAGTGATAGTGTAGAGTCCTATTTACTGCCTTTGAAGCATTTTTCCAAAGACAAATTTTAAACACATTTCTTCCCAGTCTGGCTGTATTGCATCTTATTCAGACTGTAGATTGATTAGGAGATATTAACAAAACTAGTATCTGTAAGCTTCTGCACTTAGAACAACTCTATTGAAACATTCTCTTGCATTTTCATCTATTTTTGAGAAGTCCACCTGTCACATTAATTTCCTGTATCAAAACCTATGATCTAGGATATCCCAGTATACAAATAAAAAATTCTATTTTCTTAGCTATCTTTGTTTACTTCTGTCCTGAGACCCCTTTTATCTGTACATAAGAATCTGTACTGTAGCAGTGAGCTTTTCTACTGATTTCAACGATTATGTCTTGCTAGTCAGAGGTCTTTTCCATCATCTTTATTTTGAAGATTATTTTTTTAAAAAGAATGCCCTCCATTTGCAGAATTTCTGTTGTTAGGATTTAATGACTTCTGAATGCTTGTATTTTAGAAAAATTAATTAAATGGATAATAACTAGTCAGACTCTGCTTTTCAAAGTTATTTTCTTTTCCCTTTAGGGAGTACATAGGAATGATTGCATTAATAGGGCTACCTGGAAATCTACAACCCTATTAAGAAACAAAAATACATAGGACCTAAGAACATTACTATAAATTTGGCATAAAACCATATCAACCATAAATCAACTGTAAGTAGTGGCATGACAAACTAGTCCAATATAGGACTTAGACACAAAACAACGTAAACCGAATCAAAGGCAGTTGCATATTTTACCTACGTTAACTTCCCTTCTCCCCCATATATATATGTAGTTCTATTTCTATCCCCCTATATTATATAGTTCTATTTTGTATGACCTGGGAACCAAGTAAGTGGTTTTTAAACTTGTAATCTTACCTTTCAGTTTGACACCGGGTTTACTCCATTTAATTCTTCTGTCCAGCTTACTGGTATTACTTATATGTCTATGCTATTTAATTCTAAATGGCTAATGCCAACAAAGTGCTTGGAAAGAAAAAGAATCTTATGTATATCCATGATTTCTCAAGATTTTTGTGCAAAATTTATTACCAGTAATTATTCTTGTCAATGTGAAAACAGCAGCATTCCTAGAGGTCTAGGAACTGTCTTAAACATGAAACTCTTAGAAGAATCAATCAAAAATCTTAAGTAAATGTATAAAGATACATATGTAGAATGCATTTTAGCACTATAATTTTATACCATAGTGTATTTTTTTCAAGGAGAGTTTGAAAATCCAATGACCTGATCTCATTTCATCTAGCAAAAACTGTATTATAAAATCCTGTTTGTTTGTAACACATTGGAAGACACAGTTGATCTTTCACTGAAAAATTGAATATAAAAGGCAAAGAACTCATCAATGATCCTGGGAAATATACTCTTACTTGCTGTACTGTGTGATAGTGGGTTTTGTATAATGCAATTTTTGAGGTTTGCTGAGATGATAAAGCATAGTGATAGCAACTATTTTGCAGTTAGGTTTTACTGAAGTTCAGTTTACTTTCCACAAATTTGTCTTTGGTTTACACTTTGATTACTTTCAAAGAAAATAAAAAATTAATCAGAACTATGAATGTCATAGTCTACTCTTGTCATTTGTCTGAGTTCCTGCAGTAGCTTTTCCTTTCACATAATTTTCAGAAGGGTTTCATCTAGCCTGAAAAAAAGTTCTTGAGTTAGGATTCTGAATGGTTGAGATTTAAGTATTACATTGGCAGATTGGTTGCATACAAAGTAACGTTAGTAAACATTATATTAATTTTTTTATGGTGAGAAGTCTGATTTTGAAAACAGTTGATTAGGAACAATTTGCTATACAAATTCAAAATGTTAATATATATTCAAATATTTCAATATTTAAATTTTGATTGAACTTGGTGGCACCACATGACATCAAAAAAAAAATCAGCAAAAATCATGGATGTATTGACTGAAAGTCATCTGAAGACTTCTTTCTATCTGTGAAATACCATTTTCAGTGGTGTAACAGTTGTGTTCAGTGACTCATTTCACAGACACCCATGTCAGATGCCACAAGCAATGCTAATCTCCTACTCAGGCAGCATTTATTTTTAACTTTTTGAGAGTAATATTGTCTAATCAGCTTGATTTGATTAGTGGTATAGAGTGATACATCTGCACCAAACATTTTGTCCATATATACTTTGATATATTTAATATATTAAAAAGTTATCATAGAATGATAGAACAATTACAGTTGGAAAGGACCTTTAGAAGTCATCTAGTCCAACACCCTTATTCCTTATGCAAGCAGACTTTTCTATTGATTTGTTTTTTTTTGCAAATGTATATGTGTTCTTCACCTCAGTTTGTGTAAATCATGCCAGCTTCCACATTTATCCTGGGAAACTAACAGGATCATTAACTAATAGGTATGGCCTTGAGCACTGACACAGAACTGCTAAGTATGCAACTACCATGACTATTCACAGTATACTATTTAAAGGTGACCACTGTGTTTTGTACATCAAAGCATTTAGCTGTACAGAAATGGCATCTTCCACACTACAGTGCATCAGGCACAGAGAATTACTCCTGCCTTGTTTTGGTTTTGAGTGTAGATAAAATTCATGCCAACAACTATTAGTCATACCGTATGATGTCAGTTCTGAAAATTANAAAGGACCTTTAGAAGTCATCTAGTCCAACACCCTTATTCCTTATGCAAGCAGACTTTTCTATTGATTTGGTTTTTTTTGCAAATGTATATGTGTTCTTCACCTCAGTTTGTGTAAATCATGCCAGCTTCCACATTTATCCTGGGAAACTAACAGGATCATTAACTAATAGGTATGGCCTTGAGCACTCACACAGAACTGCTAAGTATGCAACTACCATGACTATTCACAGTATACTATTTAAAGGTGACCACTGTGTTTTGTACATCAAAGCATTTAGCTGTACAGAAATGGCATCTTCCACACTACAGTGCATCAGGCACAGAGAATTACTCCTGCCTTGTTTTGGTTTTGAGTGTAGATAAAATTCATGCCAACAACTATTAGTCATACTGTATGATGTCAGTTCTGAAAATTATGTACTAGTCTTGAGTTTTGACTTATTTGGAATAGCACTGATTTTCATAAGGGGAGGAGTTTAACTTTCCTCTGGTAACCCAATAAGTTTGTTCCATAATCTAATCTTGAAATTTCCAATAATATCCTGGCTGTTTTCTTTCGTAGTTCACTCTTGAAAGGAGGATGACACCTTCAGTGTTTGGTATCAGCGAGTAGGTAGTGCAGAATTCAATTTCTGAGCCTCTGTGAGTGCATGGAATTGGTTCATTTAGTGTTGAATTCATCTGTCTGTAATTATCTTTGAGGACCTTTCAGCATTGTTAGCACATTGTCTCAGGTATTTCATTCCCCCAGACCATGACTGAAAAGTGTGAAGTAACTTCACAGCTGTCTTCCAGGACTCTTGGAGGCCATGGGACAAAGGATTTCTGCTGGTTGACCTCTCATTCTTAAGACAGTCCTCTGCTCCAAAACTATTCTTGATCCGTGCTCCTTCTTAGACGCAATTACAGGCAGTGAGACTGTTTCGGTTTTCCTCTGTATTATTCCTGAAGTTAGTGAATATCCACACATTGTGGCACTGCTTTCTCCAATTTGTTTCAGGAATATTTGATTGCATAATGTCTTCAAAAAGGTATAAGAGTTCCTGGCCTAGATACACAGCATTCATGGTAATGGTTCCAATATATTTTAGCATCTTTCTGGATTCTGGACAGTTATCTGCATATGTACTCTTTCCTGGAGAGGGATGTTATTTTCTTACGGGGGAAATTGAACCAAACGAGCTTGTTGGGCTGGTGGAAAAGATCCTCAGATAAATGTACTACTAAATTGCTTTAAAAGTTGAGGAAGGACTTTCAAGAGTTGTCAGTGAAAGGACAATCAGTCATGCAGTTACTTTGTCAACATATGCCACGAGAACCCTTACAGCTTCTTGTCATGTTCCAAAAATCCCTCAGTTTTAAACATCAGTAAGGGTTTAACCGAAGTTTCCCCCAGTAAGAGATCCTGATAATCAGTACAGAGCTTAATCTAGTTCCTGTGGCTCTGAAGAAGCCATAAGGTAGGTCAGACACTTTTTGTGTATGCTTGTCTTCATCTTGCTGGAAATGTGGTCTTTCTATTGGCTATAATCTATTCCAGGAGGGTAAAGAATTCTTATGTTAAAGAAGCATGCATATCTTAAAATGTTCCAGTTACTGAAATAACCTTATCCACCCTCATGAAAAATGAGTGGTTTTATACATTTCATCATACATAGCATTTTAAATGGTATTAAATATTACTGTGATGTTTTTTGATAGGAAATACCATTAAAATACATATAATGCACAAAATGTACTTGGTGCAAGGTAAACAGTCTCTTGAACACAGTTGAAATTTGGTTCATTACTTACTTATATTAGCTCTAGAAATATACAATTACAAGTCCTTAGTAACTGGGTCACCTTTACACATATTTCTTCTTTAATTAAGCCTTAATTAACCTTAAATTGTATGAAAATAAAGTTCAGTTAGAAGCTCTGTAATAGGGCTTCTAGAAAGTGAAGGAATCTCCAGTAATTTGTGCATCTTGCTTACATTTGTGATGATCTTTAAAATGGAATGGTTTAAGTCTGTCAAGAGATTGATTAGATGTCAGTGTTTTGATTTTAAAATTGATATTATTGTGTTGATTTTGTTTTAGTAGTATATTCAGCAAATGTGTTGACAGTAATCACTTGCATTGCCGTATTTTATGTAACACTATTTGCTGTGACAAATTATTCCATCATCAGAACCCAAATGATAAAACATTTGGAATTTTCTATAGGCTTTTAAATATTGTAGATCACAGCTTCTGTGTGTCCACTGATTAGTCATAGAATGGGTATAACCAAATGTAGGAAACTTAAATTCGTCCAAAATTAGGTGAAGTTGCCTGCCAGACTTCTATGAGGAGTAGTCTTCTTCGTGACAGCTCAGGTAATTCTTTTCAGTGAGAAAAACTTTTATTAGCTTCAGTCAAGAATTCATACATAGGCCAGTATGGCACATTATAGTGCCAATGTGGCATTAATAAAATCAGAATGAGTCACCACAGGATGTCCTCACCTTCTGTGGCAAACATATTCCTGCTGGAATGCTCCCCTCATCCTCACGCAGAGGGTGATTGGGCTCTGGAATAGGCTGCCCAGGGAGGTGGTGGAGTCACCGTCCCTGGAGGTGTTTAAGAGAAGATTGGATGTGGCACTGAGTGGCATGGTTTAGATGTTGTGGTGTATTGGGTCATAGGCTGGACTTGATGATCCTGGGGGTCTTTTCCAGCCTTGGTGATCTTTTCCAGCCTTGGTGATTCTGTGATTCTGTGAAAAACATACAAGGTAGGACTCATTCCTCTGACAGAGCAAGCAGAGAGCAAGGCTCATACAGAAGATCTGGACCTAGACACAAAGAACTGTTCTCACTGTTCACCTTTTCCTCCCAAATAAGCCCAATTTCTTATATTAACTTTATGACCCTTCCCTCTGAGAAGCTCTTGGAGAAGATTGTGTTAGTAGAGTCCATAGAAATCTTTATCATCTTTCCTTGGCTAGCGCTCTATGTATCACTTTAAGTATTCCACAGTTCAGAATGTTTTATTGGCTTCCAGAAAATCCAACTGAGATGGTAGAAGTTAGAAAAGAGTACTAAGGGTCATTGAGAGGACAGGACTCTGAGTTCTTGTTAATAAAACAGAGGCTCAAAGACGTTTATTATAACAGAATGTCTGCTTATATAGTCGATGGCCTGTCCATCACCAAATCTCCAGTTATTTTCCACCAATATAGTAAGAGAATGTGCAGAAAGATACAATGTTCGACAAGCTGCTGGCAAGGCTTAGCTACATGACCTGGCGGAAACACCTGTTCTTCTATGTTTTCTACTTCTCCTTGACTCAAGGTCAAATTTTGGAGGGAAATTAGTAACTCTTCTGCTAACAGGGTTTTTAGCAATCCCCATATAAGTGTTAATTTTTTTCATGACTTTAAAAACATTTATTCAAGAAAGTGCCCATATTGGCAAATAATCTTTCTTAACACCAGCTATGTTAACCTTTGCCTCAGATTGGACTTTTTACAAATCAGACCAGACTGTTAACTACAAGTCTTTGTAATAAGAGCAACCTTTCCTGTATATTTGCAGAATTATCAACATGATTTGGCCTCAATATTAATCAGTGCAATTACCAGAAGCTGCAGCATTAGATGTTGCAGAAGTAATTTATAGTTTTTATTTTCTATCTTGCATTCTCTTTACCACACTGGTAAATCATTTCATTTCTTTGCAATATTCCATGACTTCTATCATTCTGAGTAATACTTTTAATTTAAAATTGTTGTGGCCTGTGATAATATACTGGGCAGCATCATTTCTGCTAATCCCCAGGGCACTGCACCATTAGCCTTTTTGCTTGTTCTACTGCAACAAGCTTTTAATTCATGAAAGGACTTCATTTTGCCTCCTGTGGCTACTAACTTAATAATCTCCTGAAAAGGACTGTATTGAAAGCTTTTTGAAATCTTAATTCAATATCTACAGAGCCAGATATCCTTTATCTATTTTTTCCCGGCTTAAAACTGTGCCTTAGATTGCTTTCCACAAGCTGAATCTGCAGAGTAGTCTACGGATTTCTACTCTGTGTCTAGCAAGCCTGTTTCATAAGAGCAAAACACATAATAAAACTTTTAATTTAGTGTTGTAAACCAGCTTCTCAGTTCTTGCTAAACTTATGAAACAGCCATTTAAGTCACTGAGCTTTTGTGCTCACAGGATTCTGATTATAATTCTGAGAAGTATAGATTCTTTTTTTAAAATTGGCTTGAAAAATAGGTTGTTCTCATTAAGAGAATGATCCAAATGCTGTGTGAAATCAATAACATTAACTGTGTCATACAAAATGAGTGAATAAGCTGTGTGGGGGGAATGTGAGGAAAGAATTTTTTTCTATTGGTGTTACAGGAGCAAAACCTAAGAACTTGCAGACTGGAACAGGTGTATGATTTTTTTTCCTCTGACAATGCTCAGAAATCCTCTGTGACAACACATTTTTGGAATTTGTTAGCAAAACTGTAACATATCTGTTCCTGTAGAGAACCATCAGTCACCCCTTTACTTTGCCCAGAATAAGGGAATTATGGGAAAGGCTTAGCAAAATGAAATATCTAGATCATATTTATATACAGAAATCATTTGCTGCGCATTTGCTTTTGTTGTAAAATGCAATACTCCCTGTTTGGATCAACTTTGACATTTCCTGAGGTCTCCAAAGTAAGATATTAATGTAGAGTCACCTTAAATAATTTGAAGAAATAGCTGTCTTATCTGTTGGAGAGAGTGAACACAGTACCATTGTTTTACTATTCTATTCTGATGGCCATTCTGTCCACTTTTCTGCCTGGAAATAAATTCAGAGTAGGAAGCTGATAGCAACACTCTGACTGAATGCTCTTAATGTAGAAAAATCACTATTCTAATTTCCCTTTGAGCTATTTGGTTTCATCATTTTTATTATATTTTTAAAAAGTAGTGTGTGTGAAAATGCAAATGATAATGTTTAATGACATGTTTTATAAGCTCCCACAATTTCTATAGTCATGAAACTGCCAGTTTTTCAATATGTGTATGTTTGAAACATGACAAATTGGAGGAATGGACAATTCTAGCTGTACATTACATTATAGAAAGTTTTCCGGTATTTTGTGCTATGATTTAATTATTAAAACCTTTTTACCATTTCTTACCAACACTTTTTCCTATGTGCCTTTGTCCCAATGTCTATATTTTTCTGTGGTTTTTTCTTGTTTGTGGTATTTTTTATTAAAACTGAAGAATTTCAAGTTACATTGACAGACAGTTTTGCATGAATACTTGGCAAAGAAAAAGAAAATGAATGCCAAAAAAGAAGGAAACAATTAATTGGCCACTAGTTTTCCAAATGGAATAGAACTAGATGACATTCTCTCCTGGTTTACCTTCACACTTAATTTTTGAAAAATAACATAAGAGTGTTAGGTTTCATTATATTAAAATGGTAACAAACATTCTTTGAGCCAAAGTTGAATATTTTTTTCAAAAAGTCAATTTTAAAATAGTTTTGTAGTGACACTGCATTTGTTGGGATGGACAACATCGACAAAGATTTAAATAAACTCCATATTGCACAAAGTAAATAAGCAAAGATCAGTGTGTCTTCCTCAAAAAGGCAGTGTGAGAGTCTTTTAGCCACCTCCTTATTGTCCTTTACCTTCAGAGCCTGCCTTGGAGAGGGGAGCATTAATCTCTACCTACCCTCCTCCCTTTGCCTATTAGTGGGACAGTATTCTCTTTCCTTTTCAGAGAAGAGGTGTCCACTGGTGTCTAATTAAGTGTCTGCAAAGTTGAAAGTTTCTTCTTCACAATGATAATCCTTTGTCCATTCTACAGTGAAGGAATAGTTTGTTCTCTGCCTCTTGCTGATGCCTAAGTGAAGCTTTGGAGGAATTCCTCAGATGTTGCAGCTGAGGTTGGAACTTAATCTACCACAGGGCTCTGGACCTCTGAGGAGTCATTAATTCCCATTCACCTCTCAAAAACAGGTGCATATAATACATATTATATTGCATGGCTATTAAAAGTGCAAATTATCTTTAGACGTCATGTAGTGGTCCTATAAGGCAATTGCAAATAAAAGAGATTAACAAAATGCAGAGAAATAATTCCTTTTAATCTATTGTAATCTAAAGTTTCACATTTATTATGCTTGTGGAACTCTTACAACATACTAATAAATCACATAAGGAAAAAGAAATTGAACAACTGGGTGTGCCTAACAAGGTGTCAGCAAGTCTTTGAGCAGCAAGAAGAATGTAACTAGATAAGCATATGTTCTGAAGTAGTAGAGATACTTTTGTCTGCCACTGAGGTTATTGTGTGGTCCCTTATTTGCTTCACACAAACACTTCTTGAGTGCATTCCACATTTGTCAGAGTCATGTTTACAGAGCGCTTTTCTTAGGGTACATTTGTCTTCTCTTTATAATGCTTTTCATCAATTAAAAGAAAGCAATTCTTTAAGTGTAGTCTACAGCTATTTGCTGTATTAGAATAGCATATTTCACATGCTTTTGTAGAAATCAGCTGACTCAGTTCATCTAATGTGATCAGAATCCAAATAAGTAAGAACAACTTAAGACTTAATAAAATCTGCATATTTTATATTAGGGCAAATTCATGATAATAACAGGTGAGCTTTCACAACTGCCTTGAGTAGTAGCATTAATGCTTTCCTATCTATACTAGAAATACCTCATACATTTTAAGTCATGTTTGCCCTGTTCATATCTGCATCATACTGGTGGCTCATTAATAATTAGTCACTCAAATCTTTTTCCTGTCTCTGAACTCCTATACTGCAACAGAAATCCTCGCTATTAGTCTGTCACTTCAACATTGCATGTTGTACTATAAGGCCTATATCTCATAATCTAGAGGTATTTTGTTATCCTGTTTTTTCCTGTATGATACACAGGCCCTTCTCTATATTGGCAAGACCTGCCTAATCAGTGAAATGTGTATTTATAAACTCTAAATCCAGGCAGTACAATTAAAAAGATTTATGAAAATGCAAGGATAGGATCCCTTCCTCCCTAGAAATGTCCTGTATTATCTTCTGGATGGCATAGTTCACAGATTGTTAGAGAAGCACACATGTAGTTCTTAAATAAAAATTCTTAGGTTGCATTTATAGAAAGAGATTTGAGGGGGTTTTTTTACCTTCTGTCTAGCTTTTCCTTGTCCCCATTCCTTATCCAATCATTGACCCTTTAGTTATTTGGGAATAATATGACCTTCTTGTTGACTATTAATTTTCCTCACCTAGGTGACCCTAGTAAGATTTAATTTTCAACCTTAAGCATGGCAACTAAAAAGAAAATGTTTTGGTTATTATATGCAGGACCATCACCATTGCTAGTAGGAATTTGTTCTCCAAATAATGTCTATGGAGTATGTCTGCTGTAATGACATAAATTGGCGTATTTGATTTTCAATAACATTACAGAGGTCTTGGTCATATCTAGTTCTAACCTTTATTGCTCACAATGGATTATGAATGGACTGGATTTGCCATATTGCCAAATAACTTTGATCAAACCATTTCCTTTTCAGTCAAGCTTCTCATTCATATGTATAGGCATGAGCCAAAATTAAGCAAATGCATTTCATTGTGAGTGTTTCCCCATAATTTGAAAAGATTTCACATGGATTAAGCATCAGTGTCTGCTGAGAGAAAGCAATGGAAAAATAAGAGAAAGAGGGTAAAGAGTTGTAGTGTTTCTTTTTGCAGATATATGTAGAAGGAACCTCACTGTGCATATAGGAATAATAGCTAGAAAATAATTATTGATTATATGCCCCTAAAATGAGAAAAAGAGTTTAGAACTACAATTACTTTAAAATGTGCATCATAGTTGGAAAACTATTCTTATCCTTTTCCTCCTCAGTGTGTTCAGATTTAAATGTTACTGTGTTCCAAATTCATTTAAAAGAACAATAGGATGTCAAGATGTAGAGAATACTATGGAAAATTTAATTCTATCTTGCTATATGAAATAGAACAATGTCTATCCCTAACTTTTCTCAACTGTTTTTATTGATGACAGCATTACTCTTGTAACTAACATGAAGGTAATAGGGAATGCAATAAATTCAAAAGTGTTATCTATGTAACATTTCTATATTTTGTTGTTTTGGTTTTTCTTGACATGAAGTGATATCTTGGAGCTGAATTCAGATAGCCATTACATGACACTCAAAAATATTTCTTATTATTGCTTCTTTTAATTTATCTATGGGAGGAAAACACTTTCTTTTGATAATTGACTTCTTGTGGGAAGTTAGCTATCTACAAAATGTGTTTAAAAGCTCTAAATTCAGTTTGACTTAGTTAAAAGATCACTTTTGGGGTATTTATCTAGTTTCTCCCTTGTCTTTGAGAGTCTTCAAAGTATTTTAAGATAAGTATTTTATAATACCATTGCAGAATGCAAAATACAGCTACTATCTTTTCTCTTTCCTTTTATTGCACATGAATAAATTTAGACTAAAACACTTTCTATAGAGAATCTCTGTAGTATGAGCCTACGCAGTATGTACTGAAAGGTGAAATATGGCAGAATAAAATAAGAATAATTTCTTACTGGAAAACTTGTAAAGACTAAATGCAACAGCAGAACAGAGATTTGAACTAAGTACCATAAGCAAAGTTACCATATTAAACACTCCATCTAATCAAGTCTAGAATCAAGAAACAAATATACTAAAAGCAAGAAAATGAAAACTCTGAAAATGCACAAACTTCATCTTGAATATAGGTAAAGAATACTGAAAGAAAAAAAGAAACCTTGAAGGAAGGTCAAAAGAAATCTTGGAAGAAAAATCAGAAAAGTTCAAAACCTGAGACTATTCAAGAATGTTTCTGCTTTTTTCTTTCCTTTAATCTAGAAAATAGAGATGAAATAGATTATATAGAATGGAAAACAAAACTTAAAATGTACTGTTATTTTATCAAAGAATCCTTACAAAATCTTTACAATGATTACAAAATCTTCTCTTTGTCCTTATCAAAGCAACAACTCCAGACTTTCTTCTAGTGTACCTAATTTTAATGCCTTGGATAAAGATGTTAAATGAGTACATAAATGGTTAGATATAATGTTTCTAGGAGATCAAATACAATTTTTGGATAATCATATCAAAGATATAGTATTGTGGAGTCAGTGAAATGAGATGGGAAATTAAATTTATGTATGTTAAACACTACCTTCTGAAACTCAGCTTTGCCTTATAGATAACCAGATTACTTTAAAAATTAAGAATGGCTAATGACATCCTAATTATCAAGTTTCTATACCTTAAGTTCTCTCAAATAGTTTGCTTTCTTCATCTAACAGGCAGATTAGACACAAAGCTTATCTTCACTATTTACAGCATAAACCCTTTATGCTTGGGTTTTCAGTATCTCAACAGACTTACATCTCAATATATACTGCTTCATAGAAACAGATTTTCTGCTGGACAAATTAACTGTGATACTGCCATCAGTTCCCTCCCATCTTGTGCATTGATTATACACATAAATGAAACAACAATTATAAACTGAATATTGTTTCTTTTCCACCTAGAGAGCTAATAGTATAATTAAATAGCATGGAAATGTCATAGAATCATAGAATCATAGAATGGCCAGGTTGGAAGGGACCCTAAAGATCATCTAGTTCCAACCTCCCCGCACTGAGCAGGGATGCCAATCACTAGACCAGGTCACCCAGGGCCACATCCAGCCTGGCCTTGAACACTGCCAGGGATGGAGCATCCACAACCTCTCTGGGCAACCTGTTCCAGTGCCTAACCACTCTCTGGGTAAAGAACTTCCTTCTAATCTCCAATCTAAATTTCCCCTCCTTCAGTTTATGTCCATTCCCCCTTGTCCTATCACAGTCAGACCTCCTAAAAAGTCTCTCCCCTTCTGTCCTATAATCTCCCTTTAGGTACTGGAAAACTGCTATAAGAAACCAGAAGATTTTACTGATTATGATACAGTTGGTTTTGTTATGTGATCATATTTTTAGCAATATATCAATATTTATTATTTGATCTATTTACTGAAAATTCAGAGGCTGGGTTCTCACAAATTCCAGACCACTGGTATAGAAGTTCATAGTAATTATTGTGAGATTTCTTCTTAGAATCCATAGTCGCAGCGTTATTGTCAGATGTGAACAAGTTTTGCCAAGAATTTGAGCTTTAATCAGCATTCTTTGTGGGTGGATGTGAAAAACAAAAGAATTTTGTGGGCGTAAACCGAAAAATCACATTTTTTGGTGAACAGCTGTATTATAGCCACTTTTAAAAGCTAAATAGTAAACACAGAAGGAAAGGGTTTCACACCATACAAGATAGGGCAAAATATTTCTGGCTTCCATATTGTGGGAGTTATTATAGAACACAAAATGCTAAGTAAAAATTGGCTGTATGCTTGGACAGCTGACACTTCAAGAAATGAGTTAGAAATCAGAGTCCTTTTCAGAGCCATGCCAGTTGCCAACCACTTATGGCTTTGAAACTAATTGAGAAGTGAGGAGTACACACAAATGCTTTATAATCTACAGCTTGTCATACATTTTCTAGAGATTTTTTTCATAATAAAACTTCATGTAAAGAAAAAAATTACTGTCCTATTGATAGAAAATAGGAAAAAATTGGTGCTGCTTTGTCCTGCTTTTTTTTGGCAATGATTTTTTGACCTCCAGAATACCTCTTACATGATACAGGTTTCTCACTGTGCTGAATAATTTGGCTTCTGACTCAGGTTTGTCACCAGATGTTTGTAGTTGCTCTATTGCTGTTCTAAGTGACTTTGAGGGTATATTTCTTTTACCATCTCACAAGTATTTTACATAGAATGCTGGATATCCTCAAGGAATACAAACCTTATCAATTTAGGAGTTTAAATGTATTCTGATTCTTGTTTTGTAAAGACCTTCATACATGGTAACTTGGTATAGTTCTTTTTGAACTTTGTCATGGATTGATGCTGGGATATGGACCCTATAGGTATCTGATAAATGTGAAACAAAAAGCCAATGAGCAAAAGTTGGAGAAGCCGTCATATATGGTGGTGTGAAAATAGGAAATACGGGGTTCATTTGTTATTTCTTCTGCATGGTTTATTACAGGGACTTGGTTTCATTCATGTAGATGAATAGGTGTTACTCAATTGTTCTTTTTAGTCTACAAGAGATTAAAAATCAGTGCATGTGTGACTAAATGTGCTCCTGATGGAGCAGGTCCAGAGGAGGGCCACAAAAATGATCAGGGGGCTGGAACACCTCTCCTATGAGGACAGGCTGAGGGAGCTGGGATTGTTCAGCCTGGAGAAGAGAAGGCTTCGGGGGACCTACTAGTGACTTTCCAGTACTTAAAGGGAACTTAGAAGAAGGCTGGAGAGGGCCTGTTTGCAAAGGCCTGCAGTGAAAGGACAAGGGGCAATGGTTTTAAATTGGAGAGGAGTAGATTTAAACTGGACATTAGGAAGAAGTTCCTCACCACAAGGGTGGTAGAACACTGGAACAGGTTGCCCAGGGAGGTGGTTGAGGCCCCATGCCTGGAGGCATTCAAGGTGAGGCTTGCCAGGGCTCTGAGCAACCTGATCTAGTTGGGGATGTCCCTGCCCACTGCAGGGGGGTTGGACTAGATGACCTCCAGAGGTCCCTTCCAACCCAAACCATTCTATGATTCTATGATTCTAAATAAGTATGTAATTGGTGCTACATCTGCCAGTAGCGAGGTGCTCACAGAACACATAAAGAACTTACTTTCAAGTATCCATTCCAATTTTCATTTATCATGGGTGGATTGGCTTCAACTTGAAACACTGAAGCAGTCAAGTTAGTAGCTAAGATGCACAAGATCAGGATTCAGGTCTGCTCAGAGTCAAGCAGGGAGGAAAACGAAGCATGGTGGCAATGCTTCTTGCTGTCTATGGGATTTACCTGAGAAGTGTAAAGCCTGAGCTCAACCCTTGGCTGCTTTATTTCAGACTTTTCTTCCACAATTAAGTGACTATGTGATTAATGGCCCCAAATCAAGGGCTAAGTATTTGTTTGCTTAACTTGAACAAAATTTTTTAGACTATTTGGAGCTTCAGCATAGTCTATGGACAAAGCTCATTAGATGTGAAAGAGGATGTATTTACCCAGCTCCAAAATATACTCTCACTGGAAAAACAGGGTGGAAGCTAAGCAGTGCTTTAATGATGGAAGTAGATGCTTAGAGAGACGGATTGATCTTCAGGTGATTTTGAGGATCAAAGAAAGTGCTTTGCTGTTGAGTCACTTCTGAGCTGTATTCAGAGCTTTGATAGGCTGAAAGTAAACAACTTCTGGTTCTCTCTGGCTGTTCTGCGTGTGTATAATATCAGAGTGTGGATGAGTAGAAGAAGAAGGGAAGAAAACTGGGATAGAGTGCAAATTCCCTCACAATTTGTAATTTGGGAAGGTTAGCACACATTGTATTTTAGAATTGGAGGGCGATACCTATTAGAAATAAGTACCTAATTTCTCTACCTTTTTTCACAGTAGAGATCTATGGAATTTCTTTAGCATTCTGCTTCTGAAATGAATAGAAAATAAAATTAGTTCACTATTCTAGAATGTTGAAAATTCTGTACAAATACCTGTATTTGTGCCATGCTGAATATTTTTTGGTTACAGGATTCCTTCTATTATTTGTTCTTTTGAGTGTCCAAGTGAAGATATAAAGACCAGATTCTTCTGAAATAAACAGAATGTTATTCTTAAAATGGCTGGTTTGATTCCCATGGGTAATTTACAAAATAAGGTGTGTAAGCAAGAATATCAGAATCTGGTACTGACTTATCAAAAAGTGAAAATATATGGAAGCGTATTCATTTCCATTCTTTTCTTTAGGTTTAACATTTCTGGATTTTAATCTCTGACCATAAACAATTTTCGAGACTTAATGATATTTGCGGTGGTACAAAATGAATTATTTACTGTGCAGATGGCATGAATTACTTGTTGAACTGATCACATTATATTAGTTTTTAAAAATTGCTTTTATTTGTTTACTTTTTTCAGACAGAGATTGAAAAGCTGGACTATCAATACTATCTACCTTTATTTTTTGATGGGCTTTGTGAAATGACATTTCCATATGAGTTTTTCGCTCGACAAGGAATCCATGACATGCTGGAACATGGTGGAAACAAGATTCTTCCAGTCATTCCTCAGCTCATTGTCCCAATAAAAAGTAAGTGAACATGTAGAATAAAAAAAAAAAATCACTAAAATTAAATTTATATTGTGTAGATTTTTGGTGAGTTGCTCATTAAGCAATAAAACATGGCAGGCTATACATTATACAGAGATTATTGCAAATGTGAGTGAATTGTAAGGTATAAGGCCAGAAGGCTTATGCCTTCAATCACCTTGTACATGGAGTAATTCAGAAAATGTGGCTCTTGGTCTTTGAAATGTGAAGTGACATTTTCTTACCTGATTTATTTATTATGTAAATCCATTACTATAAATCTGTCCATGTAAAATGACAGGAGAAATCAACAGATGAAACTTAAGAATTATGCTTCTTTTACCCTTTTATTTATTTATTCTTATATTTATATATATATTTATATATTCTTATATTTATTAACTAGATATCTTTTCTATCATCATTCTCATTACTTTGGATATAAATATATATCTCTAAATTGGGAATTATGCCTAACTATTAATGTTGTAAAATTTTGGCACCTAGAAATATTAATTTTTAAGTTTTTATGTATTCAAACAGGGGTTTTTTTAGAAAAACTATGTGAAAAGTAATAAATCATTTTCATACAAGTGTAATACCACAAAACCTCAAAGTGTAAATCACTAAAACTAAAACTTATTTTCTTGAAACATCTAGTCTTTCACATATATAGTTTTGTCCTTTCCTGTTTCTTTAGATCAGTACTTCAAGGAGATACTATTCTGAACCATCACATTTCTTTAGTTAGGTATTATGACTCTTAAGTCTGTATACTACACCTGTATTAATAGATACTCATATTTTTTTAAACTTTGCTTCTGCTTTATCATTCATCAGTATCATTGCTGTCTTTTATCCTGTTTTCCTGATATGATTCAGCATCCATGCTATACAGAACAAAATGGAGTCATTGTATTTGTGATATAAACACATGGAATAGAGTTGAATACGGTTTTGGGAAAGCAAAAAGGGAATGTAGTTTGGACCCTGATAATGCTGAAATAATAGTGTTGAAAGGGTCAGAATTGTGGGATTTTTAATTCAATTTCTTCACCATTTTAAAAGATTAATTCTGGATGTCATTATCTCTGTCTTACTCTAGATTTTGAAAATGCCAAAAGGAATATATAATATTCAGAATGATTACTCTGTAAGTGATGCTTGTGAAAGGTTATGAAAACAATGTTACAGGTTTTTCCTCTTTAAAAGTGAAACATAAAAAGAGGAATCGTCTTTTTTTTACATCTGTATTTCAAACACAACCCAAATATATTTATAGGAGCATCATACTTTTTTGAAAGCTGAAATGGTTTCTTCAGAAAAGACTGCAAGTTTATGATGGCAGCTACTTAAAAGTCTTGCTGAGACCACAATCTAGCTTAGAAATAATTACCTGGAAGCTCTTGCTGTTGCGCAGGTTTTAACATTAGGAAGAGACTGCTAGGTAAGGATATATAGTCTTTTAAATCAAGTCATAATTTATGATGCTGGAACATATTCAAGAATCTGCTAGCTAAATGTGGTTGTTGGTTCTGCTTTGCTTTTGTTGTATGGTGCTTAATTTTTCATTTAAGAAAAGCATCTGTATCAGCATTAATGGGTGAAGAGTCTAGGTATTACCAGTGATAAAGGTTTCTTCCCAGTTAAAGCCATATTAATATTTTAAAAAAGACTCTGTCATCTCAAGGAATCTGAAATTATGTGCTTCTGAGAGTTTTTACATTTTCTGTGGCTGTGTAATGCAGCAGTGTAGCCAGAGCTATACATTTCTGTGACTTGGCTGCATCCATAAAAAACTTGGCTGTGTTTAACACATATTACTGTCTCTAAAATGCTCCACTGGGTGAGTTATATCTGATTAATCAGCCTTCTTCTAGGCTAATACCATATTTCTATGATGAAAGAGCGAATCAATTGATTGTTAGGTAAGGTAATATGTATGATGGAGGGAAAAGGGATAAATGAAAGACAGAAGAAAAACTACATACAGAATTCTTTTAAAAGCAGTTTTCTGTCTTGCATGATCATCACAGGAAAATATTAGTAAAGAGCTGCTTGCTAAAACCATTTTAAATGAAATATTAGAATTCTGTATTATATTTCAATGATTTAAGGAGACTTCTATCCTCTACCCATCCTTGCTTAAAGTTCACAGGTTTTTTTGAGTACTATATCATTTAAGAAAGAAATGATATTATTTAATGAATTGATGGATTACTGTAAGCCCAAATCCTTTCAGCAAATTTTCTTCTAGTTATGCAAAAAGGCAATGACTAACAAAAGGCAGACAATTGAAATTAACATGTCCAGGGTTTTTTTTCTAAAATGTCTGAAATATGATTAAAATAATATGGAAGGATGCTATTTAGTTGAAAAATAATTGCTTATTTTTGTTTTTTTAATTTGAAAGACTTCTTTTTTAAAGTCAGAGGAAAATAAAATCTCATCTTGGAGACACTGATTTCTCAAAGGAAAAAGTGTTCAAAATGTATTTTGATTACTCAAAAAAACCCCTTAAAATATTTTGCACCTTGCAGTGGGAAAGTATGTTAAAATGGTTTATAAATATAGACATTGCATGGCACAAAACCTGTAAAAAACAAATTACCTGTATCTGTTGATCTTGTGAGGAATCCAACTAAAAATAAAAAAGTGCAAAATCTGAATATGTGAATATTTTAAGGTGTAAGACTTTTCACAGAAGCCATAGGCAAAGCCATTGACTAAGTTATTTAAACTACAGCAAGGATTTATAGCCAATTGCAAAGTCTCGTCTAATGACCAGCCCAGCCCTAACCCTTGGCATTCAGACACAGACCCCTGGGCTGGCAAGCAAAGCTCCCTGCAGGTCATGTGAACCTTCATGTGTTTACAGAGAACAGAGGGGTCTGTTTGGCCCTACCATATATTTCAATAATGAACTGATGTATCTTAAACCTCAGTTGTGGCCTAACTTTTCCTATAGCCAGTCAAGAATGGCCAGAAAAATGGGTATGAGGGTGAGAGATTAGTGTTGTACCATGTATTTGTTAATGCAAAACTGTTCTAAATTCTGGTAATTATGGGAATTTAAAAATCCTTTTGATACTCCTTTTTGGGGCAAATTACTGCTTTTACTGTTACATTTGCTGTAACAAATGCTGGATCAGAAAAACCCTATGTCGTTTTGGTTGCTTTCGTTTGGCTTCTGCAGCTCTGAGATTCCTGACCTCAGAGTTTGCCAGAATCACCATGAGATGCAGATAAACACTGAGAGCAGGAGCTTTCTACACCTTTGCCTTATATTTCTAAAAGTAACATCAGGAACATCCAACACAGCATGTGGAAGCACCTCTTCTTTCAAAGACGATAAGCATCTACATATTCTTTGCTGGCAACATGGTTGTAGGAGTTTCCAACCTCTTCACACACAAAGTAACCAATTCTTCCAGCTCCCACACTGCAGTTCATTGCAACTGACTTTTGCTAATGCAATTGTTTGTGGAGCAACTCAGTGAATCTTACACCTGGATGTATTAAAAAAAAACCCAAACCACCAAACCTAAAAGAAAATAAAAATATTTTCAGAGTGGTGTTACTTTAAACTCAGACCATTTCAGTGGCCTACTTTGTAGCTGCACTGTCACAAATAAGGGACAGAAGTTGAAGTGAGTAGAGATGATCAGTAGGAACACCTTGATATAGATTTGTGCCAAGGGTTAGGGCTGGGCTGGCCACTAAATGAGTGACAGACATTCTATTAACCTCTCTTGCTTCCCAAAAGGAAGGGAAAGGGAACAAGGGAGAGAGACTTATGGACTGGAAAACTAAAACTGGTTTAATGAAAATAATAACAATAGAATGAATTATATAGAAATGTACACAAACCCAATATTGAACCCAACTCTTTCATGGCACCATCACCACTGATGCTGTGAACTGGCACTGGGAAAGTCCCAGACTGGATTCAGTGACAGACAGGAATGACATTCAGGAGCTGGATTCAGGAATATACAGATCAGGATTGGAGGCAGAAAAGACAGAGTCCTCCTTAGTCTGCACACCAATCCTTGGTACTAACTATAAACATCATAAACTATCACTACTAGAAGCAGACACTGCTAAAATATGCCAATAACTTCAGAAAGTGCAGTTACTTAGAACAGACTGAGCTGGAAAATAAAATCACTGAAGAGAAATAGTTCTGTTCTAACTCAAACCAGACACTTTGCTAATGAATAAAATAATGTGAAATTAAACACTTTAGCATCTTGGATCACCCACTTGCCAGAATCTTTTCTGTGCTGTGAATCCTAAAGTAAACATGTAGACAATATGAATTTAGGGCTAGAAGTCAATAAAGCTCATGTCTTTCTATTTAATTGTAACTTGCATGGAAGCATTGTACCAACATGGTTGCAGTCAGCAGACCAGCACTTCTGATTGAGTTCAAAAACAATAATCTCCATCCTAAGTGACACTGAAGTTCTCCTTTTCAAGGCTTTTTCCATGCTGTTAAAAATCTCTCCTGTGACACAGTACCTCAAGGATAACTTAAACTTTACTGAAAATATTTCATTAAGGGAGAAAGATTTTTTTGTGAGTCAAATACAGAGAAATGTGCAAAGCAGTCCTCCCTCAGTGTCATCTATGGAGTCCTTTTTAATGTTTAGTAAGTTTCTAAATTAAACTGCTTGCTGTTTTATTCTATATTCTACTTGCATGCAAAATATGGATAGCTGTCTTGGACAACAGTGTAGTTAATTCCCATTTAATGTCAAATCGAGGTCACTGTTGCATTTAGATAAGTAAAGCTGAACCTGTTGCTAGCAGATATTCTAAACAAATTTATATTTTTTCTCATATATCTTCACTGTCTTTAAGAGTATTTGTCATTAAATACTTCCTTATTTCACAGAATAATGAAATATTTTTATGGAATAAGTATGGTTTTCTAGGCTGTGGTCTTTTTGTTTGTGTAAGTTGATTTGTCATCTACAGAAAGTAAATTAATCCTTGTTTAATTTGCTAGTTTTTTAATAAGGAATTATTATCTTCCTCCTAATTTTTGCTCTTGGGAAACAACTCTGATTTTTAAGAACACAGACTGAAAATTATCTCTAAACAAACTTGGTTTTATAGACTTAAAATACTTTCAAGAAAGTAAAGATCTCTGATTTTTTTTTTTTATATGTCTTTATTCTTAAATACCAAATCATTTCTCCCTTGTAGGCTCCATCAACCAGTATAAGTGATTGCAATTAGAAAGTTTATGTTAGATTCTTCTGGTCAAAACTGGTCATTTTAGCTATTTTCAAATGTATAGTAACTAGATTACATTATAACTCCTGTCTATGAGGAGAAACTGTTTCTCATTCAGTAAAAATAAATCTCATCCATGTTTGGAAAGCGACATCTGTGAGTAACATCTCTCACTTTTTAAGTTAGATTTAGAGCTATTCTTTCCTGAGTTTATTGCTTTATTAATATTTAACATTTAGTAGTACTGAATTTTATTTGGCATTTTATCACCCAGTCGTTCTGTACTGTAAAGTCCTGCAGTTCTTCAGAGTCAGGTCTTAGCTTTGGCATCTGGAATAACTTGGTATTATCACAAAACTTTGTTACTCATTAGTCAACATCTTGTCCAAATCACCTATGAATCTGCTGAAAAATAAGAACTTCAACACAGATTCCTGCAAGGCTGCACTAGTGGTACTACTCCTCTGTGGCCATGTATTGTTGCCCTCATTTCCTACCTCTAAACAAATTATTTATTTATATGGAAATCATGACAGTTAAGTGTTTCAAAAGCCTTCAGTGAGGGACTTTATCAAGTACCTTTCAGAGGTCTAAGGAAACCTTATTATCAGGCTTTTCTTGTTCACATTCTTTTTCTTCAAGGATCTACAATACATTTAGAACACTATATTAATTTCTGCAGTACAGATGCCAATATTACTGATCTTTGGTTCCCTAGATCTTTCCTGAAATAATTTTTAAACATGATACCACTTTTCATTGATAACAAAGCTGTTTTCATTGAGAGGGTGGGTGCTCAGTGCAATTTAGTAGCTTGAGGCAAGACAGGGGAAGGAATGTACATGTGGGAATGGATGGAATCTCTGTAAATTGGCATAGCCACTGAGAATGTTTTGGGGACTCTCTTCTCAGTGTATTCTTTTTATCTATCAATTAAACAGGGCCTGCAAATGTGTGGTGGGTTAGGGGCTGGGGCTACCCCTAACCGAGTGGCAGTCACTCTCTGTCACCGCCCTTTTCCCCCCAAACCATTAAAGATCCAAGAGGACTTGTGGATTTGAAAATAAAACTAAAACTACTTTAATAAAGTCATAGAAATAGATATTTACAAATATATACAGAGCCAAAATTGAACCCAAAATCCCTATGTCACCACTGAGTAGGCCTAGCAGCAGGCTGTAGCCTGGGGTGGGGGAGGGGGGGGAGGGAGGTGACCTGGATTCTGGAACCTTCTATGGAGATTGAAGGGATGACTAGCAGAGTTGTCCTCAGATGCTGGCCAGAGAAGGAAGAGAGAAAGGAAGAGAGAGAAGAACAAGAAATCAGAGTTGTTTCCCAAGAGCAAAAGTTAGTCAGGAGGAAGATAATTCCTTATTAAAAAACTAGCAAATTAAACAAGGATTAATTTACTTTCTGTAGATGACAAATCAACTTACAGAACAAGAAAGAAGAACTAACCCTCTTCTTATACTGGATGTGACATGTAGTGGTATGGAATACCTAGCTGGTCACTTTAGGGTCACCTGAACTGTCTGCTCCTCCCTAAAGGTGTAGCCCTTTGCTCTGCACCCCTTTTTGGGACTCAAGATCTAACAGTGACCTTGGTGCATTCCATTTCTCAGCCATAATTCCAAAATATTGGCTCTTCTCTGTGAAAAGCAAGCTGCTAGCTTCAGAAAGTGCAGTTAATTAGAACAGCTTCAGCTAAGAAGTAAAATCAGTGCAGAGAATTTGTTCTGTTTTAGCCCAAACCAGGACAAAATGTTAATAGAATTCAAGGGTTATAGATGTTGATCTAGTAAAACACTACAATTACAAGCACAACTAAAGCTGAATAAAAAAGGCCACTGGCTTTCTGTTCCTTATTCTGCTAGATTATTTTTCTTGCAAGTGTAAATGATTCATTTTGGATCCTAGCCTTTTCTGTGTCTTAGGCTTTGGCTTTACAGGACAAAGTTTTTGGCCTGAGAGTTTCTTGCCTTGCCTCCTATTCCTCCTTCCCATCACCTCACTGTAACGTGTCACTCCTTCTGTTGTGCTAACAAGAAATATCTGTACATCTATATTGTAATTTGGATCAGTATGTTACCTGACTGTCAAAAAGTAGAGAAAACAAGGTTGTTATTCTGAGTTTTATTGACTCTTGATTGAAACACTGTGTTTTGTAACAGCCTTCATTAATGTAAAAACTAGCATAGTACTTCTCCATTAAAGGTAGTAGATTATTATACATTTTGAAAATTTTGGAAAAAATTCTCTGGTAAAGAAGTATATATCACTTTCATCAACTACATTTTGAGAACAGTTCATATTAGCAGTTCTTTAGACCTGACTCTGTGAATTTAAGAAGCCCTGGATCAACAAGATTAAGTAGATCACAACAAATGAAGCATCTTTATCATGGGTACTTGTTGTCCTGCAGGGGACTCACTATGTATCATGTTCTGCTTCAGGCAAAGAATTTTCTAGAACAGGTACCTCATCTAGCAGTTGAAGGCAGGGGAGAGATGTATGCAAATGATTTTTTTTTTTAATCTGTAATTGTAAGACTTGAATAGAATATAGAAACTATCAGTGCATTTCTAAACATAGAATCACAGGTCTATTTGAAAAAAGGTTTGATTATAATTAATGGCCAGTGCAAATTAAAGAGAATTAAATCATCGACATAACTTTAAATATAACTACTAAAATCCATACCTTAGTATTTAGAGAAGAGAGGGAAGTTTGGGGAATCTGACTTTATTTTGTAAAGTTAGGTTATCAATGTGCTATCTGGGGAAGAATGTTCTGATTTGATCTTTTCTGTGAAAATACATTGTAATGGAAAAGAGCCACTGTATACTGGAAGAAATGCTGTCATGTTTCCTGGCTTATAAAATGTGTCAGCCCCAAAGATGAGAACTCTGACTTCTATTATAGGCAACATTTGAGACTGAAATAGGATTTTCCAAACTGCCACATAAAATAAAATATGAAAATATCAACTTATATAGCTTCTAGGTATTTTTTTTGAGATGTTGTGTTACTCAAGGAAAAGATTTGAATGTTCTAAAATAATAATTTCTATTGCTTCATATGTAAGCTGCTTCTGTCTAAATGGGTAAGCAAAGCAAGGACATATATCTTAAAAGTCTCTGGTCTTAAAGGAAATTAACAAAATAAAATTATAAATACATCAATTGCTAATAATATTTAATGAAAAAAGTCACTGAAACTGTCAATGAATTGGTATTGCATATAAGCTCATTGCTAACAAGTTTTAATAAACAGCACTATGAAAATCCTCCATCCCAAAATTATTATTTCAAATTTGCTTTCAAATTTTATAATTTTCTATTACTGTGTCTTTGAATGATAGAAACACAAAGCTGACACAGATATTGAGCTTTTACACTGGATATTTAACCTACTGACAATGTAAAATTCTCTTATTTAAAAAATTTATTATGAACTTCAGGAAATACTTGTTTGGAAAAACTAACAGTACAAAATAAAATGTTTGAATTAAATACTTCATTATATACTTGCATTGAGCATTAATTTAAGCTGGAAGGTCTGCTGGAAAAGTATGTAACCTAATGACAAGCAAAATTGTCAAATTTATATGCCATTAAAGGAGAAAAATATCAGAACTACCAAGCAACAGAGTCAATTTATTAGGTTGGGTGTTTTTATCCAAAGTTGCTGCTAAAGAGAATTGTATAATGCATAGTATGTAGACTAAATGATGAAAAGGGAAATATATATCATTGAGGAAGGGAGGTTCTCTGAAGACCCTTTAGGGAGTGGAAAAAAGAGAAGCAAAATGGTTGTTCACTTTGCTGATATTTTAAAGATCCATGTCTTACAACAAACTTCTGTGTTGAGACAGCAAACTAGGATGCTTTCAAACTGGAATACTTCAGGTATTATGCATGTTTCCTTCTTTAGGGATATGTAGGTGTACTGTATTAAGAGTTTTAAATGGTCTGCTTCTTTTGTGTGTAAGGACATGTGGAGGGTTTGACCTGGGCCGAGTGCCAGGTACCCACCAAGGTTCTGTATCACGTTCTCACCCCTCACCTCCCATGGCACGACAAGAGGGAGAGAACAAGATGGAAACAGCCCGTGGGTTTTAGTAAAGGCAGTTTAATAAGCAAAATAAAGAAAGGCAAGGCCGCACGCGTGAAGCAAAGCAAAGCAAAATTGAGCTTTCGTCTCTACTTCCCATAATAGGCAATGTCTGGCCCTTTCCTGGGAAGCAGGGCTCCTGAACACGTACTGGTTGCTTGGGGGGGCAGACGTCTTCTTCCCGCCCCCTTCCCTCCCCACCTCTGTCTTTTATCCCTGAGCTGACATCATATGGTATGGAACAGCTCTTTGGTCAGTTTGGGTCAGCTGTCTCGGTTGTGTCCCCTCCCAGGATCTTGTCCAACCCATTGCCTTGGTGCTGTGCCAGCCTTGCAACAGTCACAACATCACAGGTTTTATCTTCAACCTGAGGCACAGTGTTTCTGAAAACTGTGTTTGGCAACATTAACTCCATCTCAGCCAAACCCAATACAGGATACTAGTACTTTCTTGCATTTCTTTTAAACTCTGGATATCACTGACATTTTTCAGAATGTTGAAATGTACTTATTTCATATACTGCATTAAAATTTTCTTCATTTGATTCATGAGAGAATAGTCTCCAGTGATGATAGTACACAGAAAATAATTACCAGATTTTTAAAAGATAAACATATGTTTGAAATTGACATATCCTTGGGGCAGGAACTGTCTCTAATTAAATGTTTATATAGTGCCTAATATAATCAAGCCAGGAGCTGGTTGACTGTTATGCATGCCACAGTCCAAATATTTAATAATAATAACAACAGTTCTGCATCAATTTGATCTTACTTCTGATATTTACAAGAGTTTTCCTAATGCACTGCAGATTTCTGCAATTTGAAAGACTTCAGGCTGAAATTCTGCTGCCTGTTTGATTCTACCATATCCTTCACATTAGCACTCAAAAAATATGATCCAATTTCTGTCTTTTGCTTTATATATCAAATGGAGGATGGGATGCCCCTTATTGAGGGAGGTGGGACAAGTATCCAGCTGATTTTCTAGCATGCAAATGATATAAGTACTGGTATTACTGTTTTAAGTTTCCTGCAAGCACCCCTGGAGCACAACTCACATGTGAGGAAACTTACATGCCAGGTTCTGTGATGGGCTATTCTATAAAAACACTCTTCTGGTTTCAATATGTATTCAGTTTGCTGCATTCACTGGAACTCCATCTCAATCATGAAGCATAATTCACTCCCTTGACTTTATTAAGGAATTAATCTTCACCAGGATGGTCTTGGCTTCCACTCAAACCAGGGTTGTCTTTGCACAAAACAGAACTTTAAAAACCAGGAAATTGTTAAAACCTTTGGGAGCCTCTATCTGCTGAAAATATTCTTCCTAGGGGTGGTTGGAAAGCCATTTCCACTTACGTAACGCCCTCTGCATACCTCAAAATAAGGTCTCTCATCCTTTAGGACACCTTCCACAGTCAGAAAGAACTCTTACTGTTAAGTGTGATTAGGGAATAAGAAGCTATGATTTCTGTCGACTAATTTTTAAGTTAATTATTAGTGTTTGTAGGAGTAGTTTTATTAATGTTACTAATGTTTGTATGAATTTGCTCATACAAATGAATACAAATACTCATTCATGTTTGTATGAATAACTAACAAGTATTAGACTGAATATTAGAAGTGTTAATGGTAATTTCTCTAGTTCGGTTAGCTGCTATTTCTGTGTATGACAATTTAGTAATGAATAAATCTATATGTTGGAACCTCAGAGCTTCCTCATCCAGTCACTCCTTTAAGAAAATGAATAATCCTTGTTCCTCTGCAAGAAAATATTTTTATGCTTGGGACTTGGACCTAATCTTTAAAATTGTGTCTGGGGATTTCTCTTTGCTAAAGCAGCTTTAGTATATCTATCCATAAAAGCATAATTTGCAATAGCCAACCTCTTTGCTGGAACTTAGTGTAAGCATACTACATTGGTGGACTCCCTGTCCAGACATTCATAGGTTCAGAGATAATATGAAATCAGGTGTAGCCTGATGACTACAATAGGGACTGGTAAAGAAATAGTATGGAATTCAGTCTGTATGTTCATTTAACAACACTTCTTGGAATCACATATCATGCACTGCAGTATCTTTATACCTTGGGTTTTCTAACCCTGTTGTTGTTTGTGAACATTCAAAGAGGCATGAAGGGAGGTTGCTTACTAGCTGATTTTCAAGACTTTACAAGTTCATACAACCAATCTGCTTGCCCTAGCTTTGCAGCACTAGCTCTAGTTATTAATGCTCAGTAGGCATGTGATAAGAACCAGAAGCAGGTGGGGCACAGTGCATTTGCTAAGAGGTGTAAAGACTGACATTGGTCCTGTGTGAGAATACTACTTCATTCCCTATGAAACAACATTCCTGTGCACTGACCAAACAGTGCTAGGAGTACTGAATCCTACTGCTTCAGTGTGAAGAGGCAGTTAAGTTGTAAATCATCTTCAAATTTCAGTGTGTTCTTAACTATAGATTTTCCAAGTTCTTGTACTGATGTTATGTTGAATCACATATTTACGTACTTCTGTCCTTATAAAACATGCAACATTGACTATGAGCTTATCTTTTACAGTTTTTCCTTTCTTAATATAATGATGTAAACATCTATGTAAGTGGGCAGAACACTGGAGAATTAGACCAATATATCATAGCATACCAGATTTGACAACTGCTTCCAACTGCATAATTTCAGAGGAGGTTTTCTAACTAGAGGGATTTTGCAGGAAAGAGAACGGTATATATACACATTTAAGCATGACTCATGTTTAATTAAAAAAGACAACACAAAGTACCTGCTTTTAGTAAAATAGAGGAGAAACAAAAAGTATTTACAAAATGTCTTTGTATCATAAGATTGGAAGCATGACATTGAAAACTAAGAGAGAAATCTAAGTAGGCAAGACAAAATCTTTTTTTTTTCCCAGAATGTTTGTCTTTTTAGAAAGCCTACAAGGTTTTTTTTGTGGGTTTTTTTTCCTGTAAACATTTGCCTCATTGTACTGATTCTCAGAATAGTAGGAGTTGTTAGCTGAATGAATAAAATGATAGTGAAATGAGTACAAACATACAAACACTAATTGTTGCACTACAATGTATCTGTTGTCAACCTTTGCAGGTTGTCTTGCAGTTGTACAGTTCCATTGGCCCCAAATGGTACTTACTGAACATTTATTTATTATTTGTTTGGACCATGCCACTATTACTGAGGCAGCATGAGGGGATAATGAGCTGCATTCTTTGGGTTACTGAAGAGTCAGCATAAGTTGTGGGAACAAATAACAATCAGACAAGGCAGTGTTTTATAACATCAGGACTGCAATCCATCTTTGGGATCTTTCAAAGCTGGGCTAATAAAGGCCCACTTAGAATCCCCAGCAGAGTACAATTTAATTAAATTTGTCCATTAAAGAACTCCTCCTCCTCCCTCTACATTTTAAAATTAATTCTGCTTTCTACCTGTTGTTGTCTCTACATCACAGATGCACTGAGCCTTCGTAACCGACAGGTCATCTGCGTCACACTCAAAGTCCTCCAGCACCTGGTGGTGTCAGCTGACATGGTGGGAGAGGCCTTGGTGCCCTATTATCGACAAATCCTCCCAATCCTAAACATCTTTAAGAATATGAATGGTGAGTTATTCTAACAGACATTGTGTCTTTCAACTCATAAGGTAAAAAGGTACATGAGGCAGGGTTAATTAATGATGTAGTTAAGATTTATTACTGCATATAAAGTCAAATCCATTTGGAGCACTAAATAATGTAAACCTCCACCCTTACTATTCCCTAAGGATGCACAGAAATTAACAATTTCATTTATTACTCCTTGCACGTACAATTTATTTAACACAGTACAAAAGCACTGAAGCAGTTCTATAATCTTCCAATAATTAAATTGTAAAGTTTGGTAACAGTCTTTTGAATACATTAATAAATTGCAAAGGTTTTTTCCTCCTTCCAACACATTAGTTCAATTCAATCTTTTTATTCCATTCTGTGTACTTCACAAGAAATTCATTGCTACCAGCAGGCTTAGGAAAGAATAAAAGTAAAAGCAGCAATCAAACTAATTAATTTGAGGGTCAAGATAACTCCTTGTTGTAGAAAAAATTCATGATACATAACATCTAGCAAAGCAGTGAAGTTTGAAGTTATTGCTCCTCACTTAGCAGATTTTATAATAGAGAAATTTGTATCTACAGTTGAGTATGTTGTTTTCTTTGTTGTGCAAACCTCTATTGCCAGTTGCAGTCTTTAATAACTAGTACTATGAGTACTGTATGATACACTGTGAATGTATTCACACCACAGTCACCAGCTGAAATCAACACGTTGTATCTTGCTTTTGCCAAAAAGTCTTTAAAATACTGTTTTGTAGTAAATCCATCTGTACTTTCTGTTTAATTATCTACCAAGTTACTGACTTTAAAGTCTTTGTTACTGACATGCAGCTGTATAGATCAAAAGAAGTTAATTCCTCACAGTCTTGCAAAAAAGTTTTTTCACTGAATTCTTAGCATTTTCAGTTATCTACAGGGCTGTTTCCTGTTACTCTTGTTGTTGGCGCTACTATAGAACGTATTATCTAATGCACACTTTTTACTGAGTATACTCATATCAATAGTGATGTCTTTTCCTATCTGATGCCATCTCTCAAACATGCTTGTCTCTAAAAATGTCTTCATAATGATTAAATTGTCCTGATAACTGTATAATGCCATCAAAAATGATGGACTACTGACCTTTTGGAACCAACAAATTAAGGTATACCATGTGTATTTTATCATTAGAGTTTGTGAGCCACAAAATAGACATAGTTCAGGTAAGTGATTGCCAGACATATATTCTGTAATGTGTATCTCTGGAATTACAGAGATAGCAAAGCTGAACTCTTGGTTGGATATGGGCAATTCTGCCATTTTCTATTCCTTTGTATTTCTTATGTACAGGTGACTTTACTATTGATGATTTTTGTAGTTTAAAAAACTGATAAAAACCATTTTAATTATTGGAACCATCTAAAACATACTTACCTAGCTAAGACCTAAGATACAGGTAAAAATACATCAACCCAACCTCAGCTACAAATGTCAGGCAAAGATTCAAGGCTTCTAAAATGTCGGTCTGAGAGACAGAGGAGAGAGCTCAATGACCTTCTAAAGAGTCTCGCTAGTGAGCAAGGGGCTTTTTGGTGCAAAAAGCATATTTGGTGTGTCTAAATTTGTGTCCTTGCTGGAGCATAAGTCTCTGACTTGCAGTAGACATTTCTTTCCGCTTGGGTTCCCAAGTGCTCTGTTGCAGACCATTAAGACATAAAAGAGCAAAGTTCAGTTGTTAGTGATGCTACCACTAGTGTCTTTTTATTGGTGGACACAGTAAGAGCATCCTCACTCACTGGCTATGGTGTGCTCTGACAAAGGGTTGAAGCTTTCTGTTGAAACTGTTGTCCAGAGTCATAAGCCTGGCAGAGGAGCAAAAGTAGGGAACATGAATTCATCCCAACAACTGGGGAATGCTCCTGAGATGTAGGAGCTGTTGGTCTAATGTCTGCAAACTGAGAGCAGACTAGCAGTCTCTAAGCAAGCTCCCCAACACATGTACTATTATGCAAATGTACTGCAGCATAACGTAAGAAACAAAAATGTAATGATGCTTACTAAGCCTATAATGAACCCTCTAATGCTACTGTGGTTTTCATTTAAATGTGTAAGTTAAATATACTCTTATGAAACATCTCAGTCTTGTGAAGAGAGAGAAAGAAAAATAGACTCCAATGGATTTATTTTTTTTTTGTATCATAAGCACTTTTCTTTTTGGGTGCCATTTTTTAAGCTGCCTTTTATAAATCTGTGAGTTTTCTGATGTAAATACAATTTAAGAACAGTTAGAATAAGTTTGTACTTCTGTGAAAGCAGGCAGAAGATAAAGAAAAAAAAAAGGAGTTTTCAGAGCCTGGAATATGCTATTAGGTTGTATGTACACCAGAATACTGTCTGAAACAGAAATCTGTTTATGAAAAAGATTAGACAATTATAAACAGCAAATTTCTATTGTTTGATTTACCTCCCTGGTAAATGAAAATTTTATTTAGTTTAACAGCTATTTTATGCTGTCAAATCCAAGCAGTTTTAACAGCTGTACTACACCAATTTGTGTACCAAAAACTATTTTCATGTCATCAGTTTATATATATTATTTAGTAGTGATCTAGACCAGATAAAATAGTGTTGAATAGATGAGAACAAAATACTATTAGGATTTACATGCCTCAGACAGAAGCATGGGCTGGCACTGCTCTGTGGAAGGTACCTCTCCAGCATAGTAATTTCGTCTGTAACTTGTTTCAGTCACTGTAAGTCAAACAGTAGTAACAGGACAGGAGGAAGCCTGAGTTTCTTTTGGGTGCAGCAAAAAGGCTTTGACACTATCAGTAACAAAGCTAACATAAATTTCTGTCAGTCTTTACATATCTAGTCAGACCTTTAAAATAAAAATGTAAAGCTATGACTGAGAATACCTGATGTAACTGAGTCATAGCATTCAACGAAGTGTGATGCCACAAAGCAGAATTATAATGCATGCTTTACAGTACTTGAAATTCACTTGGGGAAAAAATATTCTTTTGTCTGAAAGGCACTTCACATACTTTGGAGAACTATATTTTACAAAATACGATAGTACTACATAGACTCGGAAGGAAGAAGCAGAACTGAAGTGTTTAATTGCAGAAGCAAGAGGCTGTGCCTGTGGGTAAAAATGTTCCCTGCATTGGAGCTGGAGTGTTTTCAGAACTGCTTGTGTATTCCAGAGGCAGTGATGCTACTCAGAGTGATTCATGGTTATTAGTAAGAAGCAGCAATTATCCCTTAATATGATCGAATGCTTTAACAAAAATTTCTTGCCCAGAACATTTCAACACTTTGCTCCTTCTGCTGGGAAATCCAAAAGTGCTTTCACAAGCAATGTCAATCCTGTTCTAAAATACTTTGTAGTTTGCCAACTCTATTCTAAAATCATGTATGAGATTAAAAAAAAAATTACTTGAACATTAGCTTTTCCAAAGTGATGTATATGAGATTCTCTTCATTCCTCCTTTGAACTTTGAATTTGAGATTATCATCATTTGTGTCTCCTTTGAACTTTGAGATTTCAGGTTATTCTCAAGTAAACTCAAGTAACTTTTCAGGGTTCCCCTGCTACTAAGAAGATTTGACCTTTTATTTTTCCCTTCTTTTGTAAATACAAAATGGAGATTCCCACAAAATTTATTGATTCATGATTGAGATTTGGATAAAAGCAATCTAATGCCATGACTTTATTAATAAAATAAGACATGTTCATATACAAGTTGTGTCAGAACAATAAAATAAACTGTGTACTAAATCCGGTTTTCAAATTGTTTTTACCCTTCATTGTTACACTTGTTCTTCATATTCCTATACATATTTTGCAGTCTTTTTCATGATTTCCAAGCTTTCTTTGAATTCCGTTTTCTGAAATCAATTATGATTTCTGAAATTTAAAAAAAAAATTCTGAAATCACCTTAAAGATACCCACTTCAAAGGAATAAGACTACCATAGCAGCATAGATCTGAGTGGAAAACTAATTGTAAGACATTTTCTGGTTTTTTATATACACCTTCAGTGCAAGAGGATTCAGAATGTTCTGAACAACATTTAGTGAAAAATGTTGTGGTTTTCCCAAAAGAGTCTCTTGTGTCAGTAAATCAGCTTTTTAAGCAGATAAGGATAAATTGATTCATTCAAAAAAGTTCTTCTCATGCTGGTGAGAAGCAAAATATATTTTTGTCATTCCCAAGTGTAATTATTGATATCATTTCAACAGGCTTCTTATGAGTTATAGTTCTAGGAATATTTATTTAACAAATATACCTGACTGTTTTTAAGAACATCAAAGTTTTTCTTCTATGAGATCAGCTAATGGTCTTTTAAAGGTATTTTCAAAAACGTCTTGGTTTTTTTGTTAAAAAGCTCATCTTGAAAGCAAAATTCCCCCCAAATAAAGTTTCATATCGTAATTGAATATAGACCACCAGGAGAGTTATCCTGGACATTTAACAGCTGTTTTCTTACATATTTTCTCACACACTGGCCAATCTCAACTTGTTTCAATGACCGTTCTTGCCTAAGTTACAAAAAACCATGGAACTCTGAAGTATGGAAATTACAAGTTACCCAGACCCACCTGTATCGGAGAATTTGTTGTTTTAGTGTCTTTAGTACAGAGTATGTGATGTTAAGCTGATAATATAGTAAACACTTAGATCATAATTGCTGAGTAATTTCAAATTATTATCTAATTTCTTAGCTAAAAATACAGCATTAGTCTATGTAAAATAAAATTGACTCGGCAGTGATTAAATTGATGTTATTAACACCTAACACTTACTTTTAATGTGTTAATAGCCTAATTAATTCAGCATCTTGAAATCTTGGTGAAAGAAAAATAAAAGCTTCCCATGTCAGAGAGTGTACATTACATCCAATATTTTCTTTTCCTTTTTTCAGTTTTTAATTTTTTTACTATGTTGACCCAAAGAGGGTTGTTTCTTGGATAACACACAAAGGTGAGAGTTGGAACTTCTGAATTCACAGGAAATTCATGCATATGTAAAATAGTGGAAAAGTCAAATTCTTCCTGTGCTTCAGTGTAAACTTCTGTAAAATGTGTATGACCTAAAAGGGCTTGTAGGCCTTAATCAGTATTTTGCTTGGCAATTAATCAGAACTTATACAAAGTTCTGGAAGTGTGGTTATGTGTGTCAGTGAAACACCTTTCTCATAAAGTTAAAACTTCACATCATGCTTTGCTTTAATACTTTTGTGGGATATGTGTTCCTGGGGGAAATAATTTCCCTCGGAAATGTCATATTTGAGGAAGATTTGGACATTCAGGACTGGACTTACGCAGAATTACAATAGTAACTCTAAGTCTACCTATTCTGCGTAATTATATCTGTCTTAAATTCAGCAGGTAAGTATCTGGTTTCCAGATGAGATAAGGAAGTACTTAAGTTACTTGAGAAGCCCATATACTTTGAGCATATCTAATGCATACCTGCAACATTAGCATTAAACCAGATCAGACATAGTAATTTTAATTTATTTTGCTTGCATTTCAATTTATTTCTGGCTTGTTAGGTGTGGACTGGCCAAGAAGGCAAATATCATCCTGGCTTGTATTAGAAATAGTGTGACTAGCAGGACTAAGGAAGTGATCATCTCCCTGTACTTGACACTAAGGAGGCTGTATCTTGAATACTGTGTTTGATTTTGGGCCCCTCACTACAATAAAGGAAGTTGTAGTCAAGTAGGGGTCGGGCTCTTCTCCCTGGCAACTAGTGACAGGACGAGAGGGCATGGTCTGAAGCTGCATCAGGGGAGGTTTAGGCTAGACACTAGGAAGCACTTCCTCACACAGAGGGTGATTAGGCACTGGAATGGACTGCCCAGGGATGTAGTGGAGTCGCCGTCCCTGGAGGTGTTTAAGAAAAGACTGGACATGGCACTTAGTGGTATGGTTTAGCTGATGGCGTATTGTTGGGTCATAGGCTGGACTGGGTGATCTTGGAGGTCTTTTCCAGCCTTGGTGATTCTGTGATTCTGTGAAGAAAGACACTGAGATACTGGAGCATGTCCAAAGAAGGGCAACAAAGCTGGTGAAGGAGCAGCTGAGGAAACTGGAGTTGTTTAGCCTAACGAAAAGGAGGCTCAGGGAGCACTCTGCAACTACCTGAGAAGATGTTGTAGTGAGGTAGGGGTTGGTCTTTCCTCCCAAGAGACAGGACAAGAGAAAATGGCCTCAAGTTACACCAGGAGAGGTTTAGATTGGCTATTAGGAAAAATTTCTTCACCTTCACTGAAAGGTTTGTCAAGTGCTAGAATGGGCTGCCCAGGGAAGTAGTGGAGTTACCATCCCTGGAGGTATTCAAAAGATGTGTAGAAGTGGTACTTAGGGATATGATTTAGTGGTAGACCTGGAAGTGCAATGTTAATGGTTAGGCTTGCTGATCTTAAAGGTCTTTTCCAACCAAAGTGATTTCATGGTTCATGCTTATTTGTTTTTGTTTTTTAATTTTTAAATAAATTGCATGTACAATTCTGTGACCTGGAACTAGAACCTATGATACTCAAATGCTGTTTCACTGTGTAACTGCTAGGCACAGACTCTTGCTTCATCTGTAATTCCTGCTTTGGGGAGGAATTCTGAATTCTTTACTGAACCTAACCAAGCCACAGCATGAAAGATGGTGCAGACTGGCATAGATATATCAAGAAAAGTACTACTCGCAGAATCAGCTAGTTCTGTGCACGCCCTAGTTTGGTGGCATTGCATCTCCATATGGTCATAATTCCCTAGCTACCCCAGGTGGATCAGAACTGCACCTTCCATTGTGTGATTCTGACTAAAACCCACTAAGCTTTGGAGGAACAGAATTTCAGATGTATAGTTGCACTTCTCATTTTCAATTGATTTCCTGTAGGCAGCTCCCTGTGGATTTCTGTGTCACACATTGAGGCTCTTGATCCAAGTTACAAAAAGCTGACACACCTACATTTCCTCTCTTTGGATCTGTCACTTATAAGTAATCTAAATTGTTAAAAATTTAACTGCTACCCTTTCAGTTAGGAGTTATTCCTTTCCTTTTGGTAATTAATTTCTGTATTTTTCACATAGTTGATTTACATGTGGTGAGACTGAGAAGTGATTTCTTCAGCTGGACTGGCACTGCCTACTTAATTTAGAATACTTTCAGCATACATGTTAAATAATTCTGAGAAAATACTTGTTTTTTGGATATTTTTTCTCTTTTTATGTATGTTTACAAACAATTGTGCCTGAGTTTGAGGGGACGTATGGTTTTGACTTCTCACACTTTTTGAGGTAGCATACTTATTTAAATCTCTAATAAAACCTCCGTCCTAAGGACTTCACTGCCAGCGTCCGAGCTTGCTAGGCCCTGGCAGATGAACCTTAGGACTAAAGGGTGGGTCCAGCTCTGCGCATGCTGTGTCTCACCTAAAAAAAATCCATTGCGCAGGCTCGAGGGTGCTATCTGCTATCCTCTTTTTATCAGCGCGCTTGGAAAAGGCGCTGGGGAGGAGCATGGATGGAGCCCTCCCAGGATCTTCGTTCGCGATGCCTAGCCATACATACACTTATTTAAATATACAACTGAAATATGTGTTCATTTAATAATTCTAAGTGGATTATCTTTTTTTATTGCAGATTTTTTTAATCTGTGTGCTCAATTACGGTTTCTGTTCTGAGAAGACTGTTTCTGTGAAAGTCAGTGCCAAGTTGCCAAAATCACAGGAATTGGCTCCGCACCTGGCTTTTTGTTTTTATACCAAATTAAAAAACTCAAGTGATTGGGGAAGAGTTGCTTAGCAGACAGAGGGAACTCCTTGTCTGGATGACAGTTTTCCTTGTGGCATCTCTCTCTTGCCCTCAAGGAAAACAGATTAAAGCCCCATGTAAAGGAATGATACTAGTAGGAGCATAAATACTGCACTGTGATTAAACCACCAAAATACTCAAGTAATTAAAGTGCTTCAGGTCCTTCAGTTATTATTCTGTTATATTATTTCATCCCATTTCAAGACATTGAGTTTTCATAGTTTTTGAAGAACACTCTAGGCAACAAAGTTGATTTTGTGAGCCTCATAGCTTTGGACTATTAATTCCTTTTTATGTATTGCACATCCATCCTCCTTCTTTTTATTCATACCAACAAAAATATGTATTCTCATTATACTATCATCTGTCCACCCCAATGCTGATGCCATTAGCACATGAAAATCTCAGCTTCTTTGACAATAACTTCAATAAATACTTATTACCTAGATCTAGTTTGAAATTTCATTGCCACATAACTATAGTGTTAGGGTTTGTTATAAGAAATAAATGTTAGTAACCAAGGAAACTCTTGTTCTTCTTATTTTTATTCTTTTGTTTCCTAAATGGGTTATCCAGATTGTTACTTTAACAAATGATTAAAGATCATGGCTAAGTGAGCAAGGATGAAAATCTTGTTATTCTGGATTTTTTTTTTCTATTCTATCTTTGAAGCTACTCATATCTTCCTTTTTTCTAACATACAACTTCATGGAGAATTTATCAAGTCTGTTTTAAGAATTAGAATTATTTGTTTACAAAATGTTATTAACTTTATGGTTGTGTAATGTATATTTCCCCCCCTGTATTACATACTGCAACAACGGGAATGGTGATTAAACAAATATTCTTACAAACAATAAAATCTTCTCTGTAGAGAGTTCCTATTTTCCCCTAAGATTTGTCTTTCACAATACTTATGGTTAGAGTTTTGATTTAGATCATTGTATTGGGTTTGGCTGAGATGGAGTTAATGTCCCCATAGCAGTCCTCAGAAGTGCTGTGCCTTGGGTTGAATACAATCATCTACATCAATGTCTCATCAAGCTAATATAGCTAATGCATGCCAGTTTCCCTGACTGGGGAACATAGGACAACGGTGGAGTTACCTATTGCTACTGTCTGCTGTTGATTCTCCGTTCTAGCAAGCCCTTTGGCCAATATGCAGAACAAAGGTTGTATAATACCTGATGTGCCACTGCAGAATTCCTTTTCTACTTTGATAATGCTGGACATTGGTCAAGACATTGATATTCTGAGGTTGTTTCTAACAGTGCCAATAGTAACTGTGTCATTTTCTTTTTTCACTAGCATCAGTCCTTGTGTATTGATATGTTGTGTCTTGCTTTTTTACTTAGTGTTCAAGTTCTCTGAAGCAGATACATTTCTCATCTATTTGTTTGGTGCTATCAACGATGAGTTCATGATCCAAGGTCCCTGACTAGGATTCTTAAGCTATACAATAGTACAACTATATACCAATGATATGGCATTGAACTGAGCTAGGGATTGTGATTTGGAATTTAAAATAAGTGTAGTTTTGTATTACATTTAGTATTTATATTTTGACTATATTAAAGTATAGGGTAGTACAAACAGTGATGAATTTATTCCTTTATATATTTGAGTGGAAATTATAATTACACATAAATACTCAGACTATTTCTGTAATTAACAGAGTAGAACAAACAGAACACAAATTCTAACATATAACTGAGGAATGAAACTGGATCCATAAAATGGAAATTTTTGTTCACAAATTTTCTCCTTCAGCAAACCTCACTTTTGTGTCTTTTTGCCAGTTGTCTCTTTTTCCTAATAATTTTCATTCATTTCCTAATCCCATTGTGCTTTATGTGGGTCTTACAGAAGACATGACTCCATTTTTTATTGTTTAAGCTAAGTCTGAGAATTAAAAAATCTTTCAATTTCACTATTTCAGTATTGTTGTCAATGTCTATGAGTAAGAAAGAAGATTCCTTGCTTTTAATTTTGCTCTTATCCATTATAGCTGTATCTCTTCCTATATCTTTTGTCTCAAATATTGTTACTATTTTTTCTAGTTTTTTCATTACTAAATACATTATAGCTCATCAGTTTATGCAAGCATTTCATATATTCAGCAAATACCAAACATGAATTGTATGAACAGTCAGTAACTTATTAAGCACTTCAAAACAGTGTGTTTCTTTAGGCACATATTAAAGTGACACTAACACTAGCAAGATAAAGAGGAACTAAAAATGTAAACATCTACGTTGCTGACATCATGATGTCCATGTAGTGTAACATGTCTATGCATCCATGTTAGCATGTGCTGATGTGCAAAGCTAGCAGGATAGAAATACTCTAAACTAAACACTTGTATACTACAGCTAGTCTGTTATTGTATGAACCTATATCTGGCAAATCTATATTGCAATACAGCTAGCAAGATATATCAATACTGCATATTACTGCATGTTATGCTATTTTATGTGAAGTATCTTAAATACAATGTCTGACTAGAACAGAGTTGCTCTAAAATATATACTGTATATCACATCGCTCCAATTATCTCTCAGGTGATTTTGTTTTTTGCAAGGATGATTCTGAGTTTCCCTGGGGAATATTTTTGTAAAGTTATTAGTGATTACAAAAACCTCACAATAGATAGAACTTAATTCCTTGCCTCTGAAAAAGAAAGAAAATTTGTCATTCTAAAATCTTGGTATTAGAACTATGTTTTAACAGCCTGGGAATGAGTGAATACTTAAATGTCTGATGAATTAAAATTGTGAATTAGAACAAAGATAGATTTAGGGCACTATTGTTTCCATTACCTCATGCTTATAAAAGCAATAATAGAGACGTTGTTTTCAAAGATGGACACATTAAACATTTGTATTTAGGACAAGATTTTTTAGGCAGCAACACAAGCTTTATTGATATTCATGATTTGATAAATAAAAGTGAATTTAAATACAAATTCAGAGAGTCCGAAACCATATTTTTGGGGATTCTGATTTCCAAATGTGAAGTGTTGATAGTTGTGAGAAACTAGCTAGACCTTTTTTCTGTTCTATTTAGATATTTTAATGTTTTCAGCACTGCATTCATAAAGCCATGTTCTTTAGTCTTTTTGCTCACAGAAAAGGAAATTTAATTTTTCACCTTCAAAAGTGTAGAAATAAGTCTTCTTTCCATATCATACAAAAATTAAGTATTATTCATACACTATAGAATCATAGAATCATAGAACAGTTACAGCTGGAAGAGACCTTGAAGATCATCGAGTCCAGCCTTTTTCCTAGCCCTATCACCCCACTAAATGATGCTCCCCAACACAACATCCAGCCGTCTCTTAAACACCTCCAGGGATGGTGACTCAACCACCTCCCTGGGCAGCCTGTTCCAATGGCTGACAACCCTTTCAGCAAAGAAATTCCTGAAATATGACATGCAGTATTCGCTGCTTGGTTTTACGTTGCTTACCTTCTACACTAAAATAAAGCAGCGACCAACTTTTTTTTCCACAGTGTTTAGACTCAGACTGCAAAGGAGACAATAAGGCTGTGTTCATACTGGTAAATTAAAAATGAAATAAAAGGAAATATTGATCTCAAACACTGGATCTCTGATCATCTGTGTTACTTAAGTGTTAGCATTGTGCTTGATATGAATTTGACCTGTACCAAGAAGCACAACCGAGGCACATTTTTTTGTTTATAAAGCACACACAGGATCATTCCTTCAGCAGGTAGTGTGGACTTTGGTGACTGGAATACCTCTTTCCCACAGAATTTTTCAATACCATTGCAGCATGGTTGTCACCAACCTCAGACCCATCCTTGTTCTACTCCTAGTTTGCATGCTATGTAAATCCACTATGTAAAGCCCATTGTGGGCTGTATTAGAGCCATCTCACTATTTCAGTCACTTTGAACTGAAGAGAGTACTGAAACCATCATGATATTTTTCTAAGGGTCAGATGAATGTCACCTGGGGCCAAAAGATAGTGCCAAGTGCTATGTAGCATGCTTTTGCCAACTGGCCCTAGGAGGATAGACATAGCCCAACAGTTTATTTGTTCAGTAACTAAAAAGTTACCTCAGTTACTTCCAGGACAGTTTTAATTCATTTTTATGATTAGGGAGTGAATCTGAGATGGCTTAATAATTTGTGAGTATTAATGTACATTGTTGGAGTAATTAAGTCCTTTTTTTGTGTGAATTTAGCATCTAACATATCACACCCTTGCTTTTTCCTTTCCCTATAAATGAAACAATTCTGCAGCCACCTTCTACCAAAATCTAGGATAGAATATGGTTTCATAGAGTGGAAATGTATGTAAAAATTGGCACAAAATGTTACTCTCTTATTTCTGCCACTTTTATACTGGTGGAGATTCCTGGCACTCATACTGATTCTCTGATGATAGTAAACTGGTTGTTCTGCTGTTGACTTGCAAATCCCACAGTGCGACAGACTGGTAAAAGAAATCAAGTCTCCCTGTCAATCTGAGTTGTTAAACAAGCAATGGTCCTCAAATATCATCAGATCTTTAAACTGGCTGCATACTCTATGTACTCCATGGAAAGTAAAAATATTTGCTAAATAGCTGGAATATATGCAGATTCTTAATTGATTTGTTCTGTTTATGTGCTTGCATTCATTAGATACAGATGTTCAGAGACAGCATATATCACGAAAAAAGTTACATGTTAAAAAGTTTGAGGGTTTTGGGGTTTTTTTTACTTGTAATGATAACTGTACTTCAGTTAAGAATCTGTATAAGGCAATAAAAATATATCAAGCCTTTTTCATAATAGTTAATTTTGAAGAATAGTGGCTGGTTAACTTACTGTGCACTATCCCTCCTCTGGACTCGCTCCAACAGCTCTATGGTTATTTTTATACTTTTTGTTCTTTTTCTTTTGATCTAACAGAAGTAATTCTAATTACTGCCAAGAGAAATATATTTTTTCTGCTCACATGGCTGTGTGGCGTTACAGCCTAGTTTTGCCTGTGAAGGGAATGCAGGCTGATTCAGAGATACATAGCGCATTATTCAAGGGCAGGATTCTGCACACATTTACTCTCCTCTAGTTGATATTTAGTGTTTTGTCTGGTGCAATTTTTCTCCAACATTATGAGAAAAAGATCTCTTGTGGCATTATTTAGTGTAGTTAGAATGGCATCTGATATGTTGTTTATGTAAAGGAGCCATTTAGAGGCCATGGGTCCAGTTCTCATACCCTCATTCACACGGAGACAATACCTTTTGTAGTTATTGATCCCAAAGAAATAAATTTCCTGAAGGAGTCAGAGGATTTCATAAAGTGAAGACCTATTCAAAGTCTTAATGAGAGGAGAATCTGGTGCTAACCAAATCAGAAGTGTTTAAATAAAGAAGCCACATTATCAGATGCCAGTGAAATTCACTATGCCATAAATCCATTTACCTGAATACTAGCTGTATTAGTTATGCATATATTAATTATATATAATGTTTGTAATTATATTGTCATTCATATATTAATTATGTATTCTATTTCCTTTTACATAACATTATCTTCACATTGGAAGTGGCTGTAAGTGTACAGTATTCCTTTAATTCCCATTAATTAGATTTCTGTTTAAAATATGTCCCTGATCAGGTCAAGAACAGAATATACCTTTTCTGGTGGACTTTTCTGGGCAGAAGACTCATTTAGCTACAGCTGTATCATCATTATATCATTAAACTATGATTGTTTATCTTCCACAGTAGGACTGCATGTGTTTTGAACATGAACAAAAGTAGAATTTTGTGAATTCTTGCAAAATGGTGATAAAGTCCTTCAACGGTTTCAGCTCTGTCTCGAGGTAACTCTCTGGTCTCAGAAATATTTATGTAATATACCACTGGTTTACTTGCTTGCTCCTCTTTCCAGATGAGAGTTTCTTTGGAATTAATCTCTTCCAAAGAATTTGAGTTCCCACTGTGAGTAGGGGAAGTCTCAAGTACAGGTAGAAAATGGGAACACTCTTCATATCTGTTAAACATTTGGGATGGAGATGTAATGTTAACAGCGGGATGAGTACATATGTGATGAAATGGCACTGGGAAAATTGAGGGTTTCTTACACAACATATATGAAAGCTGCAAACTTCAAATATTAAAGATTATAAATTACAAGAAAATCTACAACGATCCATTTTGATCTGTAGTACAGTAGTTATTGTTAAATATATTTCAGTCTTCAGAAAGGAGTTATTTTTTTTCCAAGACCTTACTCAGTATAGAATTTATTCTTATTTAGAAAATAACAAATTGAAGCATTATTGGAGTGAAAGTTTTTTTGAAGAAACTGGTATATTAGGCAAATAATATAGTGCAGGAAATAAAAAACTATTTTCAATAGTAAAGTCTTCTATTTCAAACATAACAGTATCATTTGAGGTCCATCTATTTTAAGATTTTAAAAATTTTTTTTTCTAATAAGTTACTCTGCTTTCAAGAAAAGATTAGAGATAAATTGCAATCAAAAACGAAATTTCATTTTTTCTTTGGTTAGACCTATGTTAGATCTAACCTACATCTAGAAGCACAACTAGAAAAATATTTATATTTATATTTATGTCAAAATCTGTGTGTGAGCTAGAAGTGCATCAATTTAGGTTAACTTGAATGTTTTCTACCCTTTCAGTTTGCTTTCATCAGTATTTATGCTCTTTCACTCCTGAGGACTTGCAGCTGTATCTTGAAGTTTTATTTAAATGCAGACTTTTTCTCTTTCCTTCCAAGAGGAAAACATTATAAAATCCAAATATCTGCTTTAGCTATGTGAAGACATAAAAAAACCTTGGACATTTCCTAAATCTTCATTAAAACTGAAAAAAACTCTTCTTGCTGGTTCCATAACCATTATTTTGTAAACATTATAGAATTTCATTTACAGAAAAAAAATTATTTGAAGGGTCTCTTTTGTTCAATTTAAATACAACTTTGTTTCAGAGTAGAATAGTACATTAAGTTTAGGGGATTTTTTTCTTTTTAATTCATGACTGTTTGAGTCATTGTTTAAAACCTAGAGCTGCTTGCAATGTCATCTGGGAAAGAATGTGACAAACAATTCCCTACTGTTGTGTAAAAAACTTAGTTTCTCGTTTATATATTCTTAGTATTTCTTGATTTCGCTTTATATATTTGCCATTTTATTTGCAAATGTATATGTAGCAAATTAAATAAATACAGTAAGCTATTTATATTGGGCAAAATGTATCTTAAAGAATCTTTATAATCTGTATGCTTTCTTTAAATTTATTTATTTACAGAAGAATCTAAACACATATAAGTAAATCCTAAAAAGATTATTATAATTTCTGAGTTCTTACACTATTGTTAATTTTCTTTTTCCAACATTTTTAATTGTGGTGTGTGAAATTTCAAAACCCACTGCAGCAGCACTGAAAGATGAATTATAATGGTACTTTAGCCTTAAGTATTTTTTTTACTTTTTTTTTAACATTTATTTGGGAATAGCAACCTGTTTCCACCACTTTACATATCTATACTTTATTCTGTAGATGATGAACAGCAGAGATTAAAATTAAACCCATGATATGATTTTAAATGATTAATTGCAGATGAACATTAGAGCCCTGATAAGTTAACTACTAGAGAAGCCTCTCAATGTGCTACAAAAAATAAATAAATAAAAAGTCTAATAAATAAAAAGTGATTAGAGAGGAATGGTGATGTCACATTTTACACTAACAGATGATATTTTCCTCCTTTTGTTGTTTTTTTCTTGTAAAGCTCCCTGCCTTAGATTTCTGTCAGTTACTCATGTCAACAGTGTTTAGACACTTTCCTACTAGTTGTGATCGTCTGACAATAGTAAAAAGTCTAAAACTGGTTTTGTGGACATCACTTGTATGTATGCATATGTGTGTGTATATATTTATACACAGATATGCACACACATGCATATATTGATGCATATGTGCTGATGCTGCTCTACTCTTCTGGAAGAACTTTACTTTTGGCATGTAAAAGTATTGTAAAACTTGATTATTTAGAACCTGTGTCACATATTCTTTGAAAAGAGTTGGGATGCTGGTTAGGGAGCAGAAAAGTGGTGCTATGGACAGTTTTCCACGTTTTAGAGACTAGTGGGGTCAAAAACACTGGGACAAAACCAAACATCTATAACTCCTTGTGTAATATAGACACTTCCTGCAGTTAGCAGATCTCAAAAATTAGAATAAATTTCTATATGATAAGGTAGATATAACATGGAATCTCTTTATCTTATAGATCATGGGCAGCAGTGTAGTGTATGTTGTGCATCTTAAAAACCAGATCATTACGGTGACTGTTTTTTTTCAAAGTGCTGGGCTTTTGTGACATAATGAATGATACTTTTCAAGTACAATGTCCTCCATAGCACACCTAGACTGAAATCTAGCTGTTACACAATATTTATATCTGTTTGTGCATTTCTTATGTGTCTATAATGTTTTCTTATATAGTATTTTTTCATACCTACCAGTAGCTTGGGATTTTAGCAGAGAATTCTAGGATTACATGCTTCAGAGAATATGAAAACTTATGCATAAAGAGAAATTGCCACAGAATCCATTTGCTTGGTCTAACAGTGTCTTTCAGGCATCCAAAGCCATTATTAACTGACCTTGGTAGCTTCATTAAAAGGAGACACAACAACTTTCATGTGTGTGTCAGTACAGATGGTGATAGCCCCAGAACTGTTGCTTCAAGCCAGAGATCACAAGCTATTTAAAAAAGGGCATATCCCTCAGTATACTTCCTACTTATCATGGTCCATTAACAGTACTAAGTTCCAGTGGGAGAAGGGGCTAGTCAAGAGCTCTGCTTGGCTGCTTTAGGGCACAGCCTGTGTTATGCAGTTTACTGCACTAATTATATTCTCTTGATGAGCTCATTAGAGGACAATAAAGGAAAATGAAAACAGTTTGCAATATGTGTGGTCAAATTAGCCACACAGAGAAATTATGGTTTGTACTTAAATGCTGTTTAGAAAGTGTCCGTTAAAAAAAAATGCAGACCCTCATGTATGTACACTGTAATGATGCCTAAACTAATTTTCTTTAATGTGTTTATTTTTCAAATTGGGAATTGAATGTTGTTTCTGTCTGATTAGAATGCAAAGGAAAGATTTAAATGAGTCAGGCAACAGGATATCTATAACCATGTACTTCATGGAGCTATACTTCATGGAAGTTGTTAATTATGCAGATCAGAGTTGGTGGTTCATTAGCACTGGTTTTGTCTTTAACAAAAATTAAGGTTGGAAACTTATCTCCATTTAGGAGAGAGACTATTCTTAAATCCATTCTCTCCACTTAAAATTATCAGTTTAAGACCATCCATTTTAAGTCTCCATTTAAGATTATCCTATATGCATTTCAGTGAAAACAGACTGCACTTAAATGATGTTAGGAATCTACTCTAATTCATGGTAGTTTGAAGAAATAGCAACTAAACATCTCTTTAATAAACACTGTGTATATATATATATGCACACATTATTTCATATAAAAATATAAGCTGAGATAGAAGCTCAGAGTGGTACTTAAGTTTGTAGATTTTATTGACTTTGAAACTACAAAGGCTTTCTCTTCTCTGTGGATATATGAAAGTTACTGCAATCTTAAATTGGAAAAGTACAGTAGAGGTATATTTGTTTTATGTCTGCAGCCAGCTCAGGTCAAAATGTCTCGGTATCAATGCAGGCTGGGGGATGAAGGGATTAAGAGCAGCCCTGATGGAGAAGGATGTGTGGTTACTGGTGAATGAAAAGCTAGACATGACCTGGCAATGTGTCTTTGCAGCCCAGAAGGCCAACTGTATCCTGGGCTACATCAAAAGATGTCTGGCCAGCAAGCTGAGGGAGGTGATTGTGCTACTCTGCTCTGCTCTACTCTACTCTGGTGAGACCTCACCTGAACTACTGTATCCCACTCATAGAGTCCTCAGCACAAGAAAGATATTATCCTGTTGGAGTAGGTCCAGAGAAGGGCCACAAAAATTATCAGAGGGCTAGAACACCTCTCCTATGAAGGAAGACTGAGACAGTTGCAATCATTCAGCCTAGAGAAGAGAAGGTTCTGGAAAGACCTTATTGCAGCCTTTCAGTACTTAAAGGGGGTTTATAGGCAATTTTTAGCAGGACCTGTTGTAACTAGAAATAAAGAAGAATTTTTTTATACAGAGGATGGTGAAACACTGGAACAGGTTGGCCAGAGAGATAGTAGATGCCTCATCCCTGGAAATATTCAAGGTCAGGTTGGATGGGGCTCTGAGAAACCTGATACTAGTTAAAGATGTCCCTGATCACTGTATGGGGATTGCACTATATGACCTTTAAAATGTTCCTTCCAACCCAAATCATTCTATAATTGCATGATTCTATGATGCTACAGAAGCCAAATGAGGGATCTTCTCCCAAGCTGCTTAGAAGCTGATATAGTTGTACATACTGTTGTTTGTTGCCTAGAGTCTGCTGAATAACTGAGTGATTCTAATAGAAGTTCATTCTAATAGAAGTTAAGACGTGATTCTGTGTGCAGTCATACTGGTAGACTTGAGGCAGGGACCAGACAGAGTCAGTGGGAGTTGGAGAGTTGAGGTCTGGCCTATCTGCCAGACTCAGTTTAACCAAAATGGAGTGTGTCAATAATGCATGAATCACTCAGGATTATACATTCAGTGGCAAAGCAGAATCTTGGTGCGTTGACTGAGCAGATTAATTTCATATAGCAGTTTTCAGCAAGATGCATTTCAAATGTCAGCTCAATTACATGTCGAAATTTCTAAACGAGCCCTGATGTGCCTTGATCAAAGATTTTATAGATCATTGTTATCCTGAAACTTCTTTTCTGTTTTGTTTATTATAGCTTTTTCACTACAGTTGTTTTCTTTCTGTTCTGTTTGGCCTGCTGTAATGAAATTCTTTTAGCACAAGATAGCAGTATCACATACCCATGGAGTCAATACCAGGTTTTACTTGTGGTATCTGTATTAAGATGCTTACCATGCTTATAAAAAGAATACTTTTCGATTTTCAAGAAAATTCTCTCTCTTTATTTCTTCTTAGGACTGAAATTTGATGAACTTTCATGCTAGAAGAGCTAATTCATTAAATTAAATATAAAGAAATACCATTTATCATTTGTATGTTGCCCAACTGTAAAATAAAAATCTCAATAGATGCTTTGAAGATTATAATTATATCTTAAGAAATATGTGTTGAAAGAAGTAAGATAATACACTTTTGCATTGTTATGAGCACAGAATTATGTCAGAGGAAGGACACTGAATTGCATGCAGGATGGAAACTGGTTGGATTCTTTAACCATTTCTATAACCAATGGTATTGGTGGTTCCTTTTATCCTGCAAATTAAAATTGATTGAAACTAATCAGCTTTATTTATTCTTGCTTCTAATACCTAAAATTTCTCCAAAGCACAAGTACTCAAACAGAAAAACAGGTGGAAAAGTAGTCAAAAGTAGAACAATGGGGCACCTAGTCATAGCTGAATGAGGGTGGTGAGAATTAGAGCCTCTATGTTGCATGAATTGGGTACAGAAGTCAATCAGCCTTAAAGTTCAGACAAGCAGGTGAATGACCTTTTGCCATTCTATAAGGTGCAAAGCATCTCTTTCTGATCAATGCTATGTAATAGTAGTTGTCTTCATACAAAAAAAGAATAAAATAGAAAGGAACATAACAAGATTGTATGTTGTCAGAAATATCACCATTTTGTAGATCATAGGTCCTTTTTTATATACAATATATAGATATACATCAGAACTTCTCCTTTTTTCTTCTGCTTTTTTATATAAAACAATCTAAGAATTGTTAAAGCATAACTATAATAAAAAGTTTTAAATGGCTTGTGGATACAAGTGATAAGTTGTAAACATTTTATGTAATGCATAGGTATGATATATATCTCTCTTGAACAAAGCAATATAATTTAATTTTAATTACAGCTGTTATTATAATAAATGTATCAATGATTAATTTCAAAACTATAGACTTTCCAGGGTATGCAGTATTATTATACCTTGTCAGGGTACATTATGACAACTTCTGGAATAGGTAATCAGAAAGTACATCCTTGAAAAAGGAATGTCCCAATAACTGAACTTCCATTGATAAGCATGGAACAATAACTAGCTAACGGTTTAAATTGTGAAATCACATTTTTGTTGCAAAAGGTTTTTTTCTTAAACATTTAGAGTTACAGATTGTCAAAGGAAATTAACTTTGTTTTTCTTTGGCATAATGGGACCATTTCTTCTTCTCTTCTAATTACCCAAAATTCTTTTAACATTGACTGAGTCCTACTGGATTCCACGAACCAGAAAATTAGCTGCAGAAAAAAACTTGAAAGCCTGCATCTGCATGAAGAATCCAATGTATTCTTTAAAGCATATCTCTTTGTTACCAGTAGACTAATTTATTGCCCTTTTTCCATTCTGGTGCTTGGTGTCTGCTCTGGGTGGCACTGCAGACCAGAGAATTCTTTTCCACGGTGGCTGGCTGTAACTGCATTAGTGGACTTTGTGGACTTCCTTTAGAGGTGCAAGTGGAGGTCAATAGAGAGAGAAGGAATAAAGCTAGTTCAAGATTAACTACCAGAGAAAATGGCTTTTTTACACTGCATAACTCTTTAGTACTTGATTTTACTAGATTTTTTTTCTGTCAATGTTCTCATATCTTTGCTGCCCATCTCTTACAGCTTTAACATTTTCTTCAACTTAGAACATAATATTCTTCCAAATTCAGCAACTGGAGAACAATCTGACCCCGTTCTCAGTAAGGAAGAATTCCCATTGACTTTGACTTTAAAGAGAATTGGATCAGTGCATAAATGAACAATTTGTATTGCCTTTTAATTAACCAAAGTGGTCAAGTTAGTCATTGCGACAGAATCACAGAACTATGCATACAATTGGTGGTTCAGCGTTTCTTTACTGAAGGTCTGTATGTGCTATTAGGGGATATAATTCATCTTATGAGAGTGTAATCTGAACTATTCTCCAAATCAATAATCATTTGAAAAGAAGAAGAATCCTTTTTGCCACACTGCAGAGAACCACAGGTTCGATAATGAAATGATTGACTCTGCACTTCTTCCAAGAAAAAGTAGTTAAACTGCATGCAGTTTCCTCTGTACGTGGACAAAACATTAGACACTGGAGTTGTATTTACTTCAAATGAAAAACTGAAGATTCCATGAACTTGAATAAGAAATAAATCTTGATTTGATACTGTAACCAAAACTTTTCCATCTGTGCTGGAGTACAAGTGCATGAAGCTATTTGCTATCTGGGTGCTACATTTTACTGTCCAGTTTTTGTATTTTAAGAACTACACTGTGTATCTGAAGTTTTAAAAAAGTATGGTAGAATAATAAATTACATTAGTTAGGAGAAGCTAGTGGTCTTCATTCTTAGCTATTAAGTTTAACTGTTTTATAATGATTTTTTAGGATTAGAATTAGTAATATTTCAATTATTACATTTTTTAAAAGAAATATAGAAATTATTTGTTGTTGTTATTTTTAGTTTCCATTTCCACATGGTCTTGCCTCCTGAGTTGCAGTTGGAGTTTTAAATGCAAACAAATCTCAGCAAATACCTAAAGTGAAAACATCAGCCTTTCCTCATCTGGAATTAAAGACAATGCAAAAATCTTTTGTGGTTTATGTAGGTTTTAAGCTGATTTGCAGAGTACCTGAGGTGCTTTGTAATGAATAAAAAGTAAGGTGAATAAATAACACTAGCCAATGTATGAGTTTTACTTGATCACTTGTGCTTGAAGTTGTTCAACTTAGAAAGCAAAGTAGTTCTTGTACTGGGAACATTTTACAAAGGCAGTACTTTTGTCACTTGTAAATTATTTGCAAATTTTAGTTTGATAATTAGTTTTAGTAGAAAAATAGAAAAGTCTTCATAAGTAAGGTGCTTAACTATAAAATTAGGAGGGACCTGATCCTCCTTAGCCTAAAGTCTACTTGTTAAAGCACCCACCAAAACCTAGCAGGTGTGGATCCAGATTTCTCCCTGTGTATAGAAAGTGTATTAGAACTGTAGTATGCCATGCATCTTCTGACAATAATTTTTGGATTTTTTTTCTCTAGATGTTATTCCACAGCAGACAGCATACTTAAAAATTTCCTAGTGCAAGGACTTGATCCTCAGTATTTTATATGGTTTATTTATAGTTGAATATCCTACATCTTGTGTCAGCAAGCATTTAAATAGTCAGTCCAAACCAGAACAGCTTTAACTGGAGTGGCTGAGAAAACACAAACTAATGCATCAAACAGAGGCTAATGCATAATAATATGATTAGAGAAATTTCAGTGGGAAGTAGGGAATGCAGATATAAATCCTGTTAATCTGAAAAGAAAACCGGAATGTTTCAGTACACTGTGTGATTCTCAACCCTTTTCCTAGGTATAGGAGAAGCTGCCACCATTTCTTTCCAATTTGCTAAGTTGAAGGTCTAGTCCTTAATTCCATTTGTTTCCTGTATTTTAAAATGTCTAAGGTGGAAATAATTATTTTCCCAATTTTTATTGCAAAGACATCTTTTTAAGAAGCTTCACATGTTGGTTTTGGAGAGATAAAAGATGATATTTTGGCTAGAAGGAAAATTGAAAGACCCATTTTTCATGCCATCTTAAGGCAATTTTAAGTCTTACATAATCTAAACTGTGTTTTACTTTGTGTAAGCACCTCAATGTTTCTCATGAAGCACTCTAAAACAGCCTGCATTTCTTTCATACAGCAAACTAAGCCATAATGCCACTTTGCAACATTGTTGAACCTTACTCATGTATATATTATATGTGGCTCTGAACATTAGAAAAGTCTACTTTCTTTTTTCTGTTTAGTTAAAAACCTACAGGTTAAAAACTATGTTACTCATACTGGTCATCCTAGGTTGAGATCCTGAGCTGAGTACCAGGGAGAATTGAAGTCCAATTTACACTCAACTTCTTATGTACTATTTCATGAGGCAGGTAAACATCCCTGCATATGGTCACAGTAACTTGCCTAAGATTCTGTTGAATTTCAGTATCATTTACTAAAACATCTCCCAAATGCACCTGGTTTGCCTGCAAGCCCTGGCTTGACTGAAGAGGACCTCAGAAAATAAACCATGGGCCTAATTTCTCCAGGAGTTGCTTCCGATCTCTAACAATCAATTTCCATTTTCAGTTACTGAAATATAGGCTTACACACGTGATTTTAGATCCTTAAAGCCTAACAACTTTGGCCAGAAAGTCAAAGTATTTTTGTGAAATTCCGTAATCCAAATTTAACCTCATGACATCTGCAAGTTCTGTTTGCTCATAAAACAAAAAAGGAATATATACTAGAAATGAGAAGGTCCATTTCTTAATTTTTTTTCATGTTCTAAGGCTATTTGTCACTTAGAACAGATGAACTAGGGATTAATAGATTCAAAAATTCTCATAATTCTAGCAAAGTCAGATTTCTTGGGAAGCTCTAGCGAAAGTTCCTCATACCTTTAATATTTTAGAATCTGTAGTACAGGATATATAGCAACAAGAGGTAAAAGTCCATTCAAGGCCAGCTCCTTGTGTTCTAGCAAGACTCCATCCTATGCCCTTTTGATGTCTTAAGCTATTTAGTCATACGTATTAGAGACAATTTTATTAGTATGTAAACTGCTACCTATAGTACGCTTGAATGGTCTCTCATAAGATGTACCTGTGCTGCAGTTAGCCAAAACAATTTAAATCTTTGTCTGTATACGAAACCTTATTTTACTTTTTCATACATGGCTATGGATTTCAAAAGCACAATCTTTATTCCCTTCCTTTGCTTACTCAGTGGAAGGGTGTCACGTTAACAGGCTTTTCTTATACAACACAAAGTCCAACTGGCAAACTTGTATTTCTTTTACACTAGTCTGACCATGTTGTGCAATTGCCAATAGTTTTTTGGTAGTCATCTAATATTAGATGGTGTTAGTCATTATACTGGTACATGTTAATATTATGATAGCATGCATTCCAAATGCAATCATATAAAGGTAACCATAAAATTCAGACAGTGTGTTAAATCTCGTAAACCATCCCCAGCTAGCGAAGGTCTGCTCTCTACAGTATGTTGGAGGCATAATGAACAGTAGTAATAAAATATTAATAGCTTTGTTTTTTACTTCTGAAATACAACATCCATTTGTAAATAGGCTGTGTAATGATATATTAAGTTTTCCCATGTGTTTTGCTTCTTAAAGTAAATAGGTAGATAAGCTTTATAAGGAAGAAACCTTACAGAGGACTAGCTTAAAATGTGAAGACTTCCATAACTGTAAAGTAGTTACAGTTGCAGAGAGTAAAATGCTAGTCCTATTTTTTTAATAGACCAAAATAAATTTGAGAAATCCTGTAGCTATTGCTTGAGGTCAGACAAGCGGATTTGTTATTTTTTATACTATTCCCTTGGTATATTAAATGATGTACAGTACAAAAGCTTTGAAAAAAGTAATGTAAGAAATTAAAGTACTTTTTAATGTGATCATACTTAATATCATTTGATGAAAATATTTTAGCAGAAAAGACATTACAAAATCTGAGTCATATACTATGCAGAAAATGCATACTTGAGCAACTCAAGAGGTTGCAAATGTTTAAAGAATTTCTACATTTATTAGAAAACCTAAATTACATTGGCATATATAATATATATAACAACACTGCTACTGTATAATCTATATTTAGACAATACAACGTCAGCTACAATGCAGCTGAGCATTTTATTATTTGTGTAAACATGAACAATGAAAAGATTGTTTATTCCCAGAATGGGAGAGAAAAGTATTCTAATTACAGTTTGCATTGTTTTGCCTGCAGGCTCCCCAAGAGCCAGTCCCTGTTGGGAAGCTGCTGCCTCACATTCAGTGATGCATGAACTCAGGCTCTTTGTTCTGCAATAGGAAAAAAAAGTATCTGTGCTATTTCTTGACTAAGGCATGTAAACGATTATTGTACTTGATTCCTCTGCATCTGCGCAGAGCTGACACAGAATCTATCCTTTCTTCTTTCCACTGCTCCATGTAACTGTTGTTAGTTTCTTTTGTTGTCAAAAGACATAGTGAATATAGGGTAGAATCATTCTTTTATTTATCTGGCAATGAAAGAAATATTTTGTGAATTTATACACTGGTAACTGAAAAATTGCTTATTATGTGAACTATTCATAGTATGCAGATGAAGGGGAAAATAAGCTCATAATCACCTGTTCCTTTGGGCAAAATACATCAGCTAAATCAAGTGAAACAAAATGTTGTAATATTTATGTGGTATGCAAATTTATTTTTTTAAAATATGGTTGAAAAAAGTATTGAATTCTTTTATAAGTATATATCCTTCATATTGAAGCTCTTCTCATTCTCTGAATAATTAAATCATATGGAAAAATGTCAGAAGGCAAAATAAAATGTATTTATTCCAGCCATATCTTCCCACAACATGACATGTCATCTGAAAACAACACTAAGCATTTTATGCCATCTGTGCTGAATGGGGATACATTTACAATGCATGTCAGTGTGCAATATTCCTTTTCGAGTTACACACAATTGGCTTATAGGAATAAGCATCTGAATAGAGTAATGTGAAAAATAGACAGTCATTGATACCTGGTTCAATTTCATGCACTTCTTGATCTTTGTTTTATCTTTGGGGGAAGGAGTTTCTTCATATACTGTCATTCACAGCTTTATACCAAAAAAATATTACTATAGAGCTTGGTTTCTGTACAGTAGTTAATAGATTTTTATGAGATGAATTTGAACACAAAGTGTTAACAGCATTGAAGTAAAATATTAGTGTTCCTTGAAAGAGATAGCTTGTTATATCTTACTAAATGTTTGGGGTTTTTTTTTAAATACTAAGAAAATGCAGGAAAATGTTCAGAAAGGTACTACTTTTTCCTAGGGACTGTACATAGAGCATTTGGTAAATGAAAGAAGTCTTAATTTCTAGTTGTACATAACTGATAATCATTGTATACCAAATCTCCATAGGCGATCTGTGGAATGAAAGAATATATTGTTTCAGTCTGCACATGTTGTGTAAATTGCATCTTTCAAGAAACTCTCTCAAGTAAGGCTAGTGTGAATTTGAGGCTTGTTATGTGCAGTTATTACCAATGAAATGTCAGTAATTTGATGTCTACATGAAGAAGTAGTTCCACAATGCACACACACACAAAAAAAAATGCAGATCAAAGCAGTCTTGATTCTCTGGTTTGTCCCAGCAAAGCTTTGGCACTTGTGATAGAAGGGCCTGCTAAAAAGTAGTTCGAAGCTCTCTGATTCAGAAACTTCCATCTTCAGCACAAAGTAGAGCTGCACAGGACAGAGGATGAGTCTGCTTGAGAGAATTTCTCTTTGTCATCTTACATGTAGAGTCCCAGCAGGAGCTGAGGGGACTATCCCCTTACATAGTGGGGATTTTTTTCTCACCTACTCTGTTTATTGTGCAATCATTTTCATTTATTAATTAGTAGGAGATTGTTTTTCACGTCATCTTTATTAAGCATTAGTTTTATAATCTCAGTACTTTGCCTGTATAAAATATGCTGCATAAACAGCACCTTTCAAACATTCAGGAAGCAGAATTTTGGACACTAAGAAGTATCCAGTCTCCTGAGGGGAAAAAAAAACAAACAAAACAAACAAAACCAAACAACGGGATTCTTTGATATTTTTATTATTGCCAATTTCTACTGTATTCCCTCATTTTGTTAGTTAAATCTGTCTGGAAAAAATTCAGGATGCTTAGTAGTTCTGTTATTTTCTCTCAATGATGGACTCTCAGCATATACATACTGTGCATACTGTTTAAAATAACATTTAAAAATGCATTATGAAGAGTTCCATCTGGTGGAATGAGATGTTAAAATGAATTCTTTTTTATTAGATTGGAGTGAAATTATAAGAAATTAGACATTTGTAGACAAATACATTTTTTATTAAAATAGATGGTGAAATTGGAGAAAATGTTTTTTTTATATAGTCGAACTTCAAGTCCACTTTTGACTGTAATACATTCTGAAATTTTTGAAAATATACCTGATTTTCTCACTGATTTGCTAAACTACATCTGACTTGATGTTTCAGAGATTTCCTGATCACTATTTCATAAAGACTGGTCATTAGAATGACTGTCAAATATTTCTTCTTCTGAAGAAACACTATTATACATGCAGTTTTGCAACACAGTTTCTGTGTAAACAGTTTCTGTATGTAGCCAATTTCACCCTCAGCGATAGACTTAAAATCTACCTTTAGATCTTTATACTTAGCTCATTTCAAGAAAATAAGTCTTGTGTTTCTTCTGAACCCCTCTATGGCCTGCTATGTGCAAAATTACCTGCCTACTATATTCCAAGCGGCGACAGTGCAATGCTACTGTTCTCTGTTGCTTCCAGATTATTCAGTAGAACAGAGCATATTCCAGACAGATTTAATCTTAAAATATGCTGCACTAATTGTGAAAAAGGCTAGAGGAAGATAAAATCAGTGGCAACAAGATAAAGTCCTGGTGGATCTGACTCAACAGTTTTCTGTGAACTAGGACACGAATAAACAGCAAGCTTTGTAAATGTGGATAAAAAATGCAAATGTCTATCAAAGGAAGATAAATATTGGCCAAAGTGTATTTTGATCTAAAATAAGATTACACCGTTACCTTGTGCTACTTTATTTAGCAGTTGTAATAAAGGCCCCTGAAGGTCAAACATTCTTTGTGTTGGAGAAGATAAATCTAACTGATGAGAAACTGACTATAGGTAACATTTAGACAATTTAAAGTAATATAGGCTAGTTACAACAAGTATACTTGTTTAGTTAAACTAATTTCTAGTAGCAAAAGACCATAATTGCTTTAGTGTCTAGGTAAATACAGACAGCTAGTGTATAACAGGTTGTTTCTGCTCTTAGCTCTGTAACAGCACAAAGAAGATTGTTTACAGCATTATAAATCATATACAATAGGAGTAACAAACAGATACATGCTTATTCAGAAGCATTTATGCCTTCTCTCTCTTTTTTCCCCCCTGTTGTGCTGATTAGGCTCAGTAAGAGTAATTAATCTTCAGCCTTATAGATTAAGTCCTGTATTCTTTAGTAACATCTGTCTTTCTCCCACATTAATGTTTTTTGGCTTGAAGGAAACATTTGCACTTCTGAGTCACCAGTCAGTGGTGACAGTTTGCTCATGCCTCAGGATATTGAGTCCAATGGTTTCACGCATATTAGTCATCCCATTTGCAAGATTCTGAACATGTCCTCTTCAGGCTTACCTTGGTGCACAGATATTTTGCAGATAGCAGTTTGGTAGACTTTTGCAAACTATATAACAAAGGGATAAATGGGGTGCTATAGGAACCTGTACTTGACAGCATATGAAAAGTAATTTTAAAAAATCTCATTTTCTTTTGCAGTTTTTGAGAGCAGTCCCTTTAATTTCCTTGAAAAATCAGCTTGTCTGCTTTCAGTTTAAATTATACATGTTTATTTATTTTCCTTTTAAATATACTCAGTATAAACAGCTGAGTATTGAAACCAGCAGAGATTTTGCTATTGACTTCAGTGACATGAAGTTTTTGCTCTACACGTCTCTGTGCCAAATCTTGTTTGTGATACAGACAGTTGACATTTGCTGTTGTTAGAATCTGTCCTTTTCCAATTATTGTATCATCTTTATTTATTTATTTTCTTTGTTGTTTTTGAAACAACAGGAATGTGTTGGTGATATAAAGCAAAAACATTTCACATTTTCATATGAACTAAGCATGTGGGTAGATATGGATTTACTATATTCTCCTATTAGAAATTTCTAATGCTTGTTAACATGATATGCAACTAAAGATTGTGTGTGTGTGTGTGTGTGTATGTGAAAATGATTGAATATTATAGAGGCTGTTAAATATATTTTGCAGCTTGTTTATATAGCCTGCCTTCTGCACAGTTTGATTCAATGGCAAAAGAAGTTACAAACAGAAGAATTGGGAAACAGTATTCTACTACTCTAATGAAAAACAGAAGAGTAGAGAAACTGAGATGTTTTGATTTGGCTCCCGGAGCTGAAAAACCAGTTCTACCTGCTGAATTACAGGTTTAAAAACTTAGTGTTAGCTGATATACCTTCAGGGCTCCTTGGCCACTCAAGAAAATTCACTAAAATCTTTAACTGAAAAGAATGCTGCAATATCAAATAAAAACATCATTCCATCAAAGAACACAGTATGTCACAACACATTCTCTTAATTTTCATTCCACACAGTTTACAGATGAATCACTCAGAATAGAAGTGCAGGGAATCACATGCTGTTCATTATTGATTTAGGTATGAAATGTTTTAGGTGGGCATTCTTAAATCAGCACCAAATAGACGACAAGGTCTTCATTTAAATTAAAATATAACAAATCCCAGCTTAGTTCTCTGTAAAATTGCTCTGGCTGTATTAGAACAAAATAAAAGAAGTGAGACTTCACCAGAAATTTCACTGCAAAAAGTTAGCTATAGCAATGTTTTATTGTATTCTTACCGAACTTCAGCCACTAGAAAATAGGATCTCCTCTGCATCCCTTGAAGTTAACTACAACCACTAAGCAAAAGAGAAAATCAATGGCCAAGTTTTCATTCTAGTATCTTTTATGATTGCTACAATTTAAAATGATGTTCTAATATGTAGTTGGAGTTGCTGATACCAATCTCTAACTAAAATATTTATGTATATTTTGTAAATAACACATTTATGAAGCTTTAAGTACTTAAAACTAGAGAAACCCAAAGTAACATGCCACTGTTTTGTTCTGTGTTATTTTAATCACTCACTTTAAAAAATCTTCTAAATTTGAATTGTTCATTTGAATCACAGAAAACGTTCACATATATTCAGTCTAATAGCTAAGGAAGAATATAACTTTTTTTTTACCATTAAAAAATCAACAATTTTAACTACATTTTCCATGCACCTGTAACTATGGATTTAAAACTTGCACATACAGAATAATACTAATTATTCTAATTCCATGGAGAGATAGTTTTGCAGGGCAGCCAAGGTATCAGGGCCAGCCAGCACGGGTTTATGAAAGGAAGGTCTTGCTTAACCAACCTGATCTCTTTCTGTGACCATGTGACTCACCTTTTGGATGGGGGGAAGGCTGTGGATGTTGTCTACTTGGACTTTGGTAAGGCCTTTGACACAGTCTCCCACAGCATTCTCCTGGAGAAACTGGCAGATCATGGTATAGACAAATGTACTCTTCACTGGGTTAAAAACTGGCTGAATGGCCGTTCCCAGAGAGTTGTGATTAATGGAGTGAAATCTAG
>VWZO01002562.1:120659-132702 GCA_013396975.1 Bucco capensis | reverse complement strand
GTTGGCCTCTTCTCCTTAGTAACTAATGACAGAAGCAGAGGGAATGGTTTGAAGTTGAGACAGGGTGGGTTTAGACTGGACATTAGGAAGAAATTCTTTACAGCAAGAGTGGTGAGGCACTGGAACAGCCTTCCCAGGGAGGTGGTTGAGTCTCCATCCCTGGAGGTGTTTAAGAAATGTGTAGATGTGGTGCTCCAGGACATGCCCTAGTGAGGGCAGGGGTTGTGTTATTTAGTTTTGTTTGTGGGGGTTTTTTGGTTTTGTTTTTGTTTGGGGGGGGTTTGGGGTTGTTTTTTTTTGTTGAACTCGGTGATCTGAGAGGTCATTTCCAGCCATGATTGTTCTGTGATTCTGTGACAAATAAAAAAGTGAATAATTAGAAAGGCTAAACTCTCTCAATTAATTTAAGACTGTTAAATTTATATTAAATATACACAACATTTATTTTGTAAACAGGCCATTTAATGATGCATCCTAACATAGTATACATGAATCTTTCAGTTTGTTTTGGTGATGTATGTATGTATGTAATACAGGGAATCAATCAGACATACTAGGTGTATTAAGGACTGGCTTACAGATGTCAAAATTCAGCCATTTGTGGGAAGATACCAATGGCCACAAGCAAGAGATTTCCCAGAGGGAGGTATTTCCTGACTTGGTGCTTGTCAATGTTTTGATTGATGATAGAATCATACAGCCATACAAAGGTTAGAGTTGGAAGGGACCAGGTTTCAGTAATGGCAACTAGGTCATAACTTCCTAGCAGGACTGTAGCTTCCAGCTCCTCTTATTTGCTACCTGTGCTGCACACCTTGATACAGAGGCACTTCGACTGGGCTGTATCACCTTCTGATGGGGAGGCCCTTTAATTCCTTTGAGGTATTTCACCAATGTTTCCCTGTTGGCTACTATCACCTCGGGAGCCCCTGGCTCACCCCTAAAAGACTTTGACTGTGCCACAGCATTCCCAGTATGCTTCAGAGCAACAGGTTGAGAGTCCTCATTTGCACCACATCCCTCTAACCATGGAATGACATCCCACAGCTTGTCACAGGGAGAGAACTGTTGTCCCTCTCTTCCCTCAAGACTAGTTTAAAGCCCTGTCAATGAGCACTGCAAATGATCATACAAATATTTCAAAACCTTTGTGCATAAAAATGTCTGGTAAGCTATTAAAAAAGACAAATCAATAGTTCCCTTATTCACCAAAGAGCAGAGAAATATTTTATTTTTTTTGTAATATAGCTAGGTGCAACTTTGTTAACTCAGAAAAAAAGTGTACACCTTGTACTTAGACAGCACAGCTTGTTTTTGAAAATGACGACTTGGGAAAGAACATAAGGTCATTGAAGATCACTACCTCAACAGGAATTATCAGTGTAGTGCTATGGGTAAATGTGATAACACAATGTTTATAAGTGAAGGACTATCAAATTGAAGGTGTCTGTGCACATTTCGTTATGAAGTGTTGTGACAGTGCTATGTTCAATGCTGATATTCACACTTCAAGAAAAATAAGAAATATTTGAAAGATTTCAGAGTAGTCTAGAATGAGAAGAGATTCCCTGAAACATGAAATTTGCAGGTTTGAATTTGGTCCTTTATACACTACAGAAACTCTTAAGAGAGGACTTAGTCATTTGACATAGCTACTCATGACAAAAAAGGGTAAAGCTCTTGGTAGCTCTTAATTTTGCCAACAGAGGATAATACAGTTTCCAAAGATTAAAACTTTTTAGCTTCAAACTCAACTTAGTTTAAGTTCTAGTTCTAAATGTAGTTATTATGCCCTGCAACAATTTATGTATCATATTCAATATTCTACAATGGCCTTTAAGATAGAACTGCATAGATTTATTAAGGAGATATTTTAATTCTGTTCTTTGGGGAGGAAATTGTCTTGTATGTGTAGCCTTAGATTAGCAAATAAAATATCCCAAGCCTGTTCTCTAGTGGCTCAGCATTTATGCCTGCTAACAGTTGGACATAATGAGCAGTACTGGAGTAGTTCTTGGCCAATGCTCTGGCCCTGTTGCATTAATACAGTTGCAATCTGAGGGGGGTTTTTTTGCTGTGGGAGAGATGCACCACATGTCCTGAAAACATCTAGGCTCCTATCTCTCAGTTTTATTCAAATTATTCACAAAATATGTTGTTATTATATTCATTGAGACTAAGCAGTAAGCCTAAATTTGCTCATGGTCTTGGTCCCCAAAATGTTGACAAGTAATAAACTTCAAACTGATAAGGCTTAGTAAGTTCTATAGTGATTTAGCAATATGAGTACTCTTTCTACTTTGCTACAGATTTGGAAGCAGGTTTTGAGACGTCAAAAGAGTTAATGATGTCTTAATATTTCGAAAGAAACTTCTATATTAAACAGCCAACAGTTGCACAATAGCTGTGGAATAGGGAGAGGAATGAACAGGCAAGATTGGTAGAACTGAGGCCACTGAGTTGCTGAATGTCATGAGATTCTTAGATTTCAAAGCCAAAGTGATAAGCAGACCATCAACTCTGATACTGATACCTGAAAATGTGTGTTTGGGTAAAACACGCCTCATAAAAAAGGGAGAACTCAAAGACAGACTGAATTTTAGCTTCCATAAAGGCATCCTCTCCTTATTGGAAGTTGCTCTTAGGTTTGCATTTCTTCTAGTGACTGAATTTTCTTACTGTTGAAATTGCATGCCTAATCTGCATTGAATTTTCAATTTGAATTTAAACTTGTATTTGGGAGTCGGCATTTCATTCCAGTGATATTCCTGTTCATAAGATCAAATAGCTTTTTAGTAGATAGTATTTTCTTCTCATGAAGATATTTATGTACTCTAGTCAAGTTACTTTTCAGTCTCCTTTCAAAACAGCTAAACCACATCGCACTTCTGAAATCTCATGCTGTATGTTTTTTTCTCAGGCCTTGTGTTTCTTTGCTGTACCTCTGCCAATTTTTCAACATTTTTTTCTAGCGAGACACAGGATCAATACAAATATTCAAGAATTAGCCTCACTGAGACTATAAAAATTCTTTTTGCTTCTCTCACTGCACCTTTTCAGTACCCCATGAATAAATACTGGCTTCTGCGCAGTGGAGATCTCCATTTTGCATAAAGCCAAAGGTACAAGGCTGCACATTGAACTTGAATATTTCTAGGTAATATTTAATAAAAATAACAAAAGAGAAATCCATATAGAAGAATGAGTGGAAGAATAAGAGCAGGGATGAGAATAGGAAAAAGGTATGCTTGAAACTGAAAAATAGTATGAGATAAAACAGAAAAAGGCTGGAATGAGCAGTAGATCAGAAGAGACCAATTGGGGTTGATTAAAACAATAGCAAATAATCTGGTGTCATCAGTGGCTGGAGATCCTTCTTCAAGCTGATTTGATTTTGTTATGATTCACTCCTTCCTCCAGAATGCTTCAAGCCTGGGGGAAAGAAGAAAGCACCACATCTAGGTCCTATGCCCCATGAAGTTAAGTGATCTCTGTTGTAGAGCTTTAGATCCCTGGAATCCTATATCCCCCCCAGAGCAAACATGATACAAAGGGACAGCCTGTGCCCAAAAGAGTTCATAATCTAGAGTGCAACTCTGCCACTAACAGATGAAAAAAAGCAGGCAATCAGGGGAAGCACAAGAACCAATAAACTAGCCTTGTTCAGTATGAAAAACATGTTCAGGAAAACAGCCATCTAGAAGTTGTGTATTTGATGGTTTTGTTGTGGTTGGTTTTATCATTATAGCAAAGAAGGATTTTAAATAGGGAATTTGAAGGTGAACAGTAAGCATGGGTGTGTGGATGTTTACAGTGTGTTCCTACTTTGTATAAGGGCAAAGTGTAGCACATTTTTGTACATATTCTTACAATTTTTGATGGCAAAAATATCTGATTGCTTTAAGTCTGAACCTATGTATTTTTTCTTAAATTCACTGAAATCATTAAAACCAGACATGCATGATAGTTTAACTTATATGTCAGTTATTAACTAATATAGCCTATTATAGCCAGTTTATTATTTAAGTAATCAGTTTTAAGTGATGCATAGTTCTTGGAACCACTTTCAATTTTATATTAATTAGGGTATGCAAGATCTTATAAGACTGATATTGGAAGGCCTGGCTTATTGGTGTTCTGCAGTAGCCCAAATTAATCTATGTCCTATTTCAATCTTTCTGTCCCACTGGCAGCTGTACATTCCTGCCCATTCTCTTGGGCCATGTCCAGTACTTTCTCACCCTGCTGTTTGTCCTACAAGTAAATATGATCCAGCAAAAGAAGATTATAATTTGCTATCAGACTATCATGCTGAAATGTTCCAACACAATATGAGATTATTAAGTCAGAGTTGATGAAATTAAGACAGTGAGAATACAGAATGAGTTGGGGAGAACGTGTAAAGTTAGAGATCACAAGATGTCAGGAAATATTATTAAAATGACACAGTCTGCTGTAATGGGCTAGGAACCACAGCCTGAGTGACCAACAGGAAAGCCAAGAAACTGGGGAATTTTCATTGCCTAAGGGGGGAAATCCCTTCGCTGAGTGAGAAACAAAACAATAATTCCACTCTAGTACTGAGGGCACCCTGTGCTTCTGAATATACTCAGTTTCCTATAAGGCTTGATAGCAGCTTTACTTACTTCTAGAAGTTCATAGCAGAAATTGTCCAACTCAAATGCTTAGCCAAATATTCATTCTGAAGATGCTAATGTTAATAATTGTTATTCACAGCCTTTAGTGTATTTTTTCAATAATAGATATCTGAGTTGGTTTATCACATTTTACTGTGATCTTGTGATGATTGTAGTGTAATCCTCTGACATTATTATGGGTTTTCACTAGATGATCTGTAACTGATTTTGAAAAGTAACATTGACCTACTTAAATATGTGTGTAAAGAGAAGTAGTATCTCTGGGGTTAATATACCCACCTATTGACTGCAACAAGACTACATATCTTAACGTGTACACCAAGCACTAAATTATTCTGTTGCTATTACACCTACTGCCCTTAATTCCTCCTAAAATGCAACAGGTACAATATAGAGCAATTTTCTTTCATAGTATTCTGAAGTAGTACATCCTGTGCTTTTGGGTGTTTTCTGCATTTTACTCCAGAAACATCTTTAGTATAGTGCCAGAATAAATCTTGCAATTACTTGGAATGAGATTGTCTGGCAAGATAAACAGGATGTCAATTTTTAAGATAGATCAATATTATTTTTTCTTTTAATTTCTCTTAAAACTGAATTTAGCTAAATATTTTATCTCAAGATTGAGTTACACTTGTTTTCAGTTTTCCTTGCTTACAGGATTTATACACCAGGAGTTCATAAATTGAAGCCAAATTGTTTAGAAAGGTGGAACTTACATTTTTAAAATAAAAATAATTGCAACACGCTACCTCATTTTAATCAAAATAAATATTAGCAATTCAAATGATTTCCTTTTTTTCTGCAGTGTTATATAGCTAAAACTGACCAAATGAAATGTCAGACTAATTTTGATGGGGCATACAAGACTGTAGAGAATTACTTCACTTTACTTAATTTAATATAAATCCATAAATAGACAGTTGTTTTGTGTGTGAAAAGTTGGCTGCCTGGTAGGGAACAGGAGCAAATAAACAAAGAATAGTACACAGTGACAAATACAGACCTAAGAATAAAAGTTGATTCATTCAGAAATCTTATAAGCTGATTATTCATTATGCTGTAGTGCCATGTACTACACTAGAATTTCTTTTCAGTTGGATTCAGTTCTAAATCAGTGTTTCAGAACCTTCTTCTCTTCTGAGTTTATTTTTCACAAAGAGTGCAACACTGTATGTTAAGATTTTTTGCAAGAAAATGTTATGTGTCCTGTGTGTTATTTCTGTATCAAAAAACCTAACAGAACTGGCACTATCATCTATCATCTGGCACTGTAGAAAATGCTTTTCTAGAGTAAATTTTAGAAACTACCTAAAATACATATTCTTTCCAGTGCTAAACACAACTAGTAGTACATAAGGTAGCACACATTGTCATTCTGTGATGTTGAGCATATCTACATTGGCAGCTTAGTAATTGTACCTTGCAATGTCAAGTACTCTGTAGGACATCTGAAAATCTGAAGCAATACTGCATTTTGTCCTGCAAAGTTCTTACCTGTACATCAGGAAATTCTGTGAAAGTCCTGAAGACAGATAGCATGAAATCTGATTTTCTTTAGGGCTGAATAACTCCCAGAGCTCCCAGAAACTTTTGTGTGTATCTGACCTCTTAGCATTGCTGGGGTAGAGGCAAAAGAAGGAAGAAGTATAGCATAGCCAGTGGTTCAGCAGACTATATAGTGGGGGGGGGGGGGGGGAAAGACTGCTGTACTTTTTTCAGAGAAATAAATATCCAAAGTGGTTTGATAGAAGAATGTAGTAGATACATTGCAAAAAGATACAACTCTGCAAAACAATGATGCAGATGTACAGTGTTAAGATATGTTAAAGAGCCAATAAAAAAGTCTTGATCTACTGGATCAAGATGTTTAGCAATGTCATTTTGGTGTCTTGCAGTACTAGCAGAATGAGAGAAAAATCTAAAAGTCTTTCTTCTGTTCCTTCCAGCATTTAGATGCTGTATCAACACGCTTTCAGTGCTGTGTCATACTTCAGTAAGAGAAGAACATTAAGCCAATAGATGCTTAGTTACAGAGGAGCCCAGAGTGCTGGACATGGACAGAAAGGGATCCTTATAGGATGGTATTCTTAGGCCTTTATCAACCAAATTGAATTGCCATCAAATATTCTTCCAGTTTTTGGCCCTCCTTACTTTCCTTCTTAGTGCATCAGTCCACTTTTACAACTGGAAACCACAGGATGCTTATAGCCACCTTAACTTGATGCATTGCTTACCTATTTCATGGTATATGAATAGTTTACATAAGCATAATAACAGTATATTCAAGCAGACAAGGGCGAAACGTACCTATGGAGAGTCAGACTTGCCAAAACACCAATGCACTCACAAAACTTCAAGTTCTGAAGATTTTATTTCAAACAAGGGCTCTAATCCTCCTATATTTCTTTTAAGGATAATATGATTTAAAATGTGAAGTTTTTATCCCTCCAAAAGGAATCTGTAAGTAAACTTTCCAACCTGAAGCTGAAAGTTTAGCTGCCATGAGCTGGTTTTTTTAAAGTATTAGAATAATTTTATTGTGGCAAATTGTACTGAAATACTGGATCAAGCAGAGTATTTAAAGCTGTAAACCGGCAATGACTTCTGCCTTTTAAATTATAATACCTAAAAATCAAGCTCTGAAAACTTTAACCCCTAAATTTAAGACTGTACATCTATCTTCCCCATATGTGAGATTTCCTCTCTTTACGTAATCAATCAGGTGTAGGTTAACCTGGTAGTCTGATGAAGCTCCTCTCATTCATTTCTTACAGTTTCCAATAAGGAACTTTGACTGTGGAATGCTCCCTTTATGCTGGTGCAAAGTAGCTTGATTCATTTGACATTTTACAAAATTCTGTAAAGACACCTTTTGGGATAAGTCTGTATGCAAATCAGATTAAATTATACTACAAATATGAGGTAGCAGTAAAGATGTAACAATACTTGTCTTCTCAAAACTAATGAGTAAGCATGGGAGTCTGAGGTGCAGGAAAGCTACTGTTTTCATTATATAGTATAATTTCTCTAGGATACTGAGATACTGACATTTTAAACATAAAGCACATCCAATTTGGCATTTTTTATAAGTATACCCTGTGCCTAGAAGTTTTGACATCTGGAACAAATATATTTTAAAAGTAAAAGAAGAAGATAAAAATGTGCATACAAGAAAACCCATAAATTATTTATAACCTTCTTACAATTCTCTAGCTTTTGAAGGCTATAATTAATATCTGAAAACGGAAAAAATGTTGCTGTCACTTTTTGTCAGCAGCTGATCACCTGTGTTTTAAAGGCACTTCTCTATGTTTCTTGAAAAGGAGAAATGAAATAGTATAATGTATGTTTTATGACTTATTGCTCTTCAAAAAAATAATTCACGTTTAATTCATGAACAAGTTTTCATTTCCTTCACATTGAAATTAAACTGTCTTATATTACATTTACACTTCACAAAATATCAAAGTATCGAACATGCTAGCAAAGAAACATTTCTTCACCATACGACCTGCTCTCTTTCAATAAAAATAATTTTTCATCTAAATTTCTGAAGTTTCCAGGTTCTATTGCAATGTAAATTGCTTATTTAAGGTTTACCTTGCCTTTCATTGCTTAATAAATCTGAATCATCAAGGCTAACAGAGTTAGCTGTGACAAAATAGGTTCTCTGAAAAGACTTCCAGAAAGAACTAAAATCCTCTAAAATCATTATTTTTCTGTATTGTGTTACCAATCCCAGAAAACCTCAAAAGCAAAAAAGTATATTCAGTTTAAGTCAGGCTTTGAACCATATTCACTCTGGATCACATTTTAATTTGGAAAATCTAGTTGTTCCTACTTTTTCTGTCCTGAACAATTGTTTTCCCCTCTGAATCTATCTGTAAGCTGAATAGAAGTTATCAAGAGTATACTGAGACATCAGGCTCAGGACACAAAAGTGCTTATCCTGTGTTTTTATCCTTTGAAAATGTGTATGTTTTGTAGAACAGAAAAACTATTTATTGTGATGAAACTTAGTCTCAGGAAATCTTTCCTCTTGTTGCCAAACTAACGTTTGATCACCTTTAAAAGCCGTCTAATGTTTAACACACTCTGGCTGAACTTTATCTATGCCTTCTACTAAGGGGTTCATGTTTTCAGAAAGAAATAAAACCATGTTCACAAATTAATTCTGCAGCCATCTCATGCTTATGATGAAGTCAGTGAGGTGAGAATTTCAAGATGGGATGGCTGAACAACGATTGCTGTACAGTTTTACATTATGGGCAAGAGAAGCCATTGTTACTTTAAGCATTAAATGCTGTCTGATTGCCTATTGGCATTGGTGGCAGAGGGCAGAAGCTTGCCTTCTTGGTCAAAGACCGTAGCAATTGCAGCTGTCTGAAAAAAAAGCGCTGTGAGTTAGAACATGTAAAAATAGTGGGGGTACTGTTTGTTAGACCAGGTGCAAGAATAGAAAGAATCCATGCTTTACCAGAAAGAGGAGGACAGATAGAAGTGAAAAAGCACATAGAAAAGAACAAAAACATTCCTTCTACTAAATACTAAACTGTAGTCATTGGAAAGAACACAAGAGGTTATTCCAGCTCCCTTGTTGACTAAATTGTATGTTCTTCCTGCAGATAGTTCCTAAAAAAGAAATGTGCTTTGTTTTCCTACGTACAGACACAGTATCTGTTGTTTATGACTATAATCATAGCATGCATAGTTCAAAATGTGGGCCTATGAGATAGGCTGTGTTTCTGGTTTGACAGACACTAAAAACTGTGTTCCTTATTTATTACAGCTTCTTTGTGATTTACTAACAAAATTTCTGTCTTTAAACTAATTTCTTGTGCATTGCTTCTACTACCCTGATGTGTTTCAAAAACATTGGACTATATTTTTTCATGCCTTATATTTAGGCAAGATGTATTTTGCCTACTGCTGTATTTTCTCTACATCTGAAAAAATTTATCCCAAAATTTGTGGTGACAAAGTATCTCTAAGTTCTCAGGTTCTGGTTTTTTAAAACACTTTGTCAATCTTTGGACAGGTGCAGACATCTGTGGCTTTATAAAGCTCATGACTGTCACAGGATGAGCTGTTGCAGAGAGGAGATCAAACTCTGTTAACTCCTGAGGTCTCAATTTACCAATTCTGCTAGACTAACCACTACCCTCTAGCTTAAGCACACATCCGGAAATCCAAGACATGAATAAAAAATTAGATATAAATTAAAGACAGTTGAATCATTCTGGCTCAGATGGGAAAGCTCAGGGAGGAGATACATTATGTAGCATTCATGTTTTCATTTCCTCATATTTTAATGGTCACTATACATCAATAGCCCCCTACATCAATATATACTAATGTTTAAATACAGAAGCACACTGATTAGCAGAGAAAACACTACTTAGATTTTAGTATATTCATAAACTTTAAAGCATTTTATTTTGGTGTTAAGGACTATGTTCTGACATTATTAATGTCTTGGAAAAGCCCCATGATTTTTTTGTTCTGTATCAGCAATCCTCATATTTGCTGACGCTGTTTGGAGGATTATGGTCAGTTTACTATTAGAGCACTAGAATTTGTTTGCTTTCTTTTGTACTCACGTACAAAAGCTCTTGTCAAATTTTTTCAAAATTGTGAGCTAAGCTGTTTTACTTGTGGGTTGTCAGAAAAGTGAGCATGTGGGAGTTCTTGACAACTGATTATGTAGATATTTGCCAATAGCCCCAGCTGTATGCCTCTATTTTTTTGTGTTCATTTGAATGAAGGGGAAAAGAATCATAGATTTATTTTTTTTTAAAAAATCCACCTATCATTGGACACTGATGTTTAGAACATCAGATAACTTTCACAACTTAAGAGCTTTCACAAAATGACATCAAAACAGAATGTAACAAATGCTGTACTACTGCAGCTAGGAATGTAGTGTTCAACTTCTGTTACATAAACCAGGGTACAGAGTTTAGTCAAAGCAACTCAGAATAGATGTGAAGAGAACTCAGTTCATCCTTTCAAGTAGCTCCTCTTAGCTACACTGGAGGAGAAAAGCTTTAAAGAGTATATTTGGTATTTCAGATTAAATCAATTGGTCTGGCCCACAGACATAGTTCTGTAGCCTCCTGTCTATTAAGAAAGTACCTTGGTATTGTGTGGTTTCTTTTCAGGAATTTCTCATATTTAGGAACTAGATCTATCTGTTCATTAGCATATTAAATAATAATTTAGTATTTTAGTAGGCCTATTAACTTTTTTGTAACTAAAAAAGCTAAAAATAATTATCATCAGAAAAGTGTCCTGAGCTTCAAGTGAGGATTAGTTATTGATTTAGGAGGGAGCAAGAGTGAGTCTGAATCATCTGTATAGCAGACAAGAATGCATAGATACAAGAATCTACAGTGGACTAAGGGAAAAAAAGAGCAGAGCACAAAAAAATGCAGAGCAAGAAGACAGCACAGAAGACTGGTTGTAACCTTCTATGAGGTCTAGTTTCTACACTTTAGACTGGACAAATTTGAAGACAGTCTGTACCTAGGGAAAGAAACACAGCTTTCAATTATTTCTAGTATGAATCTTATACTTACTATATCATAATAGCAAATTGATGCTCAGTTTTATTATGCATTATGAGCTCCAAAAAGAGATTAACCTCAAACTACAGATGGCAAGATCACGAGCTAAACTGTGTTCATGCGTCAGTCGCTTGTGAATTCATGCTTGCTTGCATAATGGCACATCCATGTCTGGTACCAGAGAATTACATTCCATATATACTGCTCAAGGGCTCAGCAGCAAGTGCAAATCACTAGTGTAGATAGTGTAGATAGGAACCAGGGCAGTGAAGTTCCTCCCACTGTATGTGAAAATCAGGTTTGTGACCTCCCGAGGAACTTGAACATACATAAGTCTATGGGATCTGATGAGATGCACCCCAGAGTCCTAAAAGAATTGGCTGATGTAGCCACCAAGCCACCCTCAATAATATTTGAGAAGTCCTGGCAGTCAGGTGAAGTTCCTAGTGACTGGAAGAAGGGGCATGTTACACCCATTTTCAAAAAGGGTGGAAAGGAGGACCCTGGGAACTACCGACCTGTTAGCCTCACCTCTGTGCCTGGGAAAATCATGGAGCAGATTCTCCTAGAAGGTCTGCTAAGGCACATGGAGGAGAGGGAGGTGATCAGAGATAGTCAGCATGGCTTCACTAAGGGCAGATCCTGTCTGACAAACCTAGTGGCTTTCTCCAATAGTGTGACTACCTCAGTGGACAAGGGACAACCTGTGGATGTGATCTATCTGGACTTGTGCAAGGCCTTTGGCACGGTCCCCCACAACATTCTACTGGCCAAGTTAGAGAGCTATGGATTTGATGGGTGGACTGTTCAGTGGAT
>VWZO01002562.1:86743-120625 GCA_013396975.1 Bucco capensis | reverse complement strand
AGAAGGGCCATGAGAATGGTCAGGGGCCTGGAATACCTCTCCTATGAAGACAGGCTGAGGGAGCTGGGATTGTTCAGCCTGGAGAAGAGAAGGCTTCAGGGGGACCTACTAGTGACTTTCCAGTCCCGAAAGGGAACTTAGAAGAAGGCAGGAGAGGGCCTGTTTGCAAAGGCCTGGAGTGAAAGGACAAGGGGCAATGGTTTTAAATTGGAGAGGAGTAGATTTAGACTTGATATTAGGAAAAAGTTCCTTACCACGAGGGTGGTGGAACACTGGAACAGGTTGCCCAGGGAGGTGGTTGGGGCCCCATCCCTGGAGCCATTCAAGGTGAGGCTTGACAGGGCTCTGGGCAACCTGATCTAGTTGGGGATGCCCTAGCCTACTGCAGGGGGTTGGACTAGATGACCTCCAGAAGTCCCTTCCAACCCAAATGATTCTGTGATTCTGTGACCTGGAGAAAGGAAATAGACCATGGTTAGTTCAAAGAATTGGAGTTTTCTCTATGTATGACCTCATCTTAGAATTTCCTTCCGTCTTAGTACTTACTTTGGGGCAATTACTACATATTTTATATGCTTATGTTTGAGAAATATACTCTCAGCTTTACCTCCACAAATAAGGAGAAGCTTTCTGCTTGGGAATTAAGGTAAGTACTGTGGGAATTTTTTTGGTGGTAATAAAAGGATTTCTTGTTTGTAAATTCACTCCTTCACAGCACTTGCTAATGAGGGATGTGATACTGCTATCATAGATGCAAATGGAAGATCTGTTATTGATTTGGAACATCAATATTAAGGATTTAGATGACATTTGTAAGCTACACTTACCCATAAATATATACTATTCTAGTTTGAATTTCAGCATTTTTGGTTTGAGTTTGTTTGTTTTTATGTTTTAGTTTGTTTTGTTTTTTCTTATAGTGTGAAATGTCATTTTTAGCTGTTGTGTGGGAATATTTATTAGCTTTTATACTTCCACATATCTTCCCTTATGCTAGTTCTGAAATTCAACAGGAGCTGTAAAATTTGTCAGATTTTTTTTCTTCTGACTGCCAAGTAATGTTTGGATTTTGAAACTGGGACTTCACTGAGCAAGTGAAGATGCAAATTCATGTAGTTAAACAACTGCAGTTGTAGCCAGGAACCTATCTCAATCTGATTCTCAGAAGTATTGCATTCAGGGAAATAAATCAGAATTTTATGTCATTAAAAAAAAAACCAGCAGTTTTATAGGTGCTTTTATATTATGATTTAACACTGTATGTGTATTTTTTTTCCTTACTACACAAAACATAGTAAACCAGCTTCTGAAATACAGTAATCAGGGAAGCCATTCAGTTCTGAGAATGTAATCCATTCAGTGCAGTAATTCACACCATACTGAAAAAGAAGTAAAATGGTGTAAAATTAACAGCCTGCAGTTGTGTATTTAATGTGAACAAAGCAACTCATAAGAAACTAGAACACAGGTACTTTGAGTATTTTCGTTTAGAAATAATTTGATTTTTAACTGTAACAAGTGTTCTTCATAATCATTAGACGTGGCATACACATATTAAAACAGTTGGCAAATGTCTTGCTTTCCAGTAGCTGACAACAGGGTTATTTGTTACACAAAGCAATAAGGCAAGCTCTCTCTGAGCAGCCTAGTTCAGGTAATGGGACCAGTACAGCCAAGTAAGCTTCCTGCTGGAAGCTAACCCGGCAGGAGAGTGAGGCAGTCTTAGGCAAGATGCCATGATACCTTGTAGAGTTCAGGTGCGTCCACATAGGACTTCAGTATGCCATGTAATTACTACCACATATGCAATGCGCTAAAGAGAGGCAGCTGTTACTGACAGAGCTGCAAGCCAGAGCATCAGTGCAGAAAATTTCTTTTTATATGTGTATACTTTAACAGTAGCAGTATGCTACTGTATGCACAAAAATTTTGCCATTTAATCAGGTACTTTGAAATGAACAAAATTAATTTTGTCTTCTACTGCTTGATTCTCCAATGAAAAAGCAGCTCTTGCTTCAATTTTCAAGTCTTCCCAATAGCATTTAAATGATCATCCAAATCCTGAGGCAGCCTCAAGAGTCTGTCTACTCTCTGAATTCTTGCCATATTTATAGTCTCTTAACATTCACTGCTATCACAGGGTGCTGCTCCAGCAATGTGAGCGATGAAGGGAATGCTTGCTGAGGCTGGCTCTCAGCATTCCTGCTGCCATGGCGTCTCCGGCTTCTGAGACCAAAGCTAGCTGGGATGCATGACAAAACATCTTGTGACCTCTCAGCACTAAATTTCCCACCACTACATGACACTGATAGAGCAACAGTGGCAGATCTTATGAAAGAACTATGTAATCAAGGTTTGAATGTGCTGTTATCAGAGAATTCAAACCTCGTTAGGTGTTTAAAGTCAAGCTGGGTGGACCTGGGGTATGACAAACACTTCACTATCCAGGTATTTTGCAAATGGATACTTTCTAGCTTTTTGTTGCTCGGCTTTTTAAAGTTTTTGTTCTACTATATACTGCTTTTATTGACCAAAAGCATTAACATTGTAAACTTTATTTTAAAAAAAGTTCTTAGAAGATGCTCTAAGCATCTTTTACTCAGACTGTTGTCTGTAACCCCTTCTTTTTTTTTTTCTCTCTTTTTTTTTTTTTTTAAATCATCACCAGTGGGGTACAGGCCCCACATAGGTTCCAAATTCAGCAGATAGAGTTGGCAACAGGATCTATCAAGAGCCACATACAGCAGTGACCCAGGGCCTGTCCATCAGTCCCAGCCAGAGCTAAGGCTCCACACCCACACACCTCCTGTACAGCCCAGGCAAGGAGCCAATGCCCAGTCCTGAGTTTAAACAGGGCCAATTGGCAAGGGTGTTGGTGGAGGTCCTAGGTGAGGTTGCTCAGGGCACTTATTGCCTATTAGTGCATCTAGAGCCCTGAAAATCTCATTCACTATTAAGCTGGAGTATATTTATCAAAAAATAGAGAATGTGAAGTACAACCTACTTTTAAAAATCCTGGTGCTTTTATTGTTTGTACATTCATTTTTATGACTACTGGTAGTTACCTTCATGAGCCTAATTTAATTTATAGTGGAAATTCTAGTAATCTCGGTTTTTTAGTGTCAGGTGGGACAATTAAGGGAGGCTGATAGGCCACGCAATTTGTACAGCCTGTTGCCATTTATTTATTCTTGTTTAATGTGTATTTATTCCCTGTACCATTTTATGATGTCAGATAGAATCTTCACCTTAAATAGAAAGGGTTTTTATTCACCATCTTTTCATATAAATGACAACAATAAAGAGCAAATAAAATAGGCATAAACAAGAAATTTTGAATTAAATATTGGATATGTAGCAACTTGTTTTGTATGTGATTCTATTTTGATTCATATGATATCCCATATTTAAACTCTGTATTAAAAATATCTGTAGCTTTTCCTTAGCCTTTTCTGATTCTCTCAGCTCTCTGTTTTTTCTCATGACTTTTCTTAGTATTTCAAAATGCAGGAGGCATTCATGGGGTGAAGCAACATGTCTGACTTCTTTTCCACTTACAGTCTCCACTGAGTATGTCATATACTGACCTATAGCTTAATTAAGTCAGAATGAATGATTATGGCTGTCTAGTATGACTTACATATAATTTTATTTATGTACTTTGATTATAAGAATTGACTATATCATAATGTCCCTGTTATCTTCATGGCAGGACATCAAAGGCATTTCATTACTTGCTGCGTTGGAAAAAGATATGCTGTTACTGTCAGTGACAATAACTGGATTACTGAGTTGCTCTGAAAGTACTGTGTAGTTTAGATTCAGTGAAATCCCCTGTGCAATGGGCACGTTCATGGTTTCATATTTCTCTTCCTGTGATGCAAAAGAGCTATTTCCAGACTTGAAGAATTACAAAGTGGAGGTCTTAAAAGAATTAGAGATCACAAGATCTATGAGAAGTATAAAGAAAGCAGAACTGCTTTCTCAAGATTCTCCCCAAATTGTCATGACTTTACACTCAAAAAACATAGAGTACAATAGAAATAAACATTAGAACATTCCGGATAGTTAACAAGTAGAAAATTAAGTCAGTTTGAGAAAATCTGAGACAAATCATTTCTGACGTAAACTTATATATGAAGCCTTCACTGGGATAAACAAACCCTGAAGCCCAGAGGGGCTCTGTAGTCTCTACTCTTGGAGGTTTTGGGGGATCTAATTGAACAAAGACGTGAGCAGCCTGATCTGATCTCATAGCTGACCCTGCTTTGAGCAGGAAGGTGGATGAGAAACCTCCTCCTGTCCTTTCCAACTTGGATTACTCAATGATTCCATAATTCTCTGATTTTTGTGACTCAGACAATTTTGTTTTTATCAGGAACAAAACCTACCACGACGTATTTCACACCAGATGTAACTCTGAATTTCATGTAGATATATAGTCCATAATGTTTTTATTTTGGAAGAAAATATCACATAGAATTGACAATCTCCTAATATGGTTACATGCAGAAAATCAGACCACAGCTTTTACTGAAGGCTAATGTCAAAGCTCTGCATTCCATATGGATGCCACCAAAAGGAATTGATTTCATCAACACAGCTGCTAGTTTTGTAATGACATATGGGAGTAACTTTTTTTTATAAACATTCTTACAGCAAAAAGGCTTCTGCTTTTTTCCTGACATCATGACTTTAAAAATGAGCACAATTTAAAAGAACAGTAGTAATTTCTCACAAACCCTTTGTACTTTTGTTAGCAATCTAATTTATGTCTAGAATTAGCATTCTCTCAAATCTACTATTTCCTGAAGATCCAGATATAGTAACTTTAATTTATTCTTTACTGGGGAAATAGATATTTTAGTCTAGAATCTATTCTGTCTTGTACAGCTGAATGTGAATTTAGACATTTATATACACAACAGATGAGTGAAAGACTTTCTGGATTCTACTTCTACAGAATAGATTAGGGAAGAAAACTAATTATAAAATAATAATATCAAGGATCTCAAGGATAGCAAATATCTATTCAATGTTATTTCAAAGAAAATATTAGTATGCCAAATCATTAAATGTTATGACAAAAACATAATAACAGCATAATACCTTTCTATAAGCTATGCTGAATTTAATGTAGGTGCTTCCTAAACTAAGATAAATCTGTACAGAGACATGTTTGCACAAAGGCAAAAAGGCCTCTGTGCAAAAGTACTCCTTATGATGCAGTCAATCTATGATTTATGAGGAATAATATTTAATAAAATATGGGAAAATATAAGTATTTTTTATTTAATTGATAAATACAGTGTCAAACCACTGGAATTATCATCTTTCAATAAGTATTTTGTGCTGCAAAAGAATGAAAATATTACCTTTCCAATTTAGAGAAGCATATTTTTTTCATAAGAGGGTTTAAAGTGAACATGAATAACTTATATCAGTTGACATAAGAATTTTTTTTTTTATTGAGAAAAAGCAGATGTGAAAGACAGGCTTGTTTTTGTGCAGCTAATAAAAGCAAGATCTTACTTAATCCGCACACAAGCACTTCGCAAGTTCAGTCACTAGATAAGGCAGTGGGATAAATACTGTATAAATTTTCTGATAATCCTTCCCTTATGACAGCAGTCTTGGTAAACTTAATGAAAATAGTAAATAATGAAACATGAAGCATTTAATAGAGCAACTGATAAGGAGATTTGTAATCATTAGCATTGATTTAGATTAAATGTCTCTATTAGATTCTAATAAATAATGTTCAGTGACTTTAAATAATACTAACATTACATTTTGAATTAGTAGTAGAAAAACAGCTTTCCATGGGAAAATTAGTTTATGTAAGACTGTTACACACTTTTAAAATACAAATATTTTGTTAAATGATTGCACTTATAATTACATCTTTATGGCATGCATTTTATATGTATGTTTGATTTAGTTTTTGCTTTGATAACTGAAAGGTCTGTAGAGACATTTTTGTGTTATGCTGAGATCGACTCTAAATCTTGATAAATTATGAAAGTTCCATCCATTCAGTTATCTTCTATATCATATATGAGCCAGCAAATATCTAATCACTACTTCAATAGGACATGATATTCATATGATGTCATTAACTAAACCTATCTCAGAGGTCCTATTGACTATTTTCATGGCCAAAGGGCAAAACCACTTCATGTTAGCAGTTGGAGTGAAAACAGTGAGGAAATGCATTTCAGAGGTCACAGATGAAAAGATCTCTTAACCATGTGAATGCAATCAACAATATACATATAAAGATGGAATGTGACATAATGAATTAATAAAATACATACCGTATCAATAAACATGTTTTAAAATTCCTATTTAGCCGTGAAATTGAAAAGTCCAATTCTAACTTCTGAGAGAGTGTGGGGATGGAGGGAAGTATTTCTGTATTAAACTTAAAAATATAAAAAATTTACTTGAAAAATTACTCTATATATTGTAAACTCATGCAAAACCTTTATGTTATTATGAAATATCACAATGGATGTCAAATAAGTTTCAATTCAAATAAAATACGTATTTAAAGAAGTGGAAATATTACTCCAGATGAGGAATCAAATGTCAATAAAAATTCAGCTCAAATATTCAGTCCATATCAGGGTAGAGGTTACATTCTTTCCTTTCTTCTTAAGTCCTGGCAACCTTAACGTTTGGATTGCTTGCATCAGTCACTAAGACAATCAAAAGTCTGACATTTTTTCCTTTGGCCCCTGACTTCTTATGATAGAGTGGAATAGTATTTTTCTAATATCTTTGTTGCTTTTTTTGTCTTAGGCAGAGCAAGTCAGTAGAAGGATTCAGTAACACAATACACTAACAAACGCATTTTGAAAAATTCAGCATAACAAAACACACAAATTTAATTAATTTTGAGCAGTACTTTAGCTGAGCAGGAGCCTTCACTGACTCCTTGAAACAGCTATGTAGTTTGCCCTTACTCTGTAGTTACTTTTAATGTCCTACAGCACATTTATTTAAATTGGCCATTCTGCATGACACTGCCCTAACTTCCCTTCATCAGTGTCAAAAGAAACTTGTAACCTCACCTTTCTCTCCAGCAGTTTCATCATCAGTTTCTTTGTGGAAGTAACTTTATCCCCAGTCAACATCCTGTGAGAGTATTATGTGAGTAGGAGTCAAAGATGGCTTCTGGGGAACTGGAATTGAGGTTGAAGGTCTCACATTAAAAAAGTAATTTACTTCTGGTTTAGTTTTGCTCTTAGGCATTATTCACAGCTTTGCTCTGTCTTCAAACAAAAGGAGCAGTGGCCCCACTAAAAGAAAAAAAAAACCTGAAGATATTGAATGTGCTCGGAGTTAGTAAATATTAACTTGGGCTTTCAAGAGTCAATCCATAGTATGTCTTCAAAGCAAGACAGCCTCTGCTTTTCATTGCTATTGCCTTATTGTTGCTGTACTATTTTAATTTCTTACTTACCAGAAAAGGTATCTCTGATAGTGCTTTTACACAGTATATGATTTTGTATGTCATTGGGGTAAAATTCTTCTTCGGCAGCTGATTATTGTGATAAGTTGTTTTCTTGTTGGCACTAACTAAAACAAATTTGAATGCTTACAATAAAATGCAGAAAAATATTTGTTTTGATACTTTGTAGTTTTGGGCCAGACATGAAAATTCAGTATGTACTTTAATATATCTGGTGCTGGTTGCAAAAATGTTCCATAATAGGTTTGCAAAAATCACATACACAAGCCTTGATTGATCTCACATGAATGTCATATCATATGCTTTTGATTACGGAAATATCATTGTATTTTCTTTATAATCTTCACATTATAGGATTTTTCACGTAAGTATTTTCATGCATTATTTTCAGACATTTTACTTCTCAAGTAACTTAAAGCTGAATTTATTTAGGTAAGACTTACTTGACAAATAAGTCGGACAGGATGTATTCCTCATTGACAAAAGTGTTTTAATAAGAAGGGTATATTTATATCTAAAGAACATATAATAGCTACTGATTTCAATGGAAATTGTTTCCTCTGATTCTAGAGTAAATTTGACCAAAATAACTGAAGTTTTGAAGATAGCCAGGAGTCAAAGTGAACATAGATTACACACTGGGACTTTTTTTCATTGTTTTTCACTTTCAGTTAAACAAAGGATTGTTAAATATTTTAAAAGAACAAATTTAGCAGCTTAGGAAGTAACACTGATTCAGAATAGAATAGTCTTCCCAACTGTATCTCAGTAGAAATTTCTATCCTAATCTACTGAGATCAGCCTCTTTCTTTAAAACATGTACATAAACATGTGTGCAGATATGGATGACAGAATAACTCAGTCACCTCTAGATTTTTTCTTAGTCATGGTCTCAACACTCATGACTAGTATCACAAGTACTGATCTAGAAGTTCCACACTGGTTTTTGGCAAATATCAGGAAGTGTCTGCACTGCAGTGGCATGCTGAGATGTCAGCTATGACCAAGCAAGCTGAAAAGGCAGCACAGTTCAGGGATAAGTAGAGGTAGCAACTTGATGAAGATTAGTATAGCTGAATCCCTGGGGCCTGACCTGGGGTGTGTCAGTGGGGTTCCACTGCCCTATGTGAACATAACCAAGTGACTTTATTTGCCACTGTAGATATATTCTTAAGGGTTTTTTTCATATTTTTCAAAGTGATCAGCCTAGGCTTTGTTTATTCAGAGGATTAGCCAAAGCATTACTGTGATTGTCAGGAAGGTATATTTTCAAAAATAAATCTAAAATAGATTTTAATAGCAAAGAGAGATTTTCACAAATATCTTTCCTTTTACTCTTTCAGTAAAGCAAAGAATTCTGAAGTTACAGCTTCTTATTATTTTCAGAAGTTTCAATATTATGGGATAATCTGGTATTACAGTACCTTTTGTCAGAGCACCAGAAAAAGCTTTGAAAAACATAAGCTCCATTTTGAATTCCTTGTCGTTGTCACTCACAGTTTTAATATCTTTATAAACTGCTAAATGGCTCACAGAGTCAAACTTTTATTCTGTTTCTTGCTCCAGTATTTCTGTAGGGTCATGTGTTTTTTAATGAACACAGCCAGTGAATCTGTGCTGTACACAGGAGAGATCAGGTCAGCTCCAGAAGGTTTTTATGGGCTATTTTTGTACATTTTATACATAGGCTTGTGGTTACCCAATAGTTATTGTCTAGTATAATTATGGGCTGCTTCCAAAAAGAGAAGTCCTGTACCACCGCCTGCCCTCTTTCCCAAATGCTAGCTATTCATTCCAACCACATTCCCAGTGCTGGCTCATGGAGCCATGCCAGGAGTCAGAAAAAAGCAATGGGAGGGATTATAACTAATAGTTCTCTTGATTTAGGTCTCATGTACTGATGGGGAATATATGGATTCCTTCCTTATCATGGAATTGATTAGGTTGGAAAAGATCTCCAAGATCATTGAGTCCAGCCATTAACCTAACACTACAATGGTCACCACTAAACCATATCCCCAACTACCACATCTACAGGTTTTTTTTGAACCCTTTTAAGGGCAGCCTGTTCCAATGCCCAATAACCATCTTGATGAAGAAATTTTTACTAATATCTAATCTGAACCTCCCCTGGAGCAACTTAAAGCTATTTCCTCTAGTCCTACCACTTGTTACTTTGGTGAAGAGACCTACCCCCATCTCATTACAACCTCCTTTCAGGTAGTTGTAGAGAGTGTTAAGGTCCCCCTTGAGCCTCCTCTTCAGATTTGTTCCTTTTTTCATGTACTAATAGATTATATTTCTATAAAGATTCTTTATCATGAAGTCTCCAAGTTCTTCATCTGTAATCTTGAAGAAATTGAAGCTATTTGACTTGCATAGCTATATTCACAAGAGGTACATTTGCAGCCACTTTCTGTACTACATTAGGAACTTCCTCTGTAGAGGGAAATTGTCCTTTTCTTCCTCAGAGAAAAAAATCAAACTCTGTAATTTGGAATGAAGTTGTTTGAAAAGATAAGTTATCCTAGTAATAATCTCTTACATGAGCAGTTATAAACATAATGAAAATGAGTTTTTAAAAACTGTTTCGAAACACTGTATACAAGCTTAAGTTGAATACATAGGGTCTGTTCACTTGAATAAAATGGGGCTCTCAGGATTGGGAACAACAGATATTATAATTTCTTTGGTTTTTTTAATATCTTTTGTTCTTTCGGTGCAGTGAATAATTGCTTACTACAGGCTCTAATTTCAGACTTTTAAAAAAGAAATGTTTTGAAGAACAGTTCAGTACATTTAAAATGCTGCTTTCATAGATATGCTAAAAATCTTAATGAGATCAGTATTTATTTTTATTAGGAACTCTTGTGCTAATTAACAAATAAATAATGTTAGACTAGATCTGACACAGCTAGAGCAGTTATTACTGAAGAAGTACAAAAATTAATTTTAGATTCAATAAATAAAAAAAAAGGAAACATATTTGAGAATGAATCAGGTACTGGTTTAATCAGGTGAACATGTTTCATTTCGATGTACAAGACTATTTAAAAAAACCAAAGTAGTGGAAGCTATGGACTTTTCCTAGGCATCCTTGCCGGATGGTACAAAAGGAATATATATCATTACCAAACTCTTTTAGTTCTAACAGTTGCTGTTCATTATGGAACAGAAACTTGGGCTCAGTACTCTCCTTTATTCTGAGTTGGCAAGTTACATGGAAAAGGTGATGTGAGTTTAAAGGTTACACTGAAGACTGTGTTGCTCTCAGTTTTTTCTGCAATCTTTACATTGATGTATTAATAGCAAATCAAGGAAAATTACTTAAATACTAAATTTGGGGCTCCTCCTACTTGATAGTAACCCTCCTGAAATGCTGTCATTGTGAATTCACAGATGGCTCGGTGACAGTTCATTGAGAACTGGAAGTGGTCTTCAATATCCTGGGAAATGGTACCCTAGCTACTGACCTAGTTTGAAGAAAGGGTACATAACTTTTGCCAGGCTGCTGTGCTGTACTGAAATGTTTCACTTAATCTGTTCAGCGATTCAGTATAAAAATATGGGCTGTTTCTGGATGACCAAAACAGAATTTTAAAGTCCATTCTATAGTCGAAACCAGAAACTAGCATGCCTTTATCACCATTTCTGCTAACAAAGTTATTACAATGTTGGGAAATTAAAATTGTGGTTAACCAACTCTAATTGCTGGGTTTGAAATAGTTTTATTCTATTATTCAGAAGTAAAGATCTTCCTGTCTTTGATCTGTGCCTTTCATACAGTTTCTTGGCATTGTGTCACGTTGATGAGTCTACACCCTTCAGCGTGTACCACTGATGATTTTATGTTTCTCTTTTTAAAGATGCCTCACACTAACATTAACATTTTAGTGTTTTACTGAAAGTAAGGGCGTGCCTGAGTGTTATTCTTTAGGGCAAATAGCACAACTACATTTTCCTATTTGATTTCTTTTCTGTGTAGCCCTGCAGAACACATAGATGATCAGATGCAGAGTTAGTTCTCTGGTTATGTGATTCTGTATCTCCATTTCTGCCTCCGGGTTTTGTTGATGACTAACCCTGACACAAGTACAATAGAGCTGAGCCAATAATCTTTTTTTACATTAATGATATTTCACAAAAATAATCCCTTGCAGTCAGTCAGTTTGAGAATGGAAGAGAAACATAACTTATTTAATGTGGAGTGGTACCTAATGTGAAACTCGGGATGTGAAATACTCATTTTAAATTCGAGTTTGTAGTGCATAATCAGGTCAATTTACCCCAGCCAGCACAGAATGCAAATTTTGTTTTTCCCGCACTGCCAGCAATAACTGTACCATGGCAGTAGTAAAAAGGTGAAATTTCAGAGATGGAGCAGTTGACTTATCTGTTGTTATGTGCCTGTACACATCTTGGGAAAGGCAGCCGTGAGTGTAGGTAGGGCTTAATGAGACGCTGGCCAGTAGAAGTAGCAATGGAAATGCACTGAAGTAATTCATCATGTAGTAAGCTGTTCACACATGGTCCCATGTTGGTACTATTGATTTTTCAGCTCTAGTAACATCCTTCAGACTTGATAACAGAAGAATAGTTGTTGCAATTTTGTGTCTTCAGTTCTATCCAGCTACCTTTCTGCAATTAGTGACAGCAGGGAATAGTCCAAAACCCAGCAATGATTAAAACAAACTAGGATGATGGTGGACGATACATAAGTTTGCAAGGTACTGTAGAGGACACAAATTGCTAATTCATCTTGTGCAGTCAAAGGCTCTAAAAAGCTAAGAAAGTCTTAGTGCCTCATGTATGGATCTGGTGTCACTACTTTTGGAATATTTATTGACTTCAAGTTACCAGAAAAAGAACCATTTTTTTTTTCTGAACGCAAGCCATTTAAAGAAAGCAATCAAAATTCTTAGAAGCTAGAGGAACTGATAATGAAGACAAACTATATAAATACTTCTGAAAAGACAGGACTACAGCTTACAAATACTTGAATTCTATACACATCAAGGAAAGAGAAAAGTGTGGATACCTTGGGACTATAATGATGAGTGAGAAGATTAAATTTTAAAAAGGATGCATCAGACTTAAATCAGGGAAATATTCCCTGATGTTCTGCTATTTCAGTTTGCAGAAAAATCTGTTGAAGGAACAGTTACCTAGGATTTCCAAAACTAGAGGAGATAAACTTCAGAAAACATGGTAGAGGACCAGTTACACCACTGAGGAGATGTGAACAAGTGAACAGCCCTTTTCCCTATCCTTGCTTCTATTGTAGTATTTTGATATCAGATTGCTTATTTAGATACTAGAAGGGGAAGTTTTCACCCCTAACAAGGCAATATGATTTTTAAAGAATCTACTGTTATAAAATAAACTATTTTAGCAAGGAACATAGCAGCAAGTGTATTTTAAAGTCAAGTTTAAATGTTTGTCTGAGGTCTGTTTATGTTCCCCAGAAAATCATCAAGACAGAAGCATGTTTCAAGCCTATATCTGTGAAAGGAGCTGAGTATATTTTTAGTAGTGTTTCACAGTATAGAGTCTAGTCAAAACTCAAGAATCTTAAACATCATTATACAGGATCCCAGAACATGATACCATGTCCTGAACATTTGGTCATGGCTGTCTCCATCAAAAAGCAGGCTCCAGAAAGCAATACATACAATGTCTGTATTGAGGTGGTAGTTTTATTAGTCATTTCAGGTTTTTGTTGGTTTTTTTTTTACTAAGAGCAAGAAATAACAAAGATATGTGTTGATGAAAATACAAGTTCATGCAAGAGTGAAATGGAGAAGTTTCAGTGTCATGCCAAACAGGAATTATCAAAGTTACTACATTTATTCCTCAGAACGATACTATTATATTTAATAGTATAATAAATAAATAAAGCACCATAAATTAAATTAATGGAAGACCACAAATTCTTCATGATGTATTCTACTATGTTTTGTTATATCAAGTCCCTGTAGAACCTACAACATAAAATTGATACTATTACATTACATTGAATAAATTCTTAATTTATATTTTGTTCTGTATACTACCTATTTGATTAACAAAAATTAACTAGTGCCAGCAACTACTATCCTCTCTAATACCTCTTTGTTTATATTCCTTGAGATTTTATATATCTTTTCTTTAAAAGTAAATGGAGTTTACATTCAATTAAATTTCTTCTGGGCTCCAAGAGATCTGCAAGCTGAAAAAAATGTCCTAAATATTTTGAAGAATGGAAGTAGAAAGTATTGTTTACGCATCTTTTACATTAGATTGTGATGAGATCCTCTGTTGTTTGATGGTATAAAGATAATTTCTGTTAATATTGTAGGCTGGTAGCAGCAGTTTGTTTTTATACTACCAAGGAATTTATTTGAACTTCATTGAGCTTATAACAAACCTGCAACTTTCATTTTGATCTTCTTCAGAGAAGATAGCTCTCTAATTATGAGAGACTGTCATTGCTGTAACATTTGAGACTGCAGAGATTTGCAAAGGTTTCCTCCTCCCACAGTCTTTGGCTATATTTGTCAACCCAATAAAGAGTGGTGGGAGAAACCTGAGGACTGCTGATCCCATGTATCTCCTGCTGACATCAATAGGAGCTTAGCACCTATCAGCATCAAAGTGTTTTCTTACTGCAGCTGACTGTCAATAATGCAAACTATTTAAAATCATAGCAAATGGAACAAAATGATCCAATAGAATCTGGGAAAGGTTTTGAGGATACTGTAAAAAAATAGAATCCTAATTTTACAATTCAGCATTTCAGTTCTGACCAGACTGTATCAGCAAAACATCATACAGAATGAAATTCAGAACCAAAGCTCAAGTAAATTGTATAATGATAAGTTTGAAAAGACTGGCTGTGATCTACAAAAAGTAATAAGAAGTCAACCAAAAGTAACACAGTGATAGGAATCAGCATTGTCTCTACTGTCAGAAGTTATTTTCACATTTAAATGGCATGTACAGTCATGGTGAATATTTAGCCTTTTACTTTGGCCAGTACCCTATTTATTTTGCATTTTGACAGAGGAATTATTTACCTGTGTCTGTAGTGCTTTACACAATGGAGATTCTGAAATGTAAGTGAAGGTCCAATAAAGCACATGAAGAATAATAAGAAATAGTGTTGTTTACACTATTGAGGCTTTAGTCCCCACATGTGCCTTACCAAGGATTCTAGTCTTAAGTGTAAATTTGTCAAATCTTGGTTCTTTCTACCATACTACATTAGAGCATGTCCAGAGAAGGGCAATGATGCCAGTCAGGGGTCTGGAGAGTAAGTCTTTTGAGGAGTGGCTAAGGGAAGAGTCTGGAGAAGAGGAAACTTGGGAGACCTTATTGTTCTCTACAACTACCTGAAAGGAGGTTGGAGCAAGATGGGGGTAGATCTCTTCTCCAGGGTTAACAGTGAAAGGACAAGAGGAAATGGCCTCAAGTTCCACCAGGTGAGGTTTAGATTGAGTATAAGGAGGAATTTCCTCACTGCAAGGGTTGTTAAGTCTTGGAACAGGCTGCCCAGGGAGGTGGTGGAGTTGCCATTCCTGGAGGTATTTAAGAAACATTTAGATGCTCTACTTAGGGACATGGTTTAGTGATATGTTAGTAATAGGTATGGTTGGACTTGATGATCGTAGAGGTCTTTTCCAAGCGTAATGATGCTGTGATAGCCAAGGGTTCATTACTGTGATCTGTTATGTTTATTATCATTATCTGAGTGGTCTGGATTTACTTGGGATGAAGCTGATTGAATGTCACCTGCCTTTTTTAAAGTTGGCAGAAAGGCTTGGCATAGTCACACTTACTTATGCCTGGAGTCAGTGTAGCTAGGACTTTGTTCTAGTCTTATACTATGCTTTGATATCTTTTCAGCTGGACCTGTGCCGAAGTCCTAAATTTGTCCTCTCAGAAGAGTAAATAGTCCAGAAGCCCTGCAGATAAGAAATCATAACAGGGACATTTTCTAGTAATGATAAAGGCAGTTGCAATACCATATTGAAACCAAAGTATGAAAATTAATCACATGAAGTCAAAGAACAAAGATCAGACATCTAACTACGAAAGAATAAATAGAATTTTGCCACAGGGCATAAGTATCAACCTGCACTTTCCTGTGAAAGCTACTGCAGAGATTGAAAAAAGCCAAGACTCCAGGACTAACAATAACTCAGTAGTCGAATAAGGCTTTTCCAATGTACAGTATCCAATGTGTTAAATCAGATAAGATCTCTCTGAAGTAGACTGTGCCTCATCTTTACTGCCAGCTAGCCTTTCAGCCCTTAACATCTTCAGAATGCATTGCTGTGGAGAAAATCACTGAAGCATGAACTGGCATATGAGCTTTTAAAGTTCCGTTTATTATTTCCCAGTCCTGGGCACTGTTTTTCTTTTCAGAAAGGCAACCTATCTTCTCTATCACTGTCTCGTAATAGTCAGCCTTCTATGCCCTTTTCTTCCTTATTTTCCTCTCTAATCTCACTTTCTTTTCTGTCTGCTGAGGTATCTTCAAACACAGACCTATGTGTTCACATAACGACAGTGCCAAAAGTTGCAGAGAAGTACACTGAGTTGCACGTGTGCTGCTACATAGTGAAATATCAAGTGTAGCGTTACTGCAAAGTCCACCTAATTGGGCATTCATAATTCCGACTTTGTAGCAGAGACTACTGTTTTGTTCATGTATTTTGCAAGCATAAAAAGTAGAATTGGGAGGTAATTCATTGTATTTCTTGAGATCTAATCACATTGTGGAACTGGAAAGACATCCAGGTAATTTTCACAAAGTTTCTATCACCTACTGCGTGATCCCTCCCAGAGGGACCAGTAATGCAAAAGAACATGAGCTATGTCCAAATATATATCTGTTTATATCCAAATGTTTTGTTAGAACATATAGTTCTGACAAAGTTTCTCTATGCCTTACTGTGAATTAAAGTGCACTGTTCATTTGCATGCTGCTGCTATGTACTATCAACTGTCTAGCACTATATGGCTGAGTAAAGCCTACCCATGTAAATAAGTCATTGATAGCATCACTGTCCTAGGAAGAGTCATGCTTGTTCATGTAGGAATCCCCAGTATTTGCCTAAATGAAGAATATTCCTTTTATACTATTATGTTAGGCCAAGAATTCAGGTAATTGGAATTATTATTTTTTTAGATCTTGCTAATTTTTAGTGTACAAGCCATCAGAGTGTTGGTGGAATACTCTTAAACTGTGTTATTACGCCACCTGGATCTGTTTTTATATCTGTAGCCAAGAGATATACAAAAGATGTATGACTCTCAATAATATTTGAGAAATCCTGGCAGTCAGGTGAAGTTCCTAGTGACTGGAAGAAGGGGCATGTTACACCCATTTTCAAAAAGGGTGTAAAACGACTCTGGGAACTATCGACCTGTTAGCCTCACCTCTGTGCCTGGGAAAATCATGGAGCAGATTCTCCTAGAAGGTCTGCTAAGGCACATGGAGGAGAGGGAGGTGATCAGACACAGTCAGCATGGCTTCACTAAGGGCAGATCCTGTCTGACAAACCTAGTGGCTTTCTACAATAGTGTGACTACCTCAGTGGACAAGGGACAACCTGTGGATGTGATCTATCTGGGGTTCTGCAAGGCCTTTGACACAGTCCCCCACAACATTCTACTGGCCAAGTTAGAGAGCTATGGATTTGATGGGTGGACTGCTCAGTGGATAAGGAACTGTCTGGCTGACCGCATCCAGAGGGTAGTGGTCAATGACTGGAAGTCCAGCTGGAGATCAGTGACAAGTGGTGTCCCTCAGGGCTCTGTACTGGGGCCTGTACTGTTTAATATTTTTATAAATGATATCGACAGCAGCATTGAGTGCACCATCAGCAAGTTTGCAGATGACACCAAGCTATGGGGTGCTGTTGATAAGTTGGAGGGGCAAGATGTCATCCAGAAGGACCTGGACAAGCTGGAGAGGTGGGCCCAGGTGAACCTCATGAGCTTCAACAAGACCAAGTGCAGGGTCCTACACCTGGGTCGGAACAATCCCCACTATCAATACAGGCTAGGGGATGAGATGATGGAGAGCAGCCCTGCAGAAAAGGACTTGGGAGTGCTGGTGGACAAGAAGCTGGACATGAGCAAACAGTGCACACTGGCAGCCCAGAAGGCTAATCGCATCCTGGGCTGCATCAAAAGAAGCGTGGCCAGCAGATCCAGAGAGGTGATTTTGCCACTTTACTCTGCTCTGGTGAGACCTCATCTGGAATACTGTGTCCAGTTCTGGAGCCCTCAATACAGAAAGGACATGGATCTGATGGAGCAGGTCCAGAGGAGGGCCACAAAAATGATCAGGGGGCTGGAACACCTCTCCTATGAGGACAGGCTGAAGGAGCTGGGATTGTTCAGCCTGGAGAAGAGAAGACTTCGGGGGGACCTAATAGTGACTTTCCAGTACTTAAAGGGAACTTATAAGAAGGCTGCAGAGGGCCTGTTTGCAAAGGCCTGGAGTGAAAGGACAAGGGGCAATGGTTTTAAATTGGGGATGAGTAGATTTAAACTGGACATTAGAAAGAAGTTCCTCACCACAAGGGTGGTGGAACACTGGAACAGGTTGCCCAGGGAGGTGGTTGAGGCCCCATCCCTGGAGGCATTCAAGGCGAGGCTTGACAGGGCTCTGGGCAACCTGATCTAGTTGGGGATGTCCCTGCCCACTGCAGGGGGGTTGGACTAGATGACCTCCAGAGGTCCCTTCTAACCCAAACCATTCTATGATTCTATGACTCCTTAGAGTATATACCAGTACAAACATAGATTTAGCTCTGAAGTCCCAAGAAGAACTAATCATTAATTTTCTGGTACATTAATCAAATACAGTTTCTTTGTTGAAATTGTGTTCCCACAATCATTACCTTTTTCAGTAAAATATATAGTAACCGTCCTGAAATTTCTCCAGTCCAAAGGAACCTTGCACAATTTAGCGAAACTTGTCAGGTCAGCGAGATTCCAACAAGACTCAGACTCTTTCCATGAAGATAAGTACATTTCACCCCAAACTGATCCTGGCATAAATATTTAAAGATGTCTGTGATACCTTCACTTTTGAGATGGACAGTGGGATTATTTGCCAAAGGATTTAACCATCAAACCTGGAAGGTGGAGTGGTGATCTGAAATTAATGTATGCAATATACAGTGCTCTGTGGAGTGCAATTTGTTGCACCATTTGTGAAATATTTTTCAGTGTGTTTTCAAATCAGAGGAAAGTCTTTTCATTCCATCTAAATTTCATTAACTGATACATGCATAAATAATAAAGGATAGTGTTGAACCAGGAGGAACAATATTAGCTAAATTTAAGTCTATGACTTATCAAAGGAAAGTAAGCACAGGTATCAAGTGGTTTTTGTGTACTCATTATAAAGTTCCAACAGCAGTTTTTGTCTGCTCTGAATTGGGCCAAAATTCAAAGGCAACCCAAGCAAATATTAATTTAAACTGGCTCTAATGGTGTTTAGCACAGTTTCACAGCTATTGCACAGATCAGATCTAGATATTTTTTTTAATTTTAGTTCATAAAAATAAACTTTATAGTCCTGTACCAAAAAATGAGAGGGTATTGTTCATATAAAGTAGCTGGACATGCAGAAGGCCATTTAATATTCCAGATTGTCCTATCCTACAGATGACATGAGCCAAGGTCTCCTTTTTGTGTTCTTGATGGGCTGCTCAGGTATCTAATGAATTAAAATAAATAAATCTAATGAATTAAAGACTGATAGCTAACAGATGTACAGATGTTATCCACTCTATTAATAAATGCTGCTGTATATTATGTGGAACTAATGCAAACTATGGTATGCAGAATGGTTACAGATTGGAATTTAGCAACTGAGTGAGAACCTCATTTGAAGTATTTCCAGTGTATTAGGAAAAGAGCTGTGAAGGAACTAGGAGGGTGCAATCACTATGGCACTTACTTGTGAGCTTCAGGTTCTGATTAGCTCTTCTTGCTTATGACATTTTTCTTCAGTTTGAGTCAGTTAAGACTGCATTTTATCATTATTTTAAAAAGGTAAGATAATATTGAATTTTCCTACAGTTTAAAAATTATTAACACAGAAAATTAGTATTGCTGATGAAATGGTCTTCTTTCTCAATAGGTATGGTAAGTATATCTAAAAAAGACATGTAAACTTTGGCATATTTAAATCTGCTTCCAACTTGTCATTCATTACACGTCATGTTTTTCAGGTTGCTAAAAACTATTTTTTCATTCACTCCTCAAAAATGATGGTCTGTCCAAATGTTACAGGGAATTGTTTCTTTTGATATTCAAATGAGTTTAGACCCAAACTAACATTAAAAGGGAACTCAATGATGAATTGCAAATTACAACTGAAATGAGTCTTGTATGGTTGATAGTTTACTCTTATATAAATACTATGCATACTGGGATAGAAATCTTTCAGATTCTAGGGAGTTAAATTCTGTTTTTATATACTTTCAAGTGTGACATTAATTTATTTCATTCTCAGCATAAACACTAAAAAATACTCTTTCATTTTGCAATAAGGTCTTTCTTACATTTAGTATATTAGTTATGGAATTAAGTTTGATCATTAAGACTACCACCCAGTCATTTGTATTTAATAACGATAATTTTTGGTCTCAAAAAGCTGTTATTGAAGATCTCCACTCTGAATTCAGGGTTTCACAATAATATTGAGATGCTATGAATTGAAAAAAAAAGCAAACAAACCTCATAGTAGTAACCTGCTATAAGGTCATACCTGGTTCCATGTTTATAACTCCACTTAATCTCTGGTAAAGAGTGTGTTAAATTTTTATTTAATGTAGTCAGGAACTCCTGAAGCCTTTGCCAGGATTGTAGAAGGAACAACCACGTGACATTTGGGCTGCCTGCAATCAAGTCATTAGCTTAACTGAACAGCACAAGTTCTGGGATGAGACTGTTTATGAACCTAATTGACAGCCTGCACAGGTTTGCTATAGGAAAAGGAAAGAGAGAATCTAAAGGGGAAGAAGTGACCCTTAATACTGAGCTATTAGAGCAACAAAATTGTTTGGTTTGCATATTTTTGGTCTTCTTGCATTTATGGTTACCTTGCTGGGAGAAATTGGGCTAGTGATTTCCTTGTAGTATATTGCTTAATGTCTCTATATTATTTTTTTAAACATGATAAACTACCTTTCACACTTGACTTAACAATTGTCCTGAGCTAACTTCTATTTCCTGGTCAAATATCTGTCAGTATGCTCAATGTAACAGATTTTGTAATGTCTGTGATCAGGTTCAGCTCAGTATCCTAAGCAGGTTTTAACTTTACCAAAGCTTCTTGTCCTCTGGTTTCTTGTCTTTAAAATTAGACTTATGACACATTATTTCCCATCAGGATAGTTCTGAAAATAAGCAAACATATGCTGTATGAGCATTCAAAATAAAAAGATTTTTGCATTAGATGGGTAACATTTATCTATGATGTTTATTAGCATTTACAATAACAAAGTAGTCCTTAAGTGCTTTGAGAGTCTTGGATGGAAACATTATTGTTAATAGGTCTTGTTTGTAGTTTTTCTGCTGCTCTTACACAGATATTTTCACTGACTCAGGTATGATATAAATCCTCGAATACTTAACACTCATTGTCATCTGATTTCCTTGGTTGTAAAGGTCGTCATCAGTATAAGCTAAACCACAATACTAAGATTTAAAGCTGAGCAAGTAGAATTGGTTGATAGCTAAAGAGCTCAAAACAGCCAACTACTACTTTTGGTAGCTATGTAACTAGCAAACACAGAATTTCCTATGCTTTACTTCTCAGCTGAACGCAAGCTAATCCCTTTTTTGATGCAACCATAGGATCAAAAATGAGCAGCTAAAATGAAACTAATTTTTCAAAAGATGACATTGTAACTGTGTGAGAAATCAGCATTTGAGCTATAGTTAATTTTATAAAATATTTCGATCAGAAATAATATGTTCATGATGTTACAAAGCTGGTTGTGAGAAACAATCAATAGAACATGTCTAAGGCTGATAGGGTGAGTAACATTAGAACAGATTGATAAGCAGTGAGGGATGAATAGAAGAGGGAGTTATGGTTACACAACCAGAATTCTTGAGTCTGATACAGTGGAATATAGTAAGCCAGAAAGATCACCAAAAAGAGTTTGATTGCTTATGTCAGAGCTCCAGGCTAGGAAGATGATAGAAGCTGTGTTTTGAGTTGGGTTGAAGAAGGAACAATTTCTGTCAAGGAGACTAGAACTGAATTGATTTTTGTCCAGACTGGTGTTGCAGTTCTGTTAGTCAGTAAGGCAAAACCCACGCCATGTTAATAAGTTTGGGTTGGATTTGGTTTGAGATAGGTTTTGCTTTCTCCCTTTTAAAATTTCATTTCATATAATGTATCAACTCACTTCTTTACAGACTTTGTGCATCTTCCACAGGTTTCTCACTCTAATTATTTCTTTTCCTGTTGTTGCTTTTAATATACAGTGGAAGCTTTCAGTCACAACATATTAAATCTATATTCTTATCTGTTTAGAAACATTGCACATTTTTTCTTTTCAAAACTATATTATTTCTGTGAATGAGGACCTAATACTGTGATCACTGCTTTTCCTGCTCCATTAATCCACAAAAAACTCATTTTCTAACAAAATCTATATTCTTTCCAAAACAGCATAATCTCTAATATTAATTAGGTTTTGTAATGCTCTTAAATAAGATATATGATCTTTTCTTAAGTATATGTATGCTTTCTGTGGAAGAAGATTGCAAAATGTTTCTAGAAAATTGTTGAGGAGGTTGTTTGTGAGATTTTTTGATTAAACACCCTTAATCAGTTCCCTTCATTTTCATTTGTAGGTGAACATGTACTTTCATAAAACAATAGGCATGGGCTTTTTTTTATTGTTCAAATCATTGACATTTATATTGTTCTACTCCGCAGTCAAATTCTGTTTGTTTTTTTGTTTTGGTAAATCATTCACACATTTAATTTAGGAATGCGCACTCTGAGTTATATTTTTAAAGAAGTTTCATTCTCCTCCTGAGTGTACTGCAAGGAAAAATGAACTCCTAGTCTAATACCAACTTGTGTGCTGAATTTGCTGTTTATTCAGTGATTGTAATGAACAGACTTATTCAGGTGTTTAGAGAAAACATTAACTTGAACAATGTTCCATTCTTTAATGTGCATAATTCCAGTGTGAAGTTCATAAGAGACTGTAGATTTCTTGTGTGGAAATTTCAAAGGAGAACTTTTGTGCTAATATTTTATTATCATCATTATCTGTAACAATACAACACACACATATTACTAATAACTATTCTTTTCTGGGTTTTAAATAAGTTTGAGTAGTCTCAGTGTCAACAGTTGCATGAAAAGCTACATATATTTATATTCACACTGTTCTTTAAGGCAAATTTAATCCCCTTAAATTTACACAAAGGACACAGGATCCAGGCTTCTTCCTCCTTAAATTAATGATTCACTTTGACCAAATCAACACTGATTCTTTTCTGTTCTTCTTCTTTTTTTTTTCCTCAAAGGGGAAGCAAAGTGTGTTGGTTAGTATGAGACAATTTAGACTTACAAATGCCAATCATATGATGCTTTCTTTTCTTCCCCAGATGCAATTTCTACCACAGGGAATAAATGACTGACACACCACCCCCTGCCATCATAGCAATGTGTCACCCAAAAATGTAAATTTTTTAAACATTAATGGCATCCCTCCAACTAACCATAAGGTTGCAGATATATAGTTTTTTAATCATTACTTTGTCCATTGCAGGAAACTGAAGTCACACCATTTAATATGTACTCATGATAAATTTCACTTTCTTGTGTAATACAATGGAAGCTAATGAAGCACAGCACAATTGCCGTGAATTAGACAGCAGAAGAACAAGGCAGGAGAATACCCACTTATTGACATTACCAAACATATCATAAATACATTGACTTGAATCAACTCATGTTCAATTATTAAAAAGGGGCCAGGGAAGCATATTTTTGGCTTCAAAAGGAAGAAGATTAAAAGAGTTCATTAGTTTTTAATTAGTTGACAGTTTCATTGCTTTATGTCTTTACACTGAATAAATACTTCTGTACCTAGTGACTTCTATCCATTTCATTTTTCATCAGCATGTAAAATAGGACACTTTATTTCTTCTGTGCACACATGAGGGGGGTTAAATAGTCATGTTTTAGCAAATTGTATTAAGATATTTCCAACAGCAATTAAGATATCTGCAAAATTGTTTTCAGAACTGGTAATTTTTTTTTTAATGAAGTTAGGCATAACAGTAAAATACATCTCTGGGGTTTATTACTATAGATGAAATTTAGGTGTTACTCCTGTCTCAAGCAAACAACAGGTTTCCTGAATAGAAACTTGCAGGGAAGGGGGAGGATGGATGGACCCCACAAGCAAAACAAGAGGCAGTGACAGAAGTCACCAGAGTGGAATGAGTTTAAAAAGAATGATTGTCACGACCCAACTGCCAAGCTACCCAGGGTCGGGCAGGGGTCGGGCAAGATTCGAAAATTCCCTTGGAGTAAATTAAGGTGAAAAGACACCAAACGGCTGATTAAATTGCTAGGTTTATTGCAGGCAAGGAGCGTTATAGGTATTTTGGAAAGCTTTTGGTCTCTAGTGCCTTAAAGATAGAAAGAAAAGGAGGAGAGAGGAGAGAGAGTGAGATATCACCACTCTTGGTTCCAGCGACATCTTGCAGGGCTGGTCTCAGGTCCTCGGGTGGTGGGTGCAAATCTAGGGATGTAGTGCAGAGTGGGTCTCGAGTTTGGTGGTGGATGCACGCAGGATACACCCTGGTTGCACCCTGGATGCACCCTGGATGCACACTGGTGGATGTGCCATTGTCCTTTTGCATACATGCAGGACATGGGTAGAGTGGTCCTAGGGGAGATTAACTCAGGAAAAGAAATTGTCTCACTTCCGCAGAACCCATCTCTTTCCAATATTAATCTCTTTATCGGCAAGGGGCAAACCTTGCCTCGGGCCAGGGTCGAGCTGGGTCGTTGTCGGCCATTGCCTGCACTTCACACCTTCCCCCTCCAGGGGGGCTTGCCCGTTCTCCACCCAGGTGATAATATCATTTTATCAACACTCAAGGTTTGAGACATTAGTCCTTTAAGAAGGTTTCAGGCTCCTACAATGATTAAGAAACAAAACTGTTTATTCTTCCATAAATTATTGCTTTACTGTAATTTTTACTCACTGCAATTAGAAGTACATAATTTTTACTGCTTTTATATATCACATCCTTCCAATTCATAAGCACCATACTATTGTTCTTACAGTATCTTGAAACAAGGAAGGGCAAAAAGCATATGTATTCAGGAATGTAATGCTTTCATTTTGTGCATTAATTTAACGAACAGAACAGCTATTGCTTTTTATTACAGCAAATTGTTGGGGAGGTGGAAGAAAGACTATAGCCACTCCTATACATGTGACCCAATAAATATCCTCAGGGTCATGCGACACAGCAACAACTATGACTGTTGCATCCACACAGCAGATATACTTCTTATTTTGTGTTACTAATAGATTTACTATGGCCTGCTATGAACAGAAGTAGAATTGTCCTGCATCAGAGCCTGTATTTGTTAATTCTCATAGGCTAAGGTCAGTCCTGGTGCCAGCATATAGGTTATTAGGGGGAAAGGAAAACACCAAAAACCAAACCAAAAACCATAAACCCTCCTCCTTATGTTGGTATTACTGCTGGGCTTTTGAGTTGAAGCAACCTACAAACATCTGAGATGCATAGAGAAAGTGACAGGAGGAAATGCTTCTGGGACTTATGGAATTAAAACAGCACATCTTCAGCTGAGTCCAAGGCCCAAAAATATCAAATAATTAAGTACAAGAAAATATTGCATTTTTTAGCATTGTGCATACAGAAAAAGATAGAAATCTTGTGTAATATGAAAGTTAAATGCACCCAGAATAGGTGGTGATTTTAACCGGAAAGGAGGAGGAAGAAGAAGAATGTCAAAAGGTTAGCAATTAGGCTAAGGAGGGTGTTTTCCTTGGAATTTCTCTCTAATCATTTGTGAAGAAAAAATCAGTTTCAAAGAACCTAATTTTAGGTATCTTGATTCACCTCAAGAGAAAACTAATCTCTTCATGTACTGTAAAGATTGAGGAGACTAAGAGACTAACCTTAGGCTAATGTTAGCCTTTGTGATAGCCTTCCAGTGACTTCAACAATGTGCAAATCAAATTGTAATAGGTGAAAATGCTAAGAATTAATCTAATTCAGAGCAAAAATCAATTTTGATAATTTTAAGGAGACTCCAGACTTCAGAAAATTATTCAGAAACCTAAGAATAGTGTAGAGAAGACATATGTGGTTGAAGAGACTTGTATTTGTTGGCATTGATTTCCCTGCCCCTCAATACACGCGTTTCCCTGGAGGACATGATTATTATGGAGGGAATGATTATAACAAGGCAAAAAGTTTTTAGCAACTGGAGGACAGAAGGAGTCATTTCAGCCAATAATTTCAGTAGACACTAAAATATCTGAAATTACTTGTTCTAGATCTTCATTTGACCTAAAATGACTGGGTCTTTTCATTTTATATTCTAGTTTCCTAAAATTTCACTTCTGTTCTCACATGAGGTTATGTGGATCCCTAATGTAACTCCTGACTCTTTGTTTCACTTTCCTGACATTTTCTTTACATTACTGTACAGCAGGCCTTTGTCCTGTGGTACTATGTTTCCTGATAATCCATTGATTATATTTGTATAACAATGGCTGGGTGAATTTTAGATATTCTTCCTCAAAACCTGAGTGAGCAGATCTATCTAGCTCAAAATAAATGTCATATTCTATTATCTGTAACCTGTAAAATTCTCAGAATTCCTAGTATCATTCATTATTGGTTAGATTACTAAGTCTGATTTTGGTTTTTATTTTATTTAGAAATACCTACTCTACAAATGCATTCTATAACTATGATGGAACAAACAACTTCAACAGATGCTTAAAATAAGTAATACTTAATTCTAAAGCTAGAATTCAAGAATAAAACATTGAGAAATATATTCTCCACAGAAGTTTCAGGATGAGTTTATAATCTGGTATATTCAAAAATGTTTTCAGGGGAGTTTAGCAAAAAGAAGGAAATCCGCTACTATTTCTGACATTACAGAAATGAGAATAAGACAAAACAGAAAGTAAAATATTAACTGTATCTTTGAATGTAAGGCTAAAGTTGTTTTCCTCTTCCATTATGATTTCCAAAGAAATAGAAATGGCAGTAATATGTTCTGCCACAGTTCAGGAATCTGTAGGTTATACTATGTCAAATCAGATTTAGCTCTCACTTTTTTTTTTCTGAAACAGCCTCCTCATGAGGAAGAGATATCTTTTTTGCTTTCTGAAATTAAGGAAAACTTTCAGTCAGCTTTACATATCTACTTTACATGCTTTATAGCACATATACTCTGGTTCATGCCATGCTCTACATTAAAATTTTAATAATGAATTTTTAATACCTACATTGCTTTATTACCACTGTATGACCACTTTCTGAAGTAACTCCTGGAGCCTGCAAACATATTCATATATATGTGTAATTTTACCCCTGTGAGTAGTTCCCTGCCTTTCAGTTGGACTCATCGCATGAGTAAAGTTATGTGTAACGTACTCAGCACTAGACTTGAACTAAAAATGGATTTTTTTTGCCTAAAGACTATCTTCTGAAGAAATTTCATCATCATTGAAGCTTCTCTAACTTTTTCCAGTTTTTCATTTTTGATTTTTAAAAAAAAGCAATCAAGGATTGATTGAGGCACAGAAAACTTCCATGCTTACTTACATTAGAAAATATGATCAGAACAATCAATATTTTCGAAATTCCCATTCAGTTTTTATTTTAAAACTCAAAAAATAGTAAAATTAATTTCAAAAAGCCATCTAATTCTGTTTTAACATGAACATTTTCAGCTATAAAAAATATTTCAGTCCAAATGTTTTTCAGACTGTCTGAATATTTCATTCTTTCTTAATCAAAGGCCAAATTATCTTCTTATGTAAACTGAGATTGTTCCATTGGTGCTAAATTGGCATCATTCCATGGTATCAGGTAAAGATATAAAGATGCTTTATATTCCTGGCAAAAATGCCACTACCCAATAACTTTTTAATATTTTTCAAGTTTAAGGTTTTTAAAGAAGCCATAAATAGGAAGAGGATACTAGAGACTTTAATTCCAGAACAAGCATCTGCTTGCAGTAATTCTTAGAGAGGACTTCAAATTGTAACTTGTACACCAGAATTTTAAGTGCTATATTTATTTAATATCTTCACTTTTCCTTACATTTCCTTTCTTTACATGGATAGTATCTTCTATAAATACAAACCAACCTGTTTCCTTCATACATTATCAGGAAAGTAATGAATCATTTCATATAGTGATGTGTGAAGATGGTATGAATATTTAAAATGTAGATACACAACCTAACTCTAAATAGCATATCTATGCCTGAAATTCCAAAAGTAGCTAGAGATTTTTGAGCTTTTACAAAAGCATGAATGAAAATAGCTAAGATGTGAAGTTGAAAATGAAGACTTGAAAGGACAGAGAGATAAGATCTTCCTACCTGTTCCTTTAGACTGTTCCTTCTTGTTTTAACACAAGTTCTGTGTTAAGAATTTATTACAAATTTTAAATCATAATTATTTTCACTTTTCAGAAGAATATTAAAGTATAAATGTCTATGAAAATTAATTCACACATCACTTTGGGTGTAAACAACATTATTAAATATTTGCTGCTTTTCAGATATATGTTTGCTTTTGAACTCGGTGATTTCATCTTGTCTGCCTTAGGTTAGAGCATTTTCTTCTATAATTTCATAAATATTTATTCCTAGGTGATGTTCCATCTAACTCAGTAAAATCACTTATTTTGTGAAGTGTTGTAGTGTTAGACTTGAGTCTCTCCTTATTAGTAAAAACATAAATCTGTTTAAAAGACTATATTACAAGAAGTAAAATACTTTCTATCTAGATGGAAGCACCAAAGTGTCTGTTTTCTTATTTAGTGTTGGTGTTATATCTTTTATATTGCTTCTCAATTCAAGAAACAATTTCAAGTCAAACTCTGCTAATGCAAAAATCCCTTTCACATTTCCATATATATCTCTAAGCATAAGAAGTAGGCAGGATGTGACTTTAAATTTCTTCCATTTCTGTTTACAGCTGAGAATGGGGAAGATTGCTTAGATTTGCATTTTCTTTGTTTAAATCAGGGATGAACCCAGAATTTGGGCTTACAGTATTTTCCAAGGTTTTTATTAAGTTAATATAGTTCTTTCAGGTAGTACACAAATGTTTCTGGGACCTCACATGAAAAGGGAGAAAACATGGGCTAAATAACCTTTAACACTTAGGCTTTTGCTAACCAGGAGACCAGGGTCAGAGTTCATCCCTAAGATTCTTCAATGATCAATTAGCCTAAGCAGTATCCTACTCCCAGAAGACACATTCATAGAAAGGACCATGCACCATGTATCAAGCCATGTTTGCAGTCACCTAGTCAGATTATAAACCAGAGCAGTAAGGAATGCAGCACTATGGCACGAGAAGAATGTGGCACATTACCCATATGTGATAGCTCAGCCCAGACTCGGGGACATTTGTTGAACGCATGTGTGGCCTGTTGATAAAATGAACCTAAATAAGCTACAGCATCTTTGTTTACTGTTATTTACACTATTTTATTGCATTTCATACCATTCACCTTTTCAGATCACCATGAATGAACATATTTATTTGTATATGACAGAAAAAATTGCCAAGTGTGATCCCGAGTAAAGAGAACTATTAAAGTCCTGTATATTTAATTTTCAATCTGGGAACATATTTCCAGGGTTTGGGTAGTAGATGTTCCAGTAGTGACTTAAGAAAGTTTTTCTTCTGGTAATTAATTTGGCCACATGCTGACAATCATTTGAAGTAAACATTGCGTAATGAACATAAGCATGGCTTATAGTTGCACACATAATCAAGTATATTTTTTTAAACTAGGATGGATTTAAACATGTTAACTGATTTACTGAAGTAGTGAATTATAGTCTAAAATCCAAATAATATATGGCAGATATTGAGACACAAGGAATGGAAAGATAAACTACTTGCGGGTGTACTCCACTGGGAAAACATGGAATTTATGTTGTCCCTCATAAATAATGGCTTAATTTATAGAATCATAGAATCATCACAGTTGGAAAGGAACTTCAAGGTCATCAAGTCTGACTGATAGCCCTACACTACTGCTATCCCTAAACCATCCCCTGAAATGCCACATCTACCTGTTTATTGAAAACCTCCATGGGTGGTGACTCGACCACCTCCCTAGGCAGCCTGTTCCAACACTGCACCACTTTTTTTGGTGAAGAAACTTTTCCTAATATCTAATCTAAACCTGCCCTGGTACAACTTGAACCCATTCCCTCTAGTCCTATTGCTAGTCACAAGGGAGAAGAGGCCAACACTTGCCTCTCTACAACCTCCTTTCAGATAGTTTCAGATAGTTATTATTCTGACGTTATAATAATCATCTTAATTAGCCAAAATTTAAATCAGTTGTGTTATAATGAATTATTTTTTATCCTCCTAAATTACATAATCTTCACGCTTCCAGAAGACCTTTCATTTTACTGTTACTTGAAGGAAGGAAGGGACTCTTTGTCCTTGTTACTCAAATTTCTTGTTTTGTGTGGGGTTTCTGTTCTTGAAAAAAAACAATATTTACCATGAAAAGGAGATAAATGTAAAAGTATCATGCAGCCTTACCTTTCTACATGGATGTTGTAGCTTTCTCATTTTATACAGCTTCTAGTACAGTTCCAGACTGTTTGAATACAGCTGCCAATCACAATCAGAGAAAATTACATGGTGATTTTATACAGTGAACAAATGGGCAAAAATGGCACTAGAAAATCCATTTATTTTATGCTTTGTATTTGACTTCCAACTCTCGTCTGTTGGGGTGAAAAAACAGTTAGTGCATCAACTCATTGTCATGCCTATATTTCTTCTTTTATCTTTATATTCATACTGATTTAAGTCCCAAATTTGCCTGATAATATTGTTGAAACATGCTTTCACTTCATCCAGAAGCTGATTTAACTTTTTGTACAGGCCACGGATTTCATCATGTGGGTGACTGTGGTTGCAGAATCAGCTTAGTTGATCTTTATCTTATGTCTTTTGGAAAACTTCAGGCTTAGTTGAGCAATCCTGCTACTGACTCAATTTTATATGTTTTATTAACCTCCAGAGCTTGTGTGGAAAGAGAATAATACTTAAAGTTTATTTTTTTTCCTTGGGCTGACTGATTTTAGAGAAGATCTTATGCACAGTTTGACTTCTTGTTTGAAGGAATTTTTTCTGCATTTTGTTTATTTTTATTCTATTTATTCTATTGCAAACAATCCTAGAAACTTTCGATATAGCGAAAAGCCTAGTATTAATGTTACTAAGGACTACAAAAGTTAATGTGTATCAAGATATATAATCCAATTGATCAGCTTTTAAATAGTAAACCCAAAAATTTTGTAAATGACTGCCACCATGTGCTGTAGCCATGCCCACTTTTCTTAGATATTAATGTTCTTGTATGTTAGTAGTTTGTAATTTCAAAACGTACTTAAAACTATATTTCCAAGGTAGCGTATCTCACTGCAAAATTTATGTGCATACTAGTTGAGATGTAAATGGGAACAGGTAGCAAGCCATAAAGTAAATAAATTACGTCTGAAAGAGAGGAGAAAATAAAATTATTATGGTGTCCTGTTTATTAGTAAGTGATGCACTTGCATGCTAGTGTGTATATTTATCAGAAAGTGACCCACGTGTATTCAGGGTTTTACTGGATCCCAATTTAGAAGTGAGGTAGGCAGCCAACCTTCACTAATGTTCGGGGCCTTTTATACCTGGGTTATGTTTTGATTTTCATCATTTGGTCAGTTGTTTGGGACTAACAAAAGATGTATATTTTATTTGTTCAAATACATATTCTGATCAATCACGGGATTCAGAAATATGGAAGTTTTGAAAGAATATGTTAAAAGGTAACATTTATCAGAAAACATTTTCAAAGCATTGGGGGATATTCTATAATGATTAAATCAGAAGTAGAAGTTATTGAGATGTAATGGTACAAAATCCAAACATTGTGTGGCAGTTAGGCTCTACTTAATACAACCTATGATCTACAAAGTCAGAAAAATAAATGAGATTTCATTTTTAGCATACATGCGAAATTCAATTACATCTAGCAGACCTGCCAACAGTGTACTTTTCATTTCCTCATTCACAGACAGACAATGTATTGAAGCAGTTTAATTGTTCAACAAGAAGCAATCCAATTCTTCAGCAACATTTAAAGTACATGCTGCAGTTGATTTTATTCTATGTACAGTAGAATAGATTTGAATGTTTGTTTCTTTTTTATTACTTGTAAGATAATATTTCTCCGAGAAATAAGACAAGTATTATTGGTGTATTTTAATAAATAATCTATAACTAACAAATGCTGCAGAATTAGGCAAAAGAATTATCACAATGCATAGCTGGAGTACAAATGGTGTTTTTACACTCAAATAGCTACATTTTGGATTAAGATCCAAGTTTATAAACTCCATCAAGGTCCATTTACTAGGTATTTAGCATAACATACATTATAGTAATGGTATTGTTGTTTAAAATGTTAGATATCTTATACTGGATTCTGTTTGTAGATCTATTTGCACATCCATTAATTAAACTTGAAAACATGCATATATTCATGAAGGGAATTTGATGATAGGACTAGGAAACATCTCTTCCTTAGTCATTTAGTTCATCTTCCTAAACAAAACCAAATTCATCTCTTTATTATTTATAGACATCTCTAAAGACAATGGTCTTGCCATTTCCATGTTCATGTGAACCGTAGTGGTTCCACTCTAATGGCAATATTATAAATTAAATAGCTCCAAGGAACGAATGCCAGCACTGAAAGCTCACAATATCAAACAGTGGTGGGCTCTTGCCTCACACTAGTCATTGAGGTCATGATCTAGAGGTTTAAAAAGTTCATTTTTTCCCTCACCCTGTTACTCCTATTCTTCTTCCTGAATCCAAATTCAATGCTATGTGCTAGCAATTTTAAGTTAATTAGTGTTTGGGAAAAACTCTTCCTCTTTTGCCATTAAATAGAATTGACCAGATCTTCAACTCATATAAATTGTTTTCATTCCAAAGAAGTTACCATATGTGAGTTGTAGTTTTGTAGTTATGAAAAAATAATCAAAAACTCTCCTAATAGTTTCAAAGATTCTGTTTGGTTGGAAATAAAATGTGCAGTGCTCAAGGTAACAACTCTGAGGGGGAGATAAGCATGTTGATTACAGACTCTTCAACATACAGTTCTACATCTTTGGTAAGCGATCTGTTGATTTGCCAACTGAAGTGCACTAAAATGCAACAGTTCAATACACAGCCATCTTTACTTAATTTCAAGCTTTTTAACTGAATGTCAGTCAATTACACAGTTATAATCCATATCTTATTACAAAGTACTACACACACGCATTTAAAATTACATATTTTGTTAACTTAAACCATTTTCTTTTTTAGAAACCATTGCAACTAAGCAATTAATTATGATTAAGGTAACAGCCAAAAACATTTATTACTTACTGTGATTATTTAATTGTAAATTAAAAAAAAAAAAAGAACAAAACATCTTCCATTAAACCTCTATTTCCCAACATTAAACAATTTTTCAGGCTAAAGTATTTCTCATTTTCTCATATTCTCAGATTTTTTAACATTACCTGTCATAGTATTTAATTTCTTTCCAAAAACTAATTAGACTCACAATAGCTCAGCAATCTCATTTACTCTTAGCCTCACCTTTTCCACCTTGATCCATGTCCTGTTTTCTTCTTCTCAGCCACTTTGTATAGTGACTATGAGGATACTAATTTAAGATGAGTTTTCAGCTTTGTTCTGAAAGCTGAGAGAATTGTGGTCAATTTAATATCCTCTAACAAGTAATCTGAAATCTTTTGTTCTGTTTATTGAATTAGTCTGCACTCTGTTCCCATAAGCTTTGTTTTTCAGATTGATTAATACAAAAAAGAACAACAGAGGATGTCAATCTCCTCACAGAGAAACGAACTCTATAGTATGTGGGAAAAACATTTCTACAGGACTTTCATATTTAGGATCATAGAATCATAGAATGTTAGGGGTTGGAAGGGACCTAGAAAGATCATCTAGTCCAACCCCCCTGCCAGAGCAGGATCACCTAGACCAGCTCACACAGGGATGCATCCAAGCAGGTCTGCAATG
>VWZO01002562.1:32045-86270 GCA_013396975.1 Bucco capensis | reverse complement strand
CCATGGGAGAGAGTATCAAAAGCTTTGCTAAAGTCAAGAAAAAACACATCCACTGCCTTCCCCTCATCTATCCACCTAGTTATGCCATCATAAAAGGCTATCACATTAGTCAAGCATGACCCCCCCTTATGGAATCCACGTTGACTGCTCGTAACAAGCCTCCTTTCCTCCAGATGCTTGGAGATGGTGGCAAGAACAAGCTGTTCCATTACCTTTCCAGGGATGGAGGTGAGGCTGACTGGCCTATAGTTACCAGGGTCATCTTTCTTGCCCTTTTTGAAGATTGGGATAACATTGGCCTTCCTCCAGTCCTCAGGCACCTCTCCTGTTCTCCAGGACATCTCAAAGATTATGGAGAGCGGCCTAGCAACGACCTCTGCCATTTCCCTCAGCACTCTCAGGTGCATCAGGATACAGATCATACCTTTGGTCTGGCAATTTTAAAAGATACCACTAATCAGAGTTTGTTGTATGTAAAGTAATACAAATCTCAGTAATTAATTCAGGCAGTTTTCAATAAAAAAGCCAATTCCTTTATAGTAAGGGTGTTTATCAGAAGAATTTTGAGGAAGTCCTCGGAACAGCAGAATTAAAAGTAAAAATATTATATAAACATTATATGCATTCCTTAGATTTTTCCTATATTCATGGACTAATTAAGGAATGGGGAGACTATGGTTCTGAAAGAAATCAAATACAAAATTCTATTGATGCCTTTTACTATTGAGTAGAGACTATGAAGCATTAAGGAATTGATGTCTATATGACATTTTTAATTTGCTTTATGGGATATTTAAGATGTGCATACAACATCCCAATATTTGTTTCTAGTACTCAATTTAAACTATTTCAGGAAGCATATACATTACATATTAAATACTTAAAGGTTCAGCTGAATAAACACTCAAGTTTCTCATCAACTTCAAAAGCCTACAAATAAACTTTGAGGAAAATTTGGAGTGAAAAATGTGTATTACATGCATCTGATCTTTTTCATTTAAAATGTGATTTTGCATTATCTAAATTATATATGTTTTGGATCTTTATGTATGAGATTATTGTAGATGGAGGGTTGAACAACTTTATACATAATATTTCTCCAAATATATATTGATGGGCACTCGGGCATATTTTATTATCAACACATGGCACCAATTTCATGTGTCATGAATCCAGAAGCATTTCAAAATATATGGCTAGTAAAGCTGTTGTGAATGCTCATTAATACTTTTGGATAAGGAATAAATATAATGCTACCTAGATGTTCTAGGGAAGAAATACACAGTTTACTATCAAAGTATGCTGGTTTCATTTTGGTTTTGGTTTCTTTTAGACAAAATGTAATTGCATTCTTAAAGCATTACTTTTTAATTATCATGTTTTTGTCAACTATAGGTAAAATGTGTTCCAACATTGTTAAGTGAAAAACTTTAGCTGCTAAATAAAAGCACACTCAGTTCCTTCAAGTACTCATTTAGAAACAAACCAGCATGATTGAAAACCATATATGTAAGAAACGGTTGTCTGACATAGAAAACTGTTAAAACGAACTTTTGGTGGGTGTTGCTGATGATGCTGAAGTCAAAAGAATTTTGTTGTTGTTGAGGGAATATGATTTCCTTCAAAATAAACTGCATGGTGCTAATCCTTCTGAAAGTAAACGGGCAGGTTTTAGAAATATATTCTCAGAAAGAATTATTTTATTCTGCTTTATGTTAATGTAAAAACAATTTCACAATATGAGGAAAAAGTTAATCCACACTCATATTAACACTTCACCCATGAAAATCAAATCATAACATTTGCTCTTGCTCTCATTGAATTCAATGTATTGAATTTAATGGAAAGACAAACTCATCACAGTCCAGCACAGGCCCTGCTGCTCTAATTAGAGTTTGAAATATTAGTTTCTTTTTCCCTTCATCTTTTTACTTCATTTCCCATGACTGGAGTGCAATTTCACCAAAATGTAGTAGACTAATCATTAACTGGCAGCAGCATATAGAATGAAGGTTTAAATTGACAGTCACAACAGCAGAATACCAGAAATTTATAGAAGCATAACCATTTCTTCTGCTGGGTGTGTGATAATTGTTTTTCTGCTCATTTACATCCAAAAGTAATTATAAACTCTACAAAAAACCCTATGTACTGTAGTGTTGGTGCAGTCTGTTGTTTAGAGGTTATGCAGAGTTTCCATGAAAACATCATGGTGGGAATTTTTGTTCATTTACATTGTCACTTCCCAAAAATTTGCAGAAACATAACCTTGAAAGAATTAGGTCACACAAAATGTGGCCTGAGGGGTTCTCCTTTCAGTTTTCCCCAGTGGAGGTCTGCAGCTGATGCGATAAAAACTGTTCTACATCAATAATTTTTTGAGTTTATTTCCTGAAAAAACTATTTGGCTTATGGAAATAAACCCTCTTTATCATTCAGTGGGAAAATTTCCTTGCCTTTCCTTCCAGATATGTGTTCTCAATACAAATGCAGTGGTGTTACAGTGCATATAAAGGTGCACAATAAATGCTGACAACTGTAATGATCCTCTGTATCATCTTCAGACAGTTGTAGTTAAAGCAGTGCATTACAAATGTATGTTGCAGTAATGTAAGAAAATTATTAGATTAAACTTCGTTTTCCTTGGGTACTACAACTTAAATATAAATAAATAGAACTTCAAAGATGGGAAATTTTCTTTCTCATGACATCTCTTACCAAAGACTGACATTGTTTCGTGGTCACATGTGCGTTTTCCTGTTTAGAGGGGTAATGGATAGCTGTTGTTTTCTTATACTTTTGGTACTGTGAAAAAAGTTGGGTTTTTCTTGAAAATCAGCTAATTAGTCACAGTAATAAGCAAAGAAAAGCTAGCTCATTTTGTCTTCTGAAAATCATTGATTTACATGGTGAGGCATGAACATAGCTGAGAGCAGTATTAGGTTCTTCATTTCTTAATATTTTGTGCTTGCCTTGCTTGCTTGTTTCTTTACCTAGGAAATGCTTTGGTATAAATAAACACACTTTAATTCTGATTTTGCAATCATATAACACACTTTCAGGACAGTTTCCTGAATCAGATCTCTATCTTCTTATGATACCATTTTATGTAGCATGATTTATATCATATGAGAAATTTTGTATGAATATTGTTGAATTCCGTTTTCTGAATCTTCTAGTACACATACTTAAATGTTTTATCTTCTTTCTTTCCCTTCATTTTCTCCTAATTTTTTTCAGTTTCTTGGTGGTTTTTTTTTGTTAGTATCTTGCTTAAGTTTACAGTATTACAGATTATGCTGACATCTAATTTATGTTAGTTCATTTTGCTTTATGGTCATGGCAGTTTTTCTTGAATATTTGGAAAGACATCTTGTTAGTACAACACAGAAAGGTCATCTTGTGTAATTTCTACAAATTGTGCAGTACAGGAATATCTTTAACTATTGTTGCAATATAATTAAAAAAGACAAAGAATAAGCTTATATCACTTTTAGATCAGTTATGATATCTGTAAAAACATAAACAGCCATGAATAAATGAAGCTAGATGCAGAAGAACCATCTGTTAGGAAGTTAGTTCAAGTCAAAACACTTAAAACTTGGCACTGTAGATGTGTTCATGGAAATCTGTTTTTAGGCATTTATGTATCTAGCCTCATGTACAGATGTTCTGATTCATTGCAGCCTTCATTTGGGACATGGTAAAGGCTCAGGATCAGCCCACTCAGGTAACTGCCAAAAATCAAATTCAGATGCCAAACTTTGGGTCTTTCTGAAAACACTGGCACAAGTTCATAGTCTAACAAAAAGTCTGTCTTAGAGCTTCCTCTGTAACAAATCATAAGCACAGAGGTCAAAAAAGCCTCTCTCCCTGAGTAACTAATTTGATAATTAGGTGAAATCTCATTGATCATGAAAGATGTAGATTTAAAACCACATAGGCTGAACAATGCTGGACTTGTTTCCAGCTGCCTGGGATGGGGCTCCACCACTAGGTATTCATATAACAACAAAAGCATCTACTGCTCTTCTTGCTCACCTTTTTTGTCTGCTGTCCTAATACAAGACTTATGAGGTCCTAAGGTATTCAGTTCTGTAAGTCTCTGCCAGACAGCTATCAGCAGTTTCAGAAGTTACTGAGGCGGATGACTGAGGCCCTAGATCTGATAACAAGCATGCCTAAAATGACTTACTGACTCTTCAGTGCTTTTTCTTACTGAGAAAGTATGCACCTCTCTGAAACAAGACTATTACGAAACCAAAAAGAAATCTCTGGATGACTCTAGTTTTTGTCCATACAATTAAAAGGAAGGAAGACAATAGAACACAAGTGTCAAGCACTGGGAGGCTGTTAGTACCTCTCCTCTTGTGAACCACAAACAGCTTCAGTTTGCCTCCTCTATCTTAAAAAGTCAATACTTAGGCTGATAGCACACATTCCTGTAGGAGTGCTATACTTACATTAAGGTTGACATTCCCTTCTATTCATTTTCCAAAGTCAATTTCTAAGTAGGTGACATTCTTACTGAGAACTGTAAGGCAAAGATATCAAATTCTAGCTACAGATGTGCGGATAAGCCTGTTTACCTTTTCACCTTGATTTGCTGCAAAATGACAGTAGAAACTCCATAGGCTCAAATATGACATGTCAGTTGACATCCAGTGTGTTACTTCGAGTTACACTATGAAATAACTATGCTAATCCATAATATATATACTCATATATATTAGAACCTTTTCTGAGCAGTTAAGAAAATTAATTGGCCAAATTAATGTCTTTGGCTTTTGTTCCTCCACTTTTCAGCCTTTGTTTTTCTTTTTCTTCTACTCCTCCCCATGTCTGCATTCTTGTCCTCAGGACAAGAACAGTCTATTTTACTTATCAGTCAAGCACCCAATAAACTTTGACTGTGCCAGGACAAGTAATTCAGGAAGACTGCTTGTCCAGAGAAGGACAATGACGCTTCTGAGGGGTCTGCAGTATAAGTCTTAGGAGGGAACTGAAGTTGTTTCATCTGGAGAAGGCTCAGGGGAGATCTTATTGCCCTCTACAACTACTTGAAAGGAGATTGGAGCTAGATGGGGGTAAGTTTCTTCTCCTGGGTTAACAGTGAGAGGACAAGAGGAAATGGCGTCAAGTTGCACCAGGGGACATTTAGATTGGATGCTAGGGAAAAATTCTTCACTGAAAGGGTTGTTAGGCAGTGAAACAGGCTGCCCAGGGAAGTGGTGGACTCATTGTCCCTGGAGGAGTTAAAAAAGCATATAGATGTGGTACTTAGGGTCATGGTTTAGTGGCGTGGTGGTGATAGGTAGATGGTTGGACTTGATGATCTTAGAGGTCTCTTCCAACCTTAATGATTCTGTGATTCTGTTACTTTTCCAGATATCACCCACTATTCAGTGATGAAATTTCTTGGTGAATGAAGAATTTTGCTCACGTTAATTTATGGAAATTAATATGTATTATTCTTTTCCCTTAAAATAATATCCCATATTTTTATTCAAGAGTCATCATTCTTCACTAGCTGATGTTGTCCAGAAATATTTTTTCCAAAGCAGAGTTTTCTGTTACTCTTGAGGTAGTGATTCCATGGGTACCAATTCAGCACTGCAGCTGCAGAGTCAGGTCAGAGACCTTTAAACTCACTCCAGTCATTGACATTAAACAATGTAGGAGGTGAAACAGCCATGTGTGGCCTACAGTAGAGAGGGAATAAAGGAATTTTGTGAGTTATGTCTCACTTTCCTCTGGAGGCTGACCCTATCCACTGAGAAATAAGCTGAGTAAAATAAACTGAGTAAAACTGCAAGAGAATATTACTCTTTAAATATGTCCCATTCAGATATTAGTCATGCTGTCTTCCAGCTTATCTTTTCAATATGTCCCCAGCTGATCTGAAAAAAAACCCTTCATGGCTTTTGTTCATAGGAATAGCCATTTCATTGTTACTAATGCAAAGCTAGTTATAATGTGTGCATGTACTCTCAGATCATCCAGGTATGAGAAAGCATATTTAAGTTGCCAGGGAAGAATTTTCTTGACAGCTTTTTACTTCTGTTCTTCATTATAATACATGAAAATGCAAACTTACACTCAAACACATTGTACTCTTTTGTGCTATTTAACTGTTTTCTTGGCAAGAGCATTCAGCCATATCACTTTCTTCTCTTGCCGCTTCCCCCCATCCTGACATGCATGTGTGTATGTGTGTGCATATGAGCTGTTTTCCTTCTGCAACTGAACAGTTGTAGACTTGTCAGGCACCAGGGATGGAAAGGCTGTGAATGAATTATGAATAAAAAAATTAAGATTGCAATTACAGAATGTTGCATACTTTAGCTTTGTGTTTGAGAACGTAAATTGTCATTTTTGCCTTATAATGCTAGGATTGTCTGGATTACAATTTACAAAATTGCTGATCCTATTCCTTGAGGCTCTGGCACAGTAACAGTTAGATATCAGATGTTAAAATGACCACTGCAAGGAAGATGAACTTCCTGTAAGTAGTACACTGCCATCAGCCATAAATACATGACATTTGGAGCAGTTTAATACAAGCAAATATAAATTCATCTGAAAAGCAAGGATTCCTCTGCAATGAAGTGAAAGGATAGTAAGAAAAGTATTACAAACTGAAGCACTGAGCTGTTAGAAGTTGGATGTTTTCTACGTGAAGGCCCCTGTACAGATATCACAGAGGTATTACTGGGGGTCTAGTTTACCCTGCTGAGCATGTTGTGTGTCTTATTTGCATACAGAAAAGCCATTTTTACTTCTACACATCGTCCCAGAATAGCTAAGTTTAAGGGTCTTTTTCAGTAAATGTGTAAAAATAAGTATGGCTTTAAGAGATCATGTACTTATGGATGACTGAAATTTTTCAGGTGTTAGCAATGTGAGAAATAGCAGCATTTTTTTCACTATGCTTATATGTGTGAAGAGTAAAATTGTATCATGGACACTGTAAATCAGAAAAACATGCTTTTACTCCTTTTTCCTATAAGCAGGACCTGCGATTGCTTTTTTTTTCCCCAGAAAAATACATCTGGCATGGAAAAAAAGATTCTGCATTCATAATATTCACTGAAACAACACCATTTTCTTAAAATAACATATTTTATATTAAAAAATAATTTTCCTTTCATTTTTATTATATATGAATAATCGTTTTATCTCAAGAACACCTGCTAACCATTTCCCATCCTATCTCTTGTGTGCAATTATTTCTTTGCTACAAACAATTGTATTCAAGCATCACTAAAATGTTTGTGTTTTAGTAACTTAACACTGCAATCCCTTGGTAAAAAAGTTAGGAGTACATTTTATAAAACACAATCTAGAATCTATGATACCTATAGTGTTGTAGTAAATAATGATTTTATATTGGATAATAATGGAAGTAATGTTATAAAAGTTGCTTAAGTGGTGAAACAAAAGTTTTTGTTGTTTATTGCAAGAGCGTCAGCCTGCTAAATCTCAGTAGGTGGTCTTAGTACTAGGTAAGGTTACTGGAAAAACATGTAAATATCTTCTTTGTACATTACCACTGAGTTATAAATAGGTTTTTGTTTTTTTTACTGTTAACTGCCATTGCTGTTCAGTTGTTCTGTGTTTTTTTCTTTTTCAAATTAAGCAAAGTGATTCTTCTCAGACAAGTGAAAGTAATAGACAATTTGGCAGCTCACAGTACCAGCATGCTCCACTCTTTGAGTCCCTGCAGTCTTGGTGGCACAATAGACAAGCAGTTGTACCTGAGATGGCTGACTTTTAGTAACCATTGAGATGGGTTATAGTTTCACAACATGCCGTCCACCAACCTCCCTTTCACTGGTTTATCTCAAGAAAAATACATGTTCAGAGAAATATATGGTTCCTTAGTTCATTTTAAAACAGTAAAAAGTGCTAAAGGGTTATCTAAAGGAAGATTTTTAATTCCAATATTTACAATAACATTTTAAAAATTAGCTTACGTCAGAACAAGGCTTGAAGAACTCAGGAAGCTATATTGGAGAGCTGTTATACCCCTATTCCTCAAATCACTCTTCCGTCAGCTTACTACTTAATAATTTAAAATGAGACAAAAAGATGCAAAGATTAAGCATTTGGGTTGACCACGTGCTGTACTTTCTTTTTATTCAGCTGTTGCCTCATGCTAGTGGTGATATGTCTTTGCTACACTTTGTGCCACAGAATACAATACAAAAGTGTCTTCTTTACATATCAACACAGAGTCTTTTCAAGCATCACTTCTGAAAACTAAACTGATAGACAGAAAGAGTGGGTTTCTATAACCTGAGTTATTGGCTTTTGTTGCATGCAACTTTATTTCCTGAGCACTACAGCTTTTCTTGATGTGACAAAGTCTCAAACATTCAGAACATTGGGCAAAAGGAGATATTGTAACCTTCTGTCTGGCTAGAGGATAAAATAGTACATTCCAGTTTCAGCGCTAGCTGTCCGTTAAACTGCATAAATTCTGTCCTTGTCCCATAGCAATGAAAGAGATCTTGGCAAATCCACACAGTCATTCACAGCTTTCATCTCCTTGTCCCTTCTCAAATCACTGCTAAAACACCCACAGTTGACTTCGGGTTCTTGATTATTTTTCTTAATAAGGGAACAGAAAAACTAGAAAACTTGCAGCTTCAGGCATATCCAGCAACTTATAGGCATCTATAGCAAATTGCTCCCATAATTTTGATGGGGATTTTTTAATATATTGACCCATTTTTTATATGGTTACATTCCAGTGATAATAAAGGCTCACTCTTCTGTCACAGTTATGAAAGGAGTCATTGAATTCATCTAGTTGCCAATGAAACTTTTAATGGGCAAGCTATATTAAACAGAGTCCTTAAATGGTAATGATTTTAACAGTGAAATTAGACACAACAAATTCCATTAGTATGTTACAGATGTACAGACACGTCAGCAGTTACTAACATGAAGCAATGAATTACTAAGCTTTTTGTTTGCAAAGTAAAATCCCGGGTTTTCCCTCAAAAGCATTTTGGTTACCTGAATAAGGAGGATGGATTGTCAAGAATCTTGAGTTTAAGAATGAATGAACTCATTATTAAAAACTGGCTGTTGCAGAATTAGGTTTCATACTGAAATCAGTTATCATTAGAGCATTTTGGGACTTTCAGCTTTGTCACTTTGAAATATAGTTCTAAAAATAAATTATGTTTAATCCACACACATAAATAAAATTGTTTTTCCATGGTTCTAATTCTTCTTGTGTTAATTGTGCTATATTTGGATGAGAAAACAGTGTGACAAGCAAATGTATTTCACATCAGTCCAGCAAAGCTATGCAAATCTTGCGCACACAAACACGATTTCCAGCTAAAAACCAGCATTTACTTTGTACTGTCTTATACACATCTAAAACAACTGGAAGAACATCAGATTCACATAAGTGGTGCAACTCTTGTTGCACTTTAAGCACAGTTTGTGACCTAACATATTATTTTGCAAGAGTAAACAGTGTACCAAGGCCACAGAGATCCCAAAACCCATTTTCCGTTCCCCTGTTGAGCACGTAGTTTATCTAAGATTGTTTAATACTACTTTGTTTGACATTGATCAGCAGCACAAACATAGGCAAACTTCAAAGTCTAAATTCATTGGAGAAGTTTAAGCACTCACAAAGGAAAAAAATAAAATAATATTCTCTTATTTTTTACCTCATTGATCAGATATATTTGCTAATATAATTTGTTACAAAATGTGTGATTTTTTTTCATCTTTGTACTTGAATTTTTAAAGAAGCCTGGGCTTAGAATGGATTAGATCTGATGTTGCTAACATTTCCTGGAAATGGAAAACTGTGATAACAGCTGCTGTCTTGGCTAATTTTCAGTTGAGTCTTTTGGTTTGTTAGTTGTGGGGGGGGTGTTGTACTGCAGCAATTTACAAGCAGTTATAACTATCTCTAGTAGGCTTACATCATTAGTAAAACATTTTAAGTCAGTCAAATGTTTCCTTTCCAATCAGAGCACTTCCTCCACTTACTGAATTGTTGGCTTTCTGAATAATATTTATAGTAACAGCACTTACATTTTAAAATAAATGCTAATTTATGAAATAACTGAAAATTAGCTGCATATGGACGATAACTACAAAAAGCATTTATGTTTTATGCTGAAGCAAAATGCCTTCAATGAGAATTAAGAAAATCTTGGAAGCATCTTATTTAGATAGATAATATCTAGCTAATTTATATCAAAAGTGCAAAATTGTTTTTTCCTAAGACCTATGATGACAGAAATGTCTCTGATTAGTATCATTTTAAAATTTCAAGCACATATGCTTTCTTCTTGGATTAAAACATTCTTCTGCAATCTTTGCAGTACTGCAGCATTTTTTAGAGTGATAAGAACCCAGTACTGGGGATGAAAAAAAAAAAAAAGGAAGAGCCAAGTAAAACATAAGACAATGAACACCAAGTGTTTTCAGTGTCAAAAAACAAGTCTGTGCATATTCAAAGATTTGGTCTTCTTTAAGTGTATTTGGGCTTTCCACTTTAATGTTTTAAGTGCTTTGAAAGATACATGTTAATTTTTTTAAATTATATTTTCATAGTTTCAGGTCAGGGTGTTAATGAAATTTTATTATTTTTTAACCAGATCTGTGCCTCTTTCTTCACTATATGATTAAGCTTCCACAAGCAGTATTATATATACAGGCTAGAATATGTTACTATGCCAAAAGTTTAGGTTTGTTTTGTATCAAAACAGTTAATAATTCTCCCTATGAAGTTTGTAACTTCAGCAAATCCTCTTTTACCAAATATATTTTAATATTTAAGGAGTAGCATCTCCATAACATTTGAAATGACTGATGAAAAAAGCTCTGCCGGCTTAAGGGGACTTCTGCACTCTTTCTTGTTCTGGGATTAATCTGTGCTGAGCAACTTCAGGTATTTCATCCTGAATAACCTGACCTAACTTTGAAAATGGAGCTGACTTTGATTAAGGGACTTGGACCAGATGGCTCTAGAGATTCCTTCCAACATAAATTACTCTATGAGCGCCTCTTTCAAACACTATTGCTTTGGGACCAGCCTGCATGAGGCCAGTTTGCACTTCTGTGTACATAATCTAGACATGTCCTAAGAAACATATGTAACTGGTGTTCACATTGCTCTGAGCCTTCAGGAATGGAACATGGAGTTTTCTGTCTGGGTTAGTAACGACCAAAAGTGATAACCTTTTGGTGGCTCCTCGTTCCTGAGTGATATGAAACAGCAATGTCCCTCTGTTTCGTAGTAGAAACGAAGGTTTTAGAGTCTTAACCTGTGACTTTTCACAGACTTTCAATTAAATGAACAGGGAGAACGAACCGTCTCGTCCTTCCTGGAGCTGACAATTTCAAAGCACAGTTCTGAGTCACAGTGAGAGGAGCAGTGCAAAGGAGCTCTCATCCCTCTCACCACATTGACTTATCAGGGGCTTTTATTTTCCACTCTGGTCAGGAAGCCAACAACTTTTATGACAATTAAACTGATTCTAACAAGAGGACTTTAAAACTTAAGCTCTGAACTGCACCTGAGAAGTGAACTTATGTGAACCCTGACACACATGCATCTCAATGTATAGCTGAAATCAGCTTCCATTTATTTCTTGGTACTGATGCTGATTCCTATAAGGGATGGAGTCCTGAAATTTTCCACAAAATATTTTAATATCAGTTTTTACTGCTTAGCTCTATATTGTCCTGTGATAGGCTTTTCTATAGAAATACAATTCCATACTTAGAAATATATCTGCACATTACAATCCCATCACTGCTGGTTTTTTGAAGCAAAAATCTTATTCATTTAAGGGGTTAGCATGTTGGATCACCTTAATGGGTTTAATTGCTGAAAATACCTGTTGGTTTGACTAGGACAAACTGAGCAAATTAAAAGTTACTTTTGCCATGGCTGCATTTTACCATAAATGATACTTTCATCATCTACAATGTAAACTAAAAAACCATGATTTATGACTGATCCTATCCATGACTTGGAGCAAGTCACTTTACCTTTCAGTATCTCTGTTTCTCAAGATTCAAGAAGGGAGGAACAGTAGCTTTCCAAACAGCTTTATTGATTTGTGCACAAAAAAAAAATAAATATAAATCCCATCATACAAGAGCTCTCTGGTGTTAATTAGTAGTAGTTAAAAAATTCTACTAGGACCCTCTTGTTCCAAGACCACAAGTTGAAATATATGTGTGCATGTATATATGCTTTCAAAAGTTCATCAGCAAAAAATAAAGGAATGGCCTTTGAGTTTTAATTTGATTAAAAACATTACTTAAGCTGGGGACATAGAGCTTCCTTCACAGTCTCTTCAGAAATCTCTTTTAAGTAGTATTCTGTTCTCAAACACTAAGGTTTCCTCAGATATTTAACATTTAGGGAAATTTTAATATCCTAATATCTATAACACTGCTACAACAACAGGTGTATTAAAACTCTAGTTTTAATTTGTTCTATCCATGAAGCAGAACCTTATGAACAGCCACCACCAGGAGTGAGCACTAGTATCTGTGAGATACTTACAGAGAGGCACTTTGACATATTTGGAGGATTAAAAACCCCACTATTTGAGACCTGGCCTGCCTTGAAGTGAAATCTAATAAACTGAAAGAATGTCTCTGACACTTTCAGATGCTAGCAAATGTCCAGAGATAAGAATAGATGTGACTGAGCTTTAATGGTTGGTTTACCTTCCTCGTCCACTCCAGGACTTCAAAACTGTCCTATCATTCTCTTGATGCATGGAGATAAAATTGCTTGTCCTTCTTTAATGCAACACAACTTTGTATTTGTAGCATTACCCTAGTGAAATTTTAAAATGAAGTGAGATGGAATACAAGTAACACTAGAATTTCTTTAATATCCTGAATCATTAACAGAAGCATGTCTAGACTCAAATACAAACCACGTTTTAAAGCAAAATTCAAATCCTCCTCTATTCTCTGCCAAATGCTGGGTTCAGTCCCTGAGGGTGTGAGCAGGGTTTCCTCAGCTCTAGCAGCTGGCATCAGCAGCACTGACGGCAGGGCAGGGAGTGCCACTCCTGGGCTTCATGTGCTGGGTGATTTCATCAGCTAGCACAGGTCTTGACAGGTGCAAAGCCTTTCACTTCACTTTTAAGGAGCGTAAAACCCTTGGTGCATGATTTAGGAGACTGGGAACTAATTTTTTGATCCAGAAAGGTTAGTGAGATTTTTTCCTGATGATTGTAATCCTCTAGATCTGTTAGTATTGCTTCAATGCATTTCTTCTAAACACAGAAATAACATTTGATCTGAAAAGAGTTCTTGATGCACACTGAATTTGCCAGACATTAAGCTTTGAGACAAAGATATGACAAACATGCTTCCTAGCATTTTCATGTTGATTTATTCTCCTTCGCAAAAGACAACTTCATAAAGAGTTTGAATCAGATCCATGTTCACACTTTACATATGCAGTGCTTTTGTGGCTGACAAAGTTGGCTTCTCATGCAAGCTAACTTGGAAATAGATTCAAACCACAGAAGGGCACGCTGAGACCACTATACTTCAATAGCTATTCTTTTTCCAGCTAATAATCATTATTATTATGACTAGATATTTACCCTTAGGTGTATTGGGCAGATCATTCTGACTCATCTGTTTAGTGGATATTTTCCTGTTGGGTTAACAATTATCTTTTTTCTCTGAAAGATTTGTTAATTCCTATAACTGCAAAGGATAGCTATTTTAGTACTTACCAGGTGACCTCGATGCTGACATAACCTTTCTGGTACTGTTGGATATAGCTTGTGTCATGACATTAATGTGAATTATGGCTATCTTGAGGATACAAATCTTCATATAGCACAGATGGTCTGTAGGAAAAAAAAGTAGTGACAGTCTGCACATCACACAGTCTTCCCTTGCAGATTATTTCCTTGTCATTGCCTCATTCTCTTAGGAATCTTTTAATCAAGCATTTAAGGTATCATTTATTGTACAGACTATACTCTATAATAAAGACTGTAATGTGGGATTCTGGAAAACACCTCTGCTACCAGCATTATCACAATGTCTTGTTGGCCTTCTCCAAACTTGCTTAGCAATGTATCACCATTACTTCCAGAGAGCTCATTTTTTTGCTGTGTCTTTGAAAGAACGATGAAAGCCATGTAAGCTCATTAGCCAAGCATGTGTGTAGGCTTAGAATTACAGATAATAGACAAATGGTTGGAAAGTCAGTAATTCCTTTACATATTTGCCAACACTTAGGTCAAGGTTCAGAGTTTCCTTGGTGAAATCAGAAATTCCTCCAGGTGTTCTGGGGAGTGCTGGCAGTACACATGCAACACAGGTGATGAGGCACAGTTGGTGTCAGTTATTTTTTGCAAGAGCAAAATTTTTTTGTCTAGATTGCACTAAGTTTTGTTGTGCTTTTCTTTTTGCATTCGAGTTTGGTATGAGGTAAACCTTCTACTTAGTATCTCTTGGTGTTTTCTATGCACTCTCATAAACTATTGTTTATAATATTACAGGAAGTCACTTGTAGCAAATTTTGATATCACTACCATGGCTTCTCATGTTAGTGAAATAAATAGTTAATATGTAGGAAAGTGCTTAAAAGTAATCATTAAAAAAAAAAGACTGCCTTTCCTCTCAAAAGCCCAGTACTTACGTCACATCTGTATTTCTGTAAGCATTTTACAAAAAGCAAAGCGACACATGTCAAAACTGTTCAAAAACTGATATATACACAGTTAACTTGGAGTGAGATCAGATATTTTACAGGAAAATTCAGCAAAAGGGTGATTTTTACCCCTGTTCATAAGCTCTACCTTCATGAGCATGGTTCTTCAGTTTTCACTGGTAACACAGTCACAAACTTTAAATCCAGATTCTTGGGCTGAGAATCAGGAAAGGATACGAGGATGGGTGCAGTTGTACATCTACATCCCATCGTCCTGGCGACATGGAAGCAGCAGCGGGAGCAAAATCTACTCTTACCTTTATGTGTGCCATGTTTCTAATGTCAAAGGGAAACACAATATGAGAAGTTGTTTGTATTGTCTTGACGAATATGTCCTTTGCTGGCAAGCTGAGAGTGTCAATAAACATTAGTTGAGATGTTAAATGTATGACACGGGCACATGCCACCACTGCCTGGAGCAAGACCACTGACTGATTGTGTGTAGACTACCCTACAGCAGTATGACAGCTGCTCTACTTGTCCACTACACTATACCTGATCTGAGTGCTTTATGCTCCTACCAAAGTAGGAGCTACATGTCTTTGAATATATCCATGTTAAGATAGTTTTCAGAAGTTTGTTTAGAACAAAATGAAATATGTTTTCCTCCTTTATATCTCTCAGCACCATCACAAGTGAAGTTACCTCTTATTCTTGTGTTTTTTGTTGTCACAGTTGTTTCCACTGATTTTTTTAAAGAATTATGCTCTGTGTATATGAAAGTGTCCCTCTTGCTAGTCCATGTTAGAGAAAGCTACAGGAAATATTACTGTATTACTGTATCTGGGGGCTGCAATAATTTGTCCTTTTAACATTGACTTAATTTTACACATTTTTCAGGGAGCAAAAATTCAATGAGTGCCACGTTATGCTCAAAGTATCTCTTTCAGGCCACATGACACCTCCTCTATGAAAAACAGAATGTGTGAATGTGATGTCTAACGTGGAACAATCCTAAAACAATACCTACTTAAGATTTCAAATCATAACAAGTCTAGTTTAAGTCACATTTTGTAGATAAGTGTTTGTGCACCTGGCAGTAAAATTTTGTCCTAAATAAGCAATGTTAGAAATAAAGTAATAGTCTTAAGAGATTAACTGTGAAAAAGAGAGTCAATCTTCACCTTATAAAATAAAGTGTTTATTTTTATTGGGATTTTCACTTAGATGATGAAGTAATGTGTACATACACAAATTTTGAAGGTATACAAGGTCAGAGACTGAGTAGAGCTTTAAAAAGATACCAAAACCACCCTGTTTTCAATTTAGCTCTGTTTTCGTGTCACAAAACAAAGCCTCTCACAGAGGCACAGTGACTGACCAACAATTGCAATATCCTATGTCATTATTTCAAAGCATAACAGTAAATTTAATATAATTCTTGATTTTTTTGTTTTATTAACCAGTAAATTCAGGAGATGGGATAGACTACAGCCAGCAGAAACGTGAAAACATTGGAGATCTGATTCAAGAGACACTGGAAGCCTTTGAATGCTGCGGTGGAGAAAATGCTTTTATAAACATCAAATACATGATCCCTACTTATCAGTCGTGCATAATAAACTGAGTTGCATCAAATGAGATTATTCCATTTGTATTCTAAAAAAACCTCTGTATCTGACTCTGTATGGCATCTTGTTAGTCATGCTTTTTTTCTCTACAGCTGCTAAAATAGTGGCTTCTGGGGCATTAGAGTGTTAGCACTATTGTGAGCAAGGCTTTCCAATACATAAATAGTGCCTGTTCCTTTGATTACAATGGTGTACTGTGCTTGTTTGTTCCCTGAAAGAATCGCTTCTTTATAGCAGAGCTGACTCGAGCAAGAATCAGAGTTAAACCTTCACTTGTATAGACAATAAAACTATAATTTTCATACGCAATTCAGCAATTGCTGTTCTGTGTCCGCTCGCCCTGAGGGTGATGTCAGAGCCTGTAACAAGAAGAGTTTATGCTGACTGCTTAATAGGTGTTTGTCATGGAAGAGAAACACCAGTTCAGCAATGCCTCTCTAGCAGCTGTGCCGCGTAATGTGCACTGACATACAATAAAACTGTTGCATGTATATACCAATTACAACAGGAACATTTATATGGTCAGTTTTAAAGCATTGTCGTTATATTAATTCATGTTTCTTACACACTGCTGATCTCAGCTTCCAGGTGTTTACCTTTTCATGGAACTTGGGTCCTTCTTGGTGAAGACTGGGCACAATCACAGTTTTGAAGAAATGAAGCCCAGAGAAAACTTCAGTAAATCAGATGGAAGACATAGCATACGTAATGTGTTAATCCCTAATGACACTGTTAATCTGGGTAAATATAGATAAACACATTTATTTTTAAAGGGTGCTGGATTTTTTTTGTAACTCCAAGGTTGCTATTGCTTTTCTGGTTTTATTATGGTATATATGTGTACAAACAATGTTACTATTGTTACAGGAATCCCTTCCAATTTCCTACTCAGTTTCTGCCTGTGTGCCCACAACACAGAATTGATATAATCATGGATTTAAGCAAGGCAACTGAGATTAACTTGATTGCTTTTTAAGCAGTTCTATGGAATAAAACTACAAAAAATAAAACGAGTTTTACAATTCTCAAGGAAAGCCATTTAAAAGTATTGAGTCAGCTCCAAACAAATCAGGAGATGAGAGTTTTTTCGAAGAAGCATGAGATTTTTTAAAGTACAGACTTTGGTCTCATTTTGCTTTTATTCTGGTTTCTGGAAAATCTTAAAATATATGTAAGTTACACTTTCAAGTGTTTCTCTGTAACTGTTAGCACTTGAAATGCACTCTTTGGTGTTAGACACGAGACTTTTCCAAGTGCTCATCCACATCCATTTTCTCACCCTCTAAGGCTTGCCTGTGAGAGACACAGCCCCCATACTGCTCTGTTCTCTTGGCTGCGTACTGCAAGTGTGGGGAGCACCTTCCCACCAGCTGAAACTTTGAGCTGGATCTGTTGTTAGACTGACATTAGACTTGCCATTTTCTGTTCTGTGGCATCTTCAGCCTGAGGATTCTTTTTCCCTTTACTTTCTTCTCTTTCCAATAATTGAAAAAAAAAAAAAAGTTAAGAAAAAGACTTTTACTCTTCCTGCCTCTTTGAGAAACTGCAGCATTCAAGTGATGCCACCAGCCATGAGTGCTCACCAGTCCTCAGTTTAGGCTGCTGCAGGTGAACTTTTTTTCCAGGCTCTGAGATGTTTTTTAACAATTTGAGTTTTGATTCTTTCTGAGTTTTATTTTATGCATTGCCAGGGCTTCCCTCAAGTCCCTGGAGTTCAGACTGTCTGTACTGTGACTAGCACACATCTGTGATGGATGAGCACACCCAATACACTGCCTCACGTCTAGGGTATTCATAAATCTTTCACCTCCTGGTCAGAAAGATAGGTGAGGCCTGGCTGTAAGACCATGTCTTGGGAAATTCAAGACTTTGTCTTCAAACCTTGCAGCATGGAGTCTAGCATGATGATGCAGGGGATGCTGACGCCATATCTCCTCTTCCAAAATGCCTTTCTACATAGCCACCCTGGCACTGTCAGCTGAGCCTTCACTTACAGTTTCTCCCTCTATTTTCCCTAAGCAGACCCCTGTCCTGCATTGTCCCTGGCACCAATGAGTCAAACTTTTTCATTTACTGGCACCTCTGAGTTTGGTTACTGTGGCACTGCAGGTTTCCCATTGAGTACAAAATGTGCTGGAGAGCTGCCGCTTACAGGGAGACGAGTTATTCAGAAACAAATCAGGCCCTTCATGAAAGGAATATTCCCAGGCCACCTTTCACTTCTTAGCATTTGTATTTTGTCCTTAAGAGAAAGCCCAGTACTGCTCTTTGCCTGAGATCAAAAAACTCCTCAATAGCTGGCTTGAGTTTCCCTGCTCCTGGGCTCCAGTCACAGAGCTCCTCGTAGAAAGGACAGTACAGAAAGGGTTCTTGTCTCTGGGATTTCCCCATCCCATCATTCCTCTGCATCCCAGCAGCACTGGTGAGGATGAGAGGAAGTTGCAGGGTTCTTATCAGCTTTGTAACTCTATTCCCTCACTCACTCTTTTTGCATCCTCTCCCCTCTAGTTCAACTAGGACAAGACTACTGGCTGACAAAGAGACACCATGGAAAGTGAGTACTTTGTATAGCTGCAGACATGATCCCCTCATCCCTGTGCTCTCACTTGAAGATTTCTTTCACAAGATGTTGCTTCAACAAGGGGTGACCTTACTGCAAGCCATAAGGACAATAGAGGTCCTGCCTATTCACATCCGAAATAGGTTTTACAGCTAAGTGCTTTTACTTTCATGTTCAGGATGGGAACATTAGCCCATATCATACTATTTCTATGCCTAGGCCATTGCTTTAAAAGTGAGCATTCTTCTATAACCTTACTAATCCTAGGAGCAAGACTGATAAAAAGCAGTATGATAAAAAGCACAAATTGGTAATTTAGGAACACTGAGAATAAAAATATTTTAAGATGTCATTTCACTAAGTCAAACTGTAGGCCTACCAACCTTGTCAGTGTCCCTTTAAGCATGATCAGCAGCATATTTTTAGGCAATTACAGCACAGCTCAGAGCACTTCATAAAGCACATGATCAAGGACCCAGGTGCTTAAGCATATGAGTAATACCATGTCATTCAATACACTGCTTAGCTATTTTACTGTGCTCAAAAAATGGAATTGTGGTTAAAAAATAGTAACTGCCTCTATTTTCACCAGATCATTATGTGGTTACTGACACTAGGGCAATCCAGTCAACTGATTCTAACTATAATCAATTAAAAGACACTCTGGGCCAGGTGTTTCAAGGGATATAAATTAAGCATAGCACCATTAAAGGTAGCTTGGCTTTGCAGAATTGATGTGGTTTGTGCTTTGTTTTGGGGACTGCTGCTTTCTGGCTCTCCAGCTGCTGCAAGGTAAGTAGAATCATTAAAGGACTCTGTGGATGGTTATATCAGCTGTAAGGGCTGGTTTCTGAGACCAAATGTTTGAGATGTCTCCAGTTTATCTTGGCAAACACATTAGATAGATTGGCTGGTGGTTATTTAGCTTGAAAAATAAAAAGAGTATGTTAATATTAGGGGAAAAAATACCTGTGGCCTTCTTTGTCTTATATAATCATCAAAACAGAAATCATATGAGATCTTGAATGATTCTTCCCCAAAGCTGTATAAGGAAACTCTCTACCAAGCACCAGAGTTTTGGGAACTCTGGCATTTTGTGAAGGCTAGTTATGCTATAAAGCAGTTGTGCAAACTGTTGAGCCACTGCGTGGTACAACTTATCCATGTGAAGCTGAACAGGGGCAAAGGTGGCTGTGGCTTCTGCCCATCTTGGGCCAGGACTGCCTATGGGCCCTGTTGAGGGGCAGAGCCTGGCAGAGGATTGGGAAAGTTGTTGCCAGCACTGGCAGTGGGGAACTGGAGCCAGGCTTCTTGCTGGTAGCTTTCCAGTGTTTCAAAGAGATGGAGCTGACAAAAGAAGCTTTTAAAAGGCCTCCCAAGAGTTAGATATAAAAGGGTATGGGAGGCTGTAAGTGGGAGGGAAGGTATGGGACCTTGGTTGCAGGATGTTTGTGTGGTGCAGGGATGTGTAGCTGCAGCCAAGCAGGGCAAAAATAAAAAGCTAAAGCAGACATTATGTGCTTTCCTAATCCTGTCTGGAGACCCTCTGACTTCCAGAAAAAGCATTCTCCAGTCTGAGGGGCTCTGCAGGCAATGGGGCAGTTTGCCTTCTTCCACTCATGTGTAACATCCTGTGTTTTCTACTTTAAATAAAAGCAGTGATGTTTGTGGGAACTCCATACAAAGCCTGTCTGCTTGCAACCTCTCAGAGCTGCTTTGTGCCTCCTGGAGACCGGGAGAGGAAGGTTCATGCCCTGGCAGGACAAGAAGTTCCCTCCACTGGCCCCGTAATCCTTCTGGCGCGTGAGGGAAGGGGAGCGTGTGGTGGAGCATATCTTAGCTGTGCTGCTTCTTGCCTAGCAAATACAGCCTGGGGATATTTGGGGGGCTCCTTGCTGAGAGCTCCCATCTCCTTAGGATGGCATGTCCTGAGAGACAAATGGGTATCTCAGCTCCTCTGGGAAGGTGGGTGCCCTTCACCATGGTTTCTGGTGAGGTAGGTGGAAGTCTACCTGAGCTGAGAGCAATCTGCAGCCTTGGAGAGGAAAGCTAATGTTTCTTGCAAAGTTAGGAGTCAACTGTGTTGAATGTCCCTTTTGTGTTGCCAGTTTGGGTGTTTATTCCACAAATCAACAAATAATTTTTTACCAACACACAGGAGTGAGTTGGACAGCTAAGGAAATGCTCAGCCCTTGCAAAACACCTATTTGTATGCCTCTGTACTCTCTATGCAGGGCCCATGGGTGGAGCAGGACTGTGGAGTGTGTCAGTCAGGGTCAGCATGCCCAGGGCTGATGATCACACTGCTCCCCTTTCGGCACTTCCCTCTTGGCAGCAGAAGCTCCTCGTCTTGGCCACCCTGCTTTGGCACTGGCCAGCCTGGTGTGTGCCCTGAGTCCCTTTTCTCCAGCAGAAAGGAGGGGGGGAGGAATGGCTGCTTAGACTTTCCCAACAGAGTCCCTCCCATACAGCAAAAGCCTCAAGCAACAGAAGAATGGGCAGCTTTGGACAGAGGTGGGGAGTGGAGCACAGGGCACAGCTGTGCCGGTGTGGCTGTGGCCAAGGGCATTTTTTGGACTGCACCTTCTGCTGCCGTGCTGCCACTGGCCACGTGGGTGCCTATCTGCACAGAAACCCTCTTTTGCTCTGATTCTGCTGTGGTCTGCTGACCCTGGCTGCTGAGGGTGTGGGGATAAAATGAGAACTAATCCTGGGGCTTTACAAATGCTGGAAGAGAAGTTAAATTCTAGCCTACTTACTCTGCCTTGGTGAAGGAGGGTTTAAATGCATTGAATTAACAGGGAAAAAAGGGGCATCTCAACAGTGTCATAGCATTGGGTCTTGTACACCTGTCTCAAGAAATAACTATGGTGTACCCATAGTTTATTGAATAATCCAGGCAATCCAAACTTCTATTTATCTGCATCAGCATAATTTTTATTTTTTTTTAAATAAAAATCAGATATTAAGACCCTTGGAGAATGGAAGAGGAGCAGCTGCAAGCCAAACTAATGACTCAATCTGGTCCACTCTGGTACACTGGGAACATATTGGTCTTGGATCTTATCTTTTCTCTCTTCGATCTTATCTTTTCTGTCTTTGATTTCTGTGGCCATATGATATAGAACTTCACAAGGATTAGTTGATATCACCATCTTAATGTGACTGCACACAAATGCCTTTGGTCCCATACAGCACACTCGTGTAGATGTGTTTCAGCCACTGGCATCCATAACCACTGTAGCTCTGTGCCTTCCACAGAGTTACACTGACCTTGTGTGAAATTGTGTTGCTTCCGGATGTGGGTAAAGTGATCAAAGAAAACAAGTGGACAAGCTCCACAGAAAACACCAGGAAGCTCCAGGAGATTTCTACATCACAAGCACGTCCTCTCTACAACATGTACAACAGTGTCGAATACTGAGGCTCACTGGGTAGTGGACAGGCAAAACTAATGTCTGATATAAAACAGTTACCCCATGTTGCACACTGTTACCTTCATCAGGGAGAGCCTGGCTTTAAATGTGTAGTCCATCCAACTCTATATCAGGTTTCAATTTTTGTTTTCTGGGTGTAATTCCAAAGACCTTCCCTAAGGAGCAATTACTGGAAAGTGGCTCAGCTTACCTAACTCCAGCCCTAGAAGAAGGGAATGATATCCCAGCATCTTGCCATCTCAAGCATTAGTCCCATTAATTCATTTTTACATATTCTTGCTTCCTGCTTCTCTTGGGTCCCTGTGGTATTTTGCAGAGCTGGAAGAGAGCTGAGTGGGTAGAGGGGCAATGGTGAGAAGAGACCAGGGGGGACCAGCTATTCCAGCAAAGGCTTTTACTTTGCAGTTTGTTTTGGGGAACTTGCATGTCTTTCACCCCAGAGCTGCTCCCTGGATATTAGCTGAGGCAAAACATTTCTGGAATAAGCCTTTCTCTTCCTGCATAATGCTGTGGCATATTGGGAAGAAAAATAGCAACTAAGCTTCAAATGGGGGATGGGAGTGAGAACAAATGGTAGGAAGCTCCTGGCTTGGGAGTGCTGAGAGGCTGTTTGTCCAGCGTTTTGGCTCCTGCAGCTATGCATCCCAAACTCCTGCCTTTCTGGGCCACCAGTTGTCTTCCTAACTGTTTTCTGCAACTCGGAGTTTTTTGAGTTTTCTGTGGCAGAGCCTTTCTAGGCTCTGTTGATGCAAAGGGCTGGACAGGTGCCCCAGTGCTGTGATCCGGGGCAGCCTGGACCTTTCCTCACTTGCTTGCTATGTGACTTGAAAGGTGTGCCTGGAGCTGCCAATTCTGGTGGGGTGGAAGTGTGTATTCTGCAGTCATCTTCTCTTCTAGGAGCTATCATCTCTGCCCCCACCTGCCCACAGCACTGTCCTGTCTCCGTGAATTGGATATTGTCACTATTGCACTAGAATATCATCATGTAGCATGGAGTTGAGCCTGACGACTCCTGGCCAGCAGCACAAACTGCCAAACCTCTTTTCCCCATAGGGGCCTATGCAGCTACTGTTGGTGGTGTTGCCCAGGGGCTTGAGCAAGCCTGTTCCAGAGCACACGGTGGGTGAGAGACCCTGAGGGGAGTGGTCTGCAATTTCCCACTTTGGAAAGCAGCAGAGGAAAAAAAAAAAAAAGAACCTAGCAAATATAGTGCTTTAAATCCAGTGTGGGGAGGAGGAATACTTACTTGGAAGCCCTTGTTCAGCCCCAGATTTCACAGTATGTGACTTATTCCTTGGCTATTCACTGGAAGAACTTCATGCCTGAATCTTTTTTATTAAAACTGAATGATTTATATCTGTTACAAAGGATGAAATTTACACTGCACTACCTCAAGAATCAAAGTAAAGGGAACATCTGCTCTAAACTTCTTGCATCCAGTTATTGCTTGCCATGCATTATTACTTACTGGAGTAATGTGACTAAATTAAAGCTTTTTTTTTTTTTTTGTCCCTCTTTCTATGCACTGCTTTGGTATAAAATGTGTGGCTTGCTTAAAATCAACCTACAGCTAAAACTATGTGTGCCTAGAGCTAAGCCCACGTGTACTTTGATGCAATTAAGGGCACAATTGGAGCATTCTGAAAGATTGCCTTTAAAAGGCCTTTTGTTCACTCCCCCATAGGAGCTGGGTGTACAAGCTCGTAAAAATGCAATATTAAGGAAAAAAACCTCCATAAAGAATTCTGTGGATGCAGAGGCATGTTTTCTGTAGTTCAGCAGCTGTCTGCATTCAAGAGCAGGGGAAAGGCTTGCATTGTGAGGGTGGTGGTAGTTTTTATAGGAATCCCCCGCATCACAAGAATGTTTCTAACGAAGGAGGAAAAACCCACCAGAAACATTCTAGGGCTGCAAGCTGCCAAAACCAGCATCTGAGCTGCTCTGTGATGACAACAGCAGCAAATCCCAGCTACTTCTTCAGGAGGCAGAGAGAGTTAGAGGTTATTTTTATTTTCCTTCCTTTCTGAATTGTGGATAGTCTTACCAACAAGCTTAATTGATGGAAAAATATGTGGAAAATAAAGATCTTAAACTTGCATGCTTAGAAACCTACCAGCATCACGTGCATAGCAAAGGCCACATATCTCACAAAATACCACAACATTTCACAAAGGAGGTTTAAGAGCTCCAATTGAATAAAGCTTTCTCTGTGAAATATCTTTATAGATCTACAAAGCAGTTAAACCCTCCTTGGGAAAAAAATGTGTACATCTCTTGCAGTGCAGCAGCAGCAGTGTAACTACCACTGAGGCATCATTAATAAAGTTTTTCTCTTATCAGTAGAAGGAAACAATAAATCCTTACCACAGAAAAGAAATTTAAACTACTAAATTCTGACTGTTTGGTTTTAAATCCTACATATATATAAAAAACTGTGTAGCAGTGCTCTGACATTTTTTTAAGGGATGGATCCTATCACTTAAAGCCAATAATGACAATAACAGGGCCTAAACAAACTTGATAAGACACTTTTCCATCAATAATTTTGTTACTGACATAATGCAGGATTGTTTTTTGTAGTCTGTGTTATAGCATCTTTTAATTATAAGACAATTTGGGTGCCAGATGCAGTAGGAAAATTGGGCAGCTGCAAAACCTCCAGCGTTCCTTCCTGCATACTGTAATGTTTGGGTTTTTTTCTTCTTAAAGAAGGAAAAATAATAATCCTTAAGCATTTTTGGGCTCCTCTGGATGTTTGCATTGCTTATGCTCAACAGCTTCCATTTATACCCACAAATATTTCTCGATTTCTATTACCAGAGTGTAGTCTTGCACTGTCTTTTTGTATCCCATACTGTTATAATTATGTTTGGGGGATGGTGTGCTGTGTGTGTTTGGTTTCCCCATAGCCCTCACTCGTGGCTGTTTTCTATAATTTGATCAATAGAAGGCAGTTGTACAAACAGTAGTTTTTAATTTCCAGGTTTTGGTTTCAAGTTTCTCATGAAAATTTAAATGTTTTTATTAAATTACACAGCATAGCTTCATTTGCTTTGCCTGAGGCATCTAACGATGTTTGTCTTTCTCCCTGTCCTGTGAAATCACAGGATCAACTCTTTTGGGCTGCTTGGTCCACGCAGACATACACACCCATCATCCCAAAGGCTTAGGGAAGTAACAGCTTCTTCATAAAACCTGAAAGGACAGATGTTGATACAGAGGTGCAGAAAAGTCTAGAAACCTTCATGGGGATCATGTGAACTGAGCTGTGCCCTAGCCTGATGCCCTTAAAGCTGTGATCTCCAAGCAGGTCAGTGAAAGGATCCTTTCCCATCATCAAAAGGAAGGTTTAGTTGCCACCTTACCTGACTGTGCATGGCCCTGGTGGTGGTAGGGCACCTGCTGACCCCAGTTCTACAATGCCCACTGTCTGATTCCTGGCTAAAACAGATGCTCACCATTCGGGCAGAATGCACCAAGCTGCCAAAGTCTCTGCACATCTGCTGCTTTCCTGCCATGACAGATGATGGCTGCGGCTGAGAAATGCAGCCAGCAATTGGCATCAGCTGGGTTCAGTGGCTGGAAAGAGGAGGAAGTTTCAGAGGAAGGGTTTTAACACAGTAATATGTTTTTCAAGGGAGATGATTCCACTGCTTCTCTTTACTAGCTTTGCTCCAGGCAAGAACAGGAATGATGTATAGAGCGCATATATAAGGAGACTGGGGAAGAGCTGTGACCACTCAATTCTAATGCTTAGCAAAACCCCACTTTCTCTTTTACTCCTCATTGTGTAGTGGAGCATTATGGCTGGCCCAGCAGACCACTGCTGAGCCCTCTTCCTGGGGGTCAGTGGCTCCCTCGGGGCAGTTGGCTGAAACCCAAAGTGCTGTCGCGTGGTCAGGAAGTGTTGCTATTTCTGCTTTTAGCTGAGCAAACTGAAGTCACACAGAAAACGTGTGTTAGACCAAAGTCACTTGCCCTAACAAATGCTGATGCTCTTCTGGTGCCAGACCTTCTCTTCGCATCTTGGTCTGATTGAGATTAAAATGGGGAAGCAATGCCATGTGACTGCTCTGGTTTCATTTCAGCACATGCAGAACTTTCTGCAGCCGCACAGAGCAGCAATTGCAGCTAAATATTGCCCATGTTTGCCTTCAGATTGGTTTTAATGAAGTGAAATGGATTATTTGTATGAAAAAGGAAAGCTTCTCACCTTACCACAAACCTACATTGTTGCTGTGTAGTAGATTGCATGGGTTTTTTCCTGAATAATTTTTCTTCTACCCTAAGTGCTGCTNTTCCAACCTAAACCATTCTATGATTCTAATATGAATTTAACAGAGAAACATTAAACTATATGCTTATGCCTTGCTCATTTTCTCCTATAAAACCCAATTCAAATAGCAGAAATGGGAAGAAAAAAACAACCCAGACAAATTAAGGCTGAACCAAGTTGAAACTAACTTGTCTTTTAGAATGACCATAACTTTGCCCCTGTCCTTAAAATTATGTCAAAGTCTTCCTGCCAGGACATGGAGAGGCAGAAGAAATAAATTGCTCTTGAGGCAAGTGCTGCTCAGATCAGGCCACCTGGCCCCACCTATCTCCTGCTCTTCTCTCTATGGTGTTTAGCTCATTACACCAGTGTGTGCTCAGAAAGGCCTCTGAGCAGGAACAGAGCCCACGGCAGGCAGGAAAAACAGAGCTGAGCTCTCCTGAAATGAAGGTTTGCAAGGAAGACCTGAAAAGGCAATGTGAGTACAGGTCAAAACCTCTTGATTTTGCTCTGTTAAGAGGAAGGTGAAAAAAGCTAATGAGCAAAGGAGCAAATGTTCTGGGAGGAGAAACACAGAGCTGGGAGAGGGTCAGGGCAAGGAAGAAGGAAGAAGATGCAAATTAAAGAGCAAAGAAAAACAGATACACCTGTGGTAGGTGGACCCAGGTGACTGAGGCAGCAAAACTTATTGTGCATTCTCTGTTCTAACAGGAGGTTGTGGCTGCTGAATCTCCTGCTCAGACAACATCCTTAGAGGGGGCTGCCTGTGCACTCCTCCAGGAGGTATGGATCCTGAGCTTTTACTGTGGGACACCATGGTGCTGAAAAGACATTAATTGAAACAAAATTTTGATACAAAACAAATACTTATCCCTGTGTAGGCAAGAGAACACTGCTTAAATATTTAATCATGTTTTGGTTTACAATAGTTTAATGATGTTAAAACATCTGTACATGCTTACAAACCCCAGCATTTTAATGCTATCAGTTGTTCTGGTTGATACCCTGTGCCCCCCTGACAAAAGTAACTACTTGACAACAGGCTCTCTCAAACAATTCAGCCCATGATAATCTCATTACAAGCTTGCATATTCTCTGACATGTCTGAATCAAACCACTGAGAAAGCAATAAATGATCCATTCATAGATGCAGACTGGTAGCTAATAGCATCCTCACTTACCTTCTAAACACTGAGCACAGTTAAAATAAATTCAGGATGTATGCATGCGGAAAACTCGATTGCAATCTCATCAGAGATGAACCAAAAAATGGAAGCACTCAGAATTGCTAGCGTAAAATCCAAATAATGACCTATAGTAAATATCAGCCTGAGAGGACAACACAAGCTCTGTAATCATTTTAAAGGGACTTTGTCAATTTGTTCAAGGTTCACACCCCACTAAATATATGTAAATCTGTCCAAGTAGATGTGCTATACTGCTGAACACTGAAGCTAGGTGGAAAAACCTCTCCCAGTGAGGCTTCAGAGGTTTCTTTTTCTGGACACATCTGGTCTTCAGTTCCTGTTGTGGTACTGGAGAAGTAAGCCAATGTATCTACTGGATAGGAAAAGTGTGGTGGAAATCCAGATGAAGGTGGATGTGACACACTGCGTTCCTCTGTTGAGACTGTCAAAGCCTCCAAGGCCCACTTCAACAGAGAAGTATTTTAAAGGTCTATTTTATAAAAGTATTTTAAAAAAACAAAACAGGAGAAGAAAATCCTACTTACACCTTGCAGATTTCTTAGGCTGTGGTGGATGCTTCAAGTCACTGACATTTCAGAAACTGGCCCTTCAAATTTGTCACACTTGACCTGTGATGGCTTCTTTGCATGGGGCAGCGGTGTGGACATGGGGCAGGTGTGTTATGTGAGTATAGCCCCAGGTGGTCATGCAAAATAGGAGAGCTGTCACAAGATCTACAGAGCATGGAGAGGGTGATTTTATGGATAATACCATATGGTGTTTTATTAAAAGCTATGAATCCTCCAGCAGCTTTTACTATATCATCATAAACTAACATTCCTGTATAGTACATTAAGCTAGATAATTCTGTTTATTCTTCACTAGGGCTGGCAAAAGTATATTTAAAATTGCTTCATGTGGGCTAGTGAGCTGAAGATGTTGATACTCTAAACTGATCATCAAGAGAGGGGAAAAGCCACCTGATCAGCACAGCATGGACATTGTGCAGGGCAAGGGAACCCAGTGTGGAAGGGAAAATCCAGCTATTGGCTATATCAGTCAGTGCCAGTGGCTTACACACCTGGAGTGACCCTACTCCAGCACCAGTGCAAATAATGGGGGAATTTGTCTTTCTGTATTTAATGATTAGGGCAGGTAATTGGAGCTCACTGGTTCCTGCTTCTGCTCTGCTATTGACTTGCTCTGGGACATTTGAGTTGTAGCTTGACCTCTTTATGCCCTATTTTTCCTTTCAATTGCATGGGAATACTAGCTGTTTTGTTGAGGTGTTGTGATGCTTATTTAATTGAGAGAACATACCAAATGTGTTGAACCCAGTGAAAATAGTACTCAGAGTGCAGCATTATTGGGATGTATACTAGCCTGCATTTTGGGAAATGTTTAAATTCCACCTCTTAAATATCCGTTGCAAATGGAACTTGCAAAAAAGCAGGGCAAGCACTGCTAACACAGCTTTGCCACACACTGTCAAGTGCTTATAAACTCTATTTATAGCTACAGTTAAAGATTCAGATATGCAAGTACTCCATTAAAAGACCACATTAGTGAGTCCTTAGAGAAAACATCTCACAAAGCCTTTTGAGCTCGTAACCGCTCAGTTGTGCAGGGCTTCTTGCTTGTTAACATTCATAAAATATAAATACTGTATACTAAACACCAGCACTTTGTGGATTGGAATGACTTATCTCACCATCAATGTAACTTGTGAGTGGAGAGGAAGCAGCAGCAATGGGGTGGCAGAGCTCTGCTGCAGGCTGTCTGTCTGCACGTCTTGCTCACACCACGTTATCTGGGGGCCTTTCTTCTAGTGTCAGATTGAGTTGCAGGTCAGTACCTGTAAGTATCATTTCTGAGAGAAGAATCAAACCTATTAGCTGAAAGTGGCAGAGCTGAACCTTCTTGCAGCTGCAGCTCCAAAGTGTGGCAAGTACTCAGAGCAAAATCTAATAGATAAAAAACACAGGGTTTTTTTTTCTTTTGCTATAAGATAGCTGATGAGAAGTGTCATTTGAGAGAGAAAAAAGTTGCCATATTTGATTTGTCATTATTTCCAAATTGTTCTTTCCTGTCCATGATTATACAGTTTCTACTTTCTCATTCTCTTGTCTCACGGAATTCCATGTTTTAATTTGTGACAGGTGCTTTTGCGTAAATGTTTTATCTGTAATTGCTTTATCAAATCTGCATTGGGTAAAAAAAAACACTTAAGACCTTTTAAGAATAATTCTCTGTAACCTTCAACATAACATTTCCATCAATCCATGGGTCACGAAGCACTTGAGCACTGGAGAAGACCATTTCTGGTTTTATATCTGACCTTCCACAGGCTGAAGATACTGAGGTAGGGAAAGGTGAAGTGACTTGTTAGATGCTATTTGCTGGTACTTGTTAACAACCAATCTATGATCCTTTCTTTGTGCTATTTTTTCCCATTGCCTTCCAAACAGAAGGTGCCCTTCTGTTTGGAAACTCTTCTGCTCCCAAAATGATAATTAAGGACATCAGGTTTTAAAAAGCTTCAGGGTAGTTCTTACTGTTCAAATGTGTCACTGATTTCAACAGTGCATTAGCAGGCTTGTTAAGCAGGATCTAGAGAGCTTAGCTTTACTTTATGGTGGTGAGCTCCAGATTGTTCAAAATAGTGGCATCTTATTGTAACAGCAAACTGGCTAGTGCCATAAACAGCTTAGCAGCTGTGGCTGCTGCATGATTACCAAGTGCCTGGTAAAACAGGGTCATTTGCAATCAATTGGCAACATAGGTGAAGGCAGGGCTGTGGCACCACCATAGTCTGCCTTCCTGCTGCTCTCCTCATTAATTTCCCTTTATTTGCCTCGGTCAGTCTGTCTGTCTGCAGAGCGTTGCTGTCTGTCCTGCGTCCTGTGCATGAGCTCCTGCTGAATCTGTCACTCTGAGCACCACCACGTTTCTGCCCATCCAACAAGACTCACATGTCACCTTTGCCAATAACCTGGGAGACAGCAAGAAAAATCCCACAGCTTGGGGGTTGGCTTTCTGTGCTGGGAGATGTGGGTGGGCTTCTCCCGGCTTGGCTTGGTGTGTTAGCACCATGTGCAGTGAGCTGCTGGTCCTGGTCTCAGAGTGATCAATGGGGAAGGAGTCGGTGCATCAGCCAGTCAGATGAACTTAAGGATGAATCTATAAGGATGAGGTGAATCTCTTTCATGGTTCTACTGGCTGTGCAGGCTGATCTCCACTAAATAAAAGGGGAGCACAATCCCTAGTTTTCAGGTTCCTGTTCAAATGTGTGACAAAATCTTATTGTGTGGAACAGCTTTAACAGTAAAGTTTGAGAGAAATTCAGTCCAGAGTGCATGTATTTCATGTCCCCTCACAGCTCTCATCGAGCTGTGGATGAGAAAGCCACTAGGAATAGGCTGTACCCTGACTTCAGAATTCTGATCATCTACAGGTGGCCTGCAGCCTTGAACTTGAGCACCTGCAGGTGTGACTGGGGTGGGCTTCCCCTTTGGGCTGTTTTGATAGAGAACATGCATCCTCAGAAAGTGGGCAGGAGAGCAAAGACTGGGGAAATCATGGAGAGGTGTGGGTGAGCACTAGTTTTGTAACCCAGTGCCTTAGCACTGACAGGGTTTTTTTGTCTGTCTGGATAGAAATGGCTCTGTGGAGTTTCAGCAGGGGAAGTATTAGGGTCTGCAAGTCTTATGGTCTTCCAGGAGCAGCTGGCAGTGTGGCTGAGGGCTAACAGCAACCGCCTCTTACATCCACTGGGGATTGCATGTTCAAGAAGTTTAGATCCTCATTTTTTGCATTTTTGCAGGAAGCAAATTCTCAGTATTGAGGAATTAAATACTTTAAACCACTGCAAAGCAAATGGGCCATGTTCATGTCCTTTATGCTCTAGGTGGTGTGGGAAAACAAAGCCGAAAAAACCCCTGCTATCGAGTCTGAAGGCTACCTTGCTGGAAGCAATGCTGGTTGCAGGCTGACCTAACCTGTGTTAATGCAGTACATATACATTCAGCTTCTGTGTGAGGGTAAAGAGGAAGATGAGGGAATTATGTAGGCATGAGGGATGAATAGAATGGTACCAGTGGAGGCAGGACTTGCGTGTGGAACAAGGAGGCTGGAAAGCATTAGAAAATGGGAAGCTTCTCAGAGGAAAGCAGCTGGGCTTCTGAAAAAAGAAAAAGTTAAAGAATCAGAAAACTGATTTGATTTTCAACTGCATTAGAGATAGCCACTTAAAGTGCATTCATAAATGTGGATCTTAACCTCTGTACCGTGTTTTTCCTCTCCATAAAATGTAGATAATAACATAAGGTAGTGTAAAAACAGGCTTATCCATATCTGAGAAGTGCCTCTGCTATATGGCAACTATAGCAAAGATTATGAATACGCAATTAAAGCTGTGAGCATGCACTGTGGCACTTGGCATCTGCCCAGATATGCAGACGGGGTAACAGAAGAGGATTTGAAAACATGGGCCAAATTTACTGAGTTCTGAAATCAGTAACGTGGGACTCCCCAAAATTAGAAGGGCAAAAGTTTTGAACTCACAAAAACCAAAGAGGTTCATGTGTTCTTAAACAAACAGCAAAAGACAGTGAAGGGGTATGGTATGGTGGGGAAATACTCAAAGATGTAGTCCATGGAATTCAAGAAATCTATATACCATTGAGAAATAAATCTACTTGGAGTAGAAATGACCACTGTGGATGACTAGGAAAACACAAAGAGCAATAAAGAGAGAAGACTATGAGACCTATAAATCAGCTGGGTCAGCATTGCAGGAATGGGTACAAGAGCCTATTGTGAAAGAGGAATGCAAGAAAATGCTCCAAAAAGCTGAGACAGGAAAAGAAGATGTGAAAAAATGTGAACATAATAACATTTTTTATAAATTTGATATATAGGAAGCCAAAGGTCACTCGAGAAGACAGCCATCACCTTCCTGAGCAACAGGGAGGCTACCTTGACAAAAGGGGGGATATTGCCAGGAAAGTGAATTAATACTTGTTCCTCAGTATTCAGCAGGGAGAGGTGGAAAGTGTGTCACGGTTTCTATACATTTTTCAAGGACAGAAAATAAACAGTCTTTAAAGGCTACCAGGGAATCAAGCAATTGATTAAACCCACCAAAACAAAGAACTATTAAAAAAAAATGAGTTGTTTACATCCCAGATTTATTTGTAAAATGTAGATACTAAAGTAAAGAAATCATCCTGGAAATGTAAGCAGGCTGTGGGAGAGGTACCTGGGAGACATTGCTGCATTTCTGACTTTTAAAGGAGAATAATGGGGAAAGAAGTGTCTATAAGCTCCAGGGAACACTCAAGACAGCTGATTATCATTACAAGAAAGGCAGATATAATTGGAAATGGATTATTTTACTTCATTAAATAAAAAAAAAAAATGAGTTAAGAGGAATATAAAATGAATTTTAGCATCTTCAGATTTCAAGAGTACAGGGATTCAGTACTTCATGAGACAGCACTGTGTAAGACAAGAGGTGGGGGACTGAGTTTCTAGATGCTGGAATTGATCACTGAATCCAGGTGACGATAAAAAATATGTAAAGATTGTTTAAGATAGAGGTGGATAATGGAGTGAGATGCTTATCTCAAACTCTGTTAGCACTATACAGCTGTCACTTGGAAGAGCACAAATAATTAAGGACATTAAAGAAAGGCATAACTGAGAGCAAAGAAGAGGAAAGCTTTTGGAAGCAGAGGATGTTTGCACACATATATGGAATTTAACCTGGAAAAATGTGAAGCTGGGAACAAGAAAGTCAAGGTAAATGTGCCTTAAGGAGATAGCTAAGACAAGTCATCATAAGAAAAATATCTGAGGGTGGCAGCCAAGTTTCTGTTTGTGTTCTTTTTTTAAGGTTCAGGGAGTGAAAGAACTAGGTGTAAACATTGCAACATCTAATTTTTTTATACTTCAGAGTTCATAACCTTAATACACACATTTAGAACGCATGAGGAGACTGAGCTACCTAGCAATGGGATCTAAAGCTTGTTTCACGCTAAGTGAGCAATTTCTTTACAAGAAGTAAAGTGCTGCAGATGCCTAGTGACACAAGATGTTCAGTGCCTGTTCCTGTGGGATGTTTGGTGCTGTGGAACTGGAACCTTGCAGGAGCTAGGTCGCAGTGGCTCCTTTTAGCTGCCTTCTTGAAACCGCCCATTACGATGGTAACTAGAGCACATGGCTGTGAAGTGGGGAAATTGAGTTCAGAGCTAACTCTCTGTTCCTGGGGGTGTTTCAGCCCCTAGCTCTTCTGTGTAATTCCTTCTTGGACTAGGTTTTTCAGATTTGTCCTAAGGAAAGTTACTCTAATTCTTATGTGTTGAAATTGGTCCACAGAGAGAACAAGAGTGGAGAGAGCTGACAGCCCAGCAAGACTAGCCCATGTGGCCCAGGTCTCTTCCTGCTACTGTTCATATTTCAACATGACATGAAAGGTGGGAAAGAGTAAACATGTTAATATTGAAGTTTTGGGTTCCAGCATTTATCTGCAGGAGGGAGACTGAAGAGAGGTAAGGGAAAATGGGCAACCTTAAATCTTAACCTTAACTTCTAGCATAATCTGAGAGGAATAATATTCACATGTACAAAGAAAATGGAAGAAAATGTTACACTTGAGCTTACTGCAGTAGATTATGCCAGAATAACCAATATCTTTCTTTGATTAAATTGAATTATGTCCTTGATAAAGGAAATGCTTAGTTCTCCTACTTAGAACATGTAGATGATTGGTGAAGCTGGAGAACCTGAGGATTAAAAGGGAACTATAAGGCAGAAAATGACTTGGCTAATGGGAAAATGACAAGGTTTGAGGGGGGAGGTAATGGGGAACAGTTACCAAAGGAGTTTCTCAAGAATTGTCTTCAGGCCCCTGTGACCTTTGTACAAAACGTAGGTAATGACAAGAATTTCTGCAACCACTTCTGAGAGTGGAGATGGAAGGCTGATGCCCCAAGGCCTTGAGCTGATCACTTAATGTTTTGGTATCTATGGAGGCAGCCTAATGATCACAGAATCATAGAATGGCTAGGTTGGAAGGGACCCTAAAGATCATCTAGTTCCAACCTCCCTGCACTGAGCAGGGGTGCCAATCACTAGACCAGGTCACCCAGAGCTGCATCCAGCCTGGCCTTGAACACTGCCAGGGATGGGGCATCCACAACCTCTCTGGGCAACCTGTTCCAGTGCCTAACCACCCTACGGGTAAAGAACTTCTTCATAATCTTTCATCTAAATTTCCCCTCCTTCAGCTTGTAACCATTCCCCCTTGTCCTATCACAATCTGACCGCTTAAAATGTCTCACCCCTTCTGTCTTATAATCCCNCGCAAACTTGCTGAGGGTGCATTTGATATCTATGTCCAGGTCGTTAATGAAGATGTTGAAGAGCACTGGTCCCAAGACAGAGCCCTGAGGGACCCCACTCGTCACTGCTCTCCACCTGGACAAAGAGCCATTGACCACGACTCTGTGATAGCATCCTTCCAGCCATTTTTTTATCCATCGAACGGTCCACTCATCAAATCCACATCTGTCATGAGGAACTGTATTGAAGGCCTTACAGAAGTCCAAGTAGACAACATCAGTCGGTCTCCCCTCATCAACTGCTGCAATCACTCCATCATAGAAGGCCACCAGATTGGTCAGGCACGATTTTCCCTTAGTGAATCCGTGTTGACTACTTAGGATCACCTCTTTATCTTGTATGTGCCTCATAATGATCTCAGTTAGGTGATGAATTTAGATGCTTACAGTGACCTGCTGTGAATAACTTGCTTTCTTCTGGAGGAAGGGAATGATTTTTACTGTATCAATACACCTATGTATTTCAAATTGGTATTGTTGAGCTCTTACTCTAAATGACTTATAGACCAACGTGCAAGGGAAACCATGAGATGCCAGTTGCATCGTCATGCATGCTTTCACGAATCTAACCTCCAAAAAGATAGCAGTATCTTTAACTCCCACCTGTGACAAAGCCAATAAGGGATTGTAACTTCTAACCTAACTCCTGTTGGCATCTATGTATCAAAACAATTATTTTAATTATTTTATAGTGAGAAATGAAGGGATGTTAAAGCTGCATTTTTATAGTTGCAAAGCCTCCTTGAGCATTAAGCTCTTACATGCGGTCTGGACATTTACAGTCAAGACCTTATGCTTCCATCAGCAGATGTGGACTTCTCTTTTAGGAGACCTTTACCTTAGTGAACTCAGGCAGTAACATGTCAAGTGTAAACACAAGGTCAGTCCTACACTTAAATATTACACAAACTGTATTTTGAAATAGTGTTCAATATGGACAGATTTACACGGACCAAAAGAGCTCACATTCCTCAATACTGAGGCAATTTTTACCTCTGAGGGGCTGGGATTTGCTTATATAGTCATGCATCCTCAATTTATTGATCAAAATGCATTATAAAATACCGGTCCATACCATCTTCCCCCTGCCTTTTTTTTTCACTCTCCTCTTATTAATTTCAATCCTGTAATAAGAAAAACCCAGTTATGTTAATTGGTATGACTCCGCCTCAAGGGCATTGTGAAGCATGAAATAATTCCATTCATTACTGACAATGCAGGGACATGAGTTTTCCCTTGAGGATCTGTCTCATCTCATGACTTGGTGACATACAGAACGGTGATAAGACTAGGGACATATTGTTTCAATATTAATAGTTTGTCAGGGAGGGGCTGGAAGATAGTAGGGAAAGAGGAAGCTTAGAATTCCAGGGATTATGTTCAGCTGTGAGAGTTTTCAAGGCTGATGCATCTAACTGGTATTTATCAGGCAAACCCAGCTGCTGAGACATCATTAGCCCTAGCTCCTAATTTCTTCTTAAAAGGCAGCTGAGCTGGTGTTTGAAACATGCCACAGAGCAGCAGAAAACTAAATAGATGTAAGTCTGGTCAGATTCATTTCTCCTTTTTTTTTATTTTTGGGAGTCAGAATTTCATTTCCCCAAAATGCAGTAAGAGTTCAGACATGAAGACTCAGGCTGTCCAAGTTTAGTTGTGTAACAGAGCCACTGCCACTGGCTTGCTGAGATTTTTCCTCTGCTCTAACAAGTAGCCCACAGCCTGCCAAGAAAACACCGTAGTCCACGCACATGAACATAGGTGATTCTAGCTGAGGAGAAAGGAAAAACAAATGTTTTTATTATTATTTTGTTTCTATTTTGCTGAGGTAGCAAAAAGTTATCTATTGCTACTTTTGCTGCACTTGCAACATTTTCTTTAGCAAAGGGCTTTTTTTTTTTTTAAACCAGGCTGCTTTTGTACAGAGGAAGTGAACCTCCTGATGGCTATGTCATTTCCCTTGTTTCCAAAGAGCTTCTTGTCTCACTTAAGATTTGGCTATAAAAGAGCCAGGAAACTTCTGCCAGCTGTTTCTCAGCTCTTTTCCTTGCTGTTCTCAGATAATATCAAGTCTTTACTGCAGCTTTAATTTTGCTGGATTAACATGCCTACTTTTGGGTATTGTTCCTTCTATGCCCTGCATAGATTTACTGGTTTGACAACACCCTTACTTACCACTGAAGAATAGGTCCAAGCCAGCAGTGACCCTTGTTGCATGGGTGTTCACTAGCTAAGTGAAAAATACTGAACAGTGTCAGACACGTAGATTGTTCCATCTCCTGAGCAGCTTCTGTGCTGAGGATTACTCAGGAAAAATAATCAGTAAAATACATTGCAAATGAAGGTTATGACAGGAGAGATAACTTTGCCTTTAGAGATTCCATAATGCAAGTGCATCTTGCTCACAAAAATGGAAATGAGGATAACATCTTTTAACTGAATCGATAAAGATCAATGCAAAGACAATAACTCAAGAAATGGATGCATTAACCAGAGAATAAGAACCAATATACTCCCAAGTTGAACCATGACTCTGGAATTAGCTGTATTGAGGAGTTACAGACCATGCTACTAAAAGCTATTGAAATCATAACCAAAAACCTGAAACATAAAAATAATTACAGGTTTTCATTTTAGTCATGTCATATGGTAGAAATGGAGATTTGGAGAAGGGAGGCATAGGAATAAATTACAAAGGGCATCAGGAGTGAAAGACCTATTTGCTCCTTAGGGTTATCTACAAGTCAGCCATCTATAACAGAGGATGTGACTAACTGACTTGACGGAAAAGGAGCAGCATCAACCAGGGACCATGTAGTCACCTTCTCCAGGCTACCCTGTGCTGAGGAGAGAGCAAGCTTTCCTGTTGTGTCTGGCTGGGAACAAGTATTTCATACTTCTACCCACAGGTTTTCAGAAAGAAAAAAGGAATGACAAAACCCCACAACAGTTCTAGGTTTGAGAAGCTTTCTGGAAAGGTTTGTGCAGTTGGAAGAATGACATCATACCAAGCTAATATGCATGTGAGAGAGCCAAAATCCCCACTGGAAGAACTGTGGAAAAGAAAGAAGTGCAAAGGAAATACACAGCAAATGTGGTATCTGACAAGTGCAGCTGCTGCCACTGCTGTAGGTATCCTGTGCACAATAGAATGGCAGAAAACAGTGTTTGATAGGAGTCTACCCCAAGGTTTGGAGTAAGCTGCTACTGTATGCAGCTCCTATAGCAATCACTGGACTATATAACTGCTTAGCATTGCTGGAAAAAAACAGCAGGCTATAGATTGTGTCTAAATATACTGACTGCATGATCTTTTCTGGGTCTTGCCTTGTCAAAGAATAGACTGAAATCCAAAGTTACCAGACAGGAGTGTATGTTTGCGTTCCTCAGCCCTGCTGTCACACCCACAATTGCTCCCTTGATTTCAACGTCTCACTCTTTTGTTGCACTTTCCCATTATCCTTGGAAAGCTGGTGGTGAACAAGCCAGCCATGCTGCTGCACTGCCACCCTCCTGCCCTGCCTGCCACTGGAGCAGCCGAGAGTGGGACAGCTGTGACTCAGACATGTCTGACTAGGGGCTGTAAGGCACAGCAGGCTGGGAGCAGTGTGCTATAGAAAGGAGGATTCCAGATACTTACCTGTCTCCAAAGTTGACTTGTGCTGAGACTGAAAGCAGAGGCTGAAGTGCACAGTCGATCTACCAGTCTTCTAGTGGTGATTGCTGTTTCTCAGGACAGACAGGGATCCCAGCTAGGGCCCTGGTACAGACAATCCCTAAGGCAGAACAGCTACTTACGGGCTGGTTTCCAGCATATAGTCTCTGTAGCCCACTATTGGGGATACCTGTGAGCTCAAGTTTGTTTGATCACTGGGAGAGCCCACAAGAAAACAAAAGAGGTAAAAGTGAAAAAAAAGAGAAATCAGTTTCTGGAGATGCAACTACAGCTCTGAAGTACTTGCCCTACTGTCATAGAGCAAGAACAAAAATCTTAATAAGAGACACTTGAACCTTTTAAGCATCATCTCTTGCAATAATGACCTCTCATGCATATTTATGCACAGCACTTAGCTTTATAATGGCCTCTTGAAAGACATTTAATTATTTTTTTGCCTAGGAAGGAAGTTATGTGGAGTGTGACAAAAATGTTCTAAGGTCCAAATATTAAAATATAGAAATGGTCCCAGTATTTCCTGCATGCTAGCCAAAAATACATCCTGCAAGTATACAGTTTAAGAATTTATGTACTTCTTGATTAAATGAGTATGTGTTTGCAAGCATATATACATACCCATAAGAATTAGTAAAATCAGGTAGTTGCTACAGGGCTTCAATCAGGCTTTCCTTGAAGAACTTCAGACAGGTCCTTGAGCTTGGTCTGGTTTGTAAAACCTTTTTGTTGCACAGAACTTAATGTTATTCATTATACACTGAAAGCAAAATCATATGACTGCCATTTCCTAAGTAACATAATTATCTTATTGATTCTTATGGGGCAAAACACTACTTTTATTGTTAATTAATACTGCCAAATCTGTTTATGCAATTCTGGGTATAGGAAGTTCAGTTTAATGTGTGTTTGGGTGTGTGTGGGGGAGATCTAAAAATAAATGCCTTGAATAATTTTTTTCATTTCAGAATGTGAGTATAGATATTCCTTTGTGTGATGCCTGTTTTTAACTATTACAGGAAATACAACCTATTATCACTTTTCATCAGGGATAAAGAAATATAGATAGGAAAACAGAAAAATGCCCTGTGAAAAACACATTTAATAAGCTTTAAGTAGCTGAAAACGAATGCACAAGGCAAAGAAACATAATCCTGCTGTTTCAGAACCAAAGTAATTTTATGGAAAATGAAAAGTATACTTCGAATAATTTCAAGGGCTTACCCTTTCATTCTTGTTTTAAATGGAAATGCATCAGAAAAATTCTTATGCAGAGGGCACATAAATAGTATCTTGTCTGCCCTACAGAAAAGACAGTATGAAAGATTCATTAGACACTAGGACATATAATGACTTCTCGATTCTTTCAGTTCTTAGCCAGTGCTCTAATGAAATTCAAACCTGCTACATCTGCCATACTACACTGTTAATTAGTTTTCTATTTATTTAGCAGATCTAGAAGTGGAAAGCAATCTATTGCTAGTGAATTGTTTGACTTCTATGCTAAGTAGGCTGCATTCCAATCCTCTGATGTTGAAACTAGTATGAATCCAACTTTCATCTCATTGCCATGTCAAATTAGCACCCAGCAGATCCTAGATACAAAGACTTTTTTTTTTTTTTTCATTTGTAAAAGACTAACTGTTCTTGGAAGTTAAGAAACAGAAGCGAGGCAATTTTTCTGCAATATCTCTTCCCCCACTCCCTTACTTGCTGCAATGGTTTAAATATATGAGGTATAGAGGCTGTGATTCGTTTATATTGAAGGAGGAACATGATTTTAAGCAGACCATGTTCATTATGTAAAACAAAAAATATTGATGAGTATTCTCCAAGAGCATGAATAAAATACTACCCAACCTAAGAAAAACCCAGAGTGCCTTGGCAAAGTTATGAAATGACTTTTGCACATGCTTTGCCATTTTCTGTTTCTGTCTGTATTCTGCAATGCATTGCAGCATCTAAACATGACATTTTGTATGTGGCTTACTCCTATCTTGCAGTGTCAACAGAGACACTGGATTGTGAAAGTGTAAAACCAAGCCAGATGAAATTAGAAAAACAACTGGCTAGAAATGAAGCCATTAATCCTAGCATACTGCACCACAGGAGCTACAGTGTGTTAAAGGGGGGATGTGTGTGAATACAACAGTATTCTCAGACTTTGGAGTTTGCCTTGAACTTTAGGGTTTTTCTAAAATTCAGATTTTACCTTGAATGCAGTTTTTGGATCAAGCTAGTCCCAAACAAGATACTATTATACAATAAGTAAGCAAAATGCTGTACTAAACTTTAGCAAAGCAATGATAAAGCTGCTCTCCTATAGGACTTTTATTTGCAGAGCATCCTTAATGAAATTCTTATCATAGGCAACATATGATACTTGGAAAGAAAGTTCAAAGCCAGGACTCAGACAACAAGGGAAGAAAGGAAAAGAGATCTGATGGAAGCAACTTGTGAGAGAAAGTGGAATAGGAAGGGCAAATGTGCTGAGTTTTGAACTGAAGGAACTTGATCTTCACTCAGGATTGAAAATCCAGTCAAATCAACCTAAACTCTTTTCTCATTTAAATTCATTACTGTCTGTATTTCTGCTGTTTGGGGTTGTGGGATTCTTTTTTTTTCAGTAATAGATATTTTCTTGACTTTGCTATTGTTTCTTTAGTCTGTTCCTCTCGTCCACATTTAGGGAGAGCAACCTAAAAAACTGGTAACTCTGAGCCTGGAAAAAAATAATAGCCCAGCATAGTGATGTGTTTACTGGACTAAGCAGTGACATGAATTCTCTAGTGCTCCTTGGAAGCCTCCATTCTTACAGCTCAGTGTTTCATCATGGTAGAAAAAGGAAATAAACTGAATGAGTCATTTTCTTAATACTTTTTTTAAGTTGTTTCCCTGGGTTCCTGGCATATTCAAAAGGAGTGAACAGTGCTATTTAACAGAGCATGCCATTAAGTAAATGTTGCATTTGTAATGGTTGGGTTTGAATTTTTGACAGTCAGGAACAGGAGAGAGTATAAAATAGGACTTATTCATCTTTTCCAGTGTTCATAGAGCTGAATGGACTGAAACAAATAGCTGAGGTTGGAGGCAGAAATCTGAAGGCCCGAGTTCTGATAATGAAGCTCTGTGATGTGTAAGCATATCTCCTGGTGATTAGGAATAAATCCGTAAGTATCAGGAGCCTTAAATATACCTGGTCTGCAGTTTTTCCAGATGGATAGATTATCTGCATACACATATGAAACAGCTGCCAGAAAGATTTCTGCTTATTATGAACTGTCCATAATCTTGCTCCAAGTTGTCAGAGCTGAACTCAGCCACAGTTCCCCTTGTTTCTGCCAGCTGGGGAAATTTGTTTTTATCATGTCTGTCCCTGAGCACTCAGAGTGCATCATACAGTACATCCTCTCTTACTGATGGCTTCTGCCCCAGAGAGCTCATCCTGCAAAGAGAGCTGCTGTAATGCTTCTATTTTTGCTCAAGTTATATGCTTGTATCTAATTTTCTGCAGTATCATAAAAAAGAAGTTTGTGTAAACTCCCATATGCAACCAACAGATGCTTGTGACCATGGATGTTGCATAATCAATGAGTGATAACTTGTAAAATCTTTAAACCTGCAGAGAGAATTCAGAATTTCAGCAAATTTCTTTCTTATCAGGCTGCTCATTTTGATTGGCTATAGTGAAAAAAACAGTTGTGCATAAACTCCATCTGTTCTTGCAGAGTGATATGTATGTGGTTGGGAGGTATATTTAAGCAGTGTTATTGGAAAACCAGAGAAACTGAATATGGCATCAGGATTCCATTTCAAGCATAGAGGAGGCTACAGTAATAAGTAATTCAACTTTTTGCAAAATTATTGGCAGAAGAAACTGCTCCTTTTAGTGTTATGTATGCCTTGAAAGAAATTTTGTAAGCTATTTAAATTACGCCTCCATTTCACAATGCTATGTCATCTGATTACACAAACTGCACCTCTAATTCTTGCCTATGTGGATGTTGCACCAGTCTGAAAATCACTTGGGGTCTGCTGTGGCCCCTGGTGCGATAACTGTGCCGATAGCAGAGGGAGCATTAAACTCATTGCCCATGGTAAAGCGTGGGGAGTGATACCCATGTTCCTATAATCCTTGTATGGGTAGGATGAGCTCATTAGCCTTCTGGCAGTCATCCTAGGAGAAGGACAACTCTGATTCCAAACCCGGGCAGATGGAGCTCGTTTAGCCCTGGAAGGCCTTCCATCTAAGAGGTTAAACCTCTGTCCTAAGGACCTCGCTGCCAGCGTCCAAGCTTGCTAGGCCCTGGCAGATGAACCTTAGGACTAAAGGGTGGGTCCAGCTCTGCGCATGCTGTGTCTCACCTAAAAAAAAATCCATAGCGCAGGCTCGAGGGTGCTATCCGCTATCCTCTTTTTATCAGCGCACTTGGAAAAGGCGCTGATGAGGAGTGTGGATGGAGCCCTCCCTGGATCTTCGTTCGCGAAGCCTAGCCACGACGACGACGGATGTTGCACAGAAAAACTTCTTTTGATATTCAGTAGAGCAAGATACAGACTTTACTGAATAGTGGAACAAAGGGCAGAGAATTAAGGTACCATTTTATGATGTGACCGGCATAACTCAGGTTAATTGTTCTTCTGATCTGGGATACATAGACACAGTACTTCTGTAACAAGATTCAGTTGAGAAACACCCAAAGTATGAGCCAAGACAGTGAAGTGTAATTTTAATTGTAGAAAAGATAAAGGGTTTGTGGAATACTAACATAAGGCATATGTACTCCTTACTTCCTCATTACTTAAGGCCTTTTCACTAGGGATAGCTGGAATAAGATGTGAACATAAATTCTCAGTGTGCTAGGACACAGCAGCCAGCAGCCTGTATTATAACAGGCAGTAGCAGTCACCCTGGAAACCTCTACATTACTTTGGGTCTGATGCAACTTTACACAAATGGAGAACAACTCTGGTGAAATCATGTTTGTGCCAGGACATCCGAATGGATCGGAAGAACAGCAAAGAGAAGACGGGGGAGGAGAGGAAGCACTGAGCTCTACTTTCCACAAAATAAGGCCTCTGGAAATAAGATGGTGCCAAAATCTCTGCGTTTGTTATGTGCTTAAAAGGCCCTTTATAGTTCAGGCAAGGAAGATCCTTGCCCTGGTAAGCTTTTATGCTAATTGAAACCTTTGTTATTCCACACAACATAGCAAAACTGAGAGCTGTAGTGACAGTAGAAATACCATGACATTGATAAGGTCAAATTATACATTTCAAGAGTATCAGCTGTGAGAAGATGGTGGCTATTACTATGGGACAAAGGGATACATGGCAAAGCTGAACAGAGCAGCACAGTTCAGGGAAAGTGGCACCACAGGAGAAGCCTGGATAATTAGGTAGGAAAGAAATCACACAGGAAGCTTGGAAAGTCAGGAATTGTGAGATAAACTTAAAGAGACAAAGCAGAACAACAAGGTGAGTAGATTTGATTATTTGAAGTGTGTGTTTGATGTATGAGCAGCAGGTGAAAGGAATAAGGAAGACATAGCCACCTGAGAGGTTTTATAGGGATCATCTGAAGAATGGATTGAAGGAAGGTGAGAAGTTGAATTGTGAAGAAACAGTCAAATGAAGTTAAGGAAAGCTAAGGATGAGGTGTATCTGTTCTGGAGGTAAGCACAGCATTGGAAGATTGGGGTAAAGGGAAAAAAGGGAACTTGAAAATGTGACATGTGTATTGTGGGATCAAAAGATGGAACAGAAGCATTAGAAAAGGGAGGAAAATTGTCCCTTTTGGGTGGGGGAGCAGAGAACACTAGATTCTAATAGGTTATCTATGCAATGTAATAAGCAAAGCATAGTGTGAGGGCAAATCCAGATGGTCTGTGATGGTCTTCTGGGCACCTCTGGACTTCCTCTCTTGTGACATATTCTTGATAGTCCTGTTCTTGTCCCACAATCACAACTCCTGAGCCTCTTCTTCTCCCAGGGGTGGTACAAGCACAGTGTGGAAGGCAGCAAGACAATACTAAAATGCTGCTTACCATTTTACATCTTCAGTTTAAGCACTGTAGTTGTTTTCTTGATGTTCAGAAAAGATTTTGATTTAGAGGATAGAGGACTGTCATTGCTTGTAATGTTATAACCTAATCTATACACAGTATATATTTTCATAGAGTTTATTTATAGACTTGCTAGCAATAGAAGCACAGTTAAAACCATTCACCTGGAAAGTTATTGGCCCTTTATACTTGGCACAACAGAAGAAAACAGGGAGAAAGCTTCAGTTACATGTACCAGTGTATAGTCTAACACCAAAAAAGTAACTTTTAAAGAAAAAATGGGTGAACTTTTCAGAGACAACGGTTCCCTGGCCCTCTGGACATCATGAGCTTTGTACAGTTTTCAATGAATGGACACATTCTTAAAATGTCTGCAGTTACAAACTTTATTTTCCATAACATATAGCGTCATGCCTCTGGCACTCTGTTTATTGTCTGCTTACTGTGGCTGCTTCAAGCTGTTAACGATGAGTGTCCTTCACCCACCCCCCTTTGAATTCCTCTTGGGTTCATTTTGTTATTAGCTCCAGTTCTTCACATTTCTCTACTTCCATGTTATGTTTTGGTTTGGCTTTTTTTGTTTTCCTGCTGCAGAGGTTGGGAAGCACTTAAAGCTGTATGCTAAGTCTTTTCCTTTTGTCTGTAACTCCTGACCCACTATTTGCACTGATGAATGTTTGCCTCCTTTTTCTGAAGAATGCTTTCTTCTGCAAGTGACCTGGCACCCACAGTGTTACTTTGCTGCTTGGTTTTTGTTTGCAGTTCACTCTCCTTTTCCTTAGATGCATCACAGCTTCTGATGATTATTTGTGTTCTTCTGGCAACAAGAAAAAAGAGGCTTACTTCCCATCTGCTGAGAAAGAGGTTTTCTTCTTCACTGAGAAGTGGTAGTCTCAGTGGTTTTTACATTTTGGAAGACCTCACTAGGCTGGGGGGTGCAGGTGACAGAGGAAGGAGAAGAAACCTCTCTATGAGAAACCTCTCTATGTTGTGACCCAAGAGAATGTGTCCTCTGGATGCTTTTTTCTTTTTTTCATTTACTGTTGAGAAACAATGCCTTAAAGAATGCCCCTTTCCAAGGGATACTGTAACTTTATTCATTGTTCTGGAAAATTAGGAATGAAATCCTGGCATCTGTATATCCATTGATGTCAGGTGGGCTTGAATCTTCTGTTTAGTTTAAAAAAAGCAGTGTTACTTGATTTTATGAATTGACTGCAGTATAAATCCACTATTGACATTATACTGAAATATTCTTAGTTCTGAATTACAAGAATCTTAACAAAAGTAATCATTTGCTTTACACCTTGTAACAGCAGAATAACTGCAGCTGCTCACTTTCACATAGGGAAAGTCAGAATCCACCAATACTCAAGAAACCATGTACAGAAAATCAAATAATTCCTGTATAGATAGATGCAGGTAAGAATTTTCACAGGTTGCACTCAGGTAGGACTGCTCATTCTCCTCTTCCTTGCTGTCAAGAACATAATCTCAGGGTAAAGAGATCTCCTTGTTCTGCAGCCCTGGGCTTGTTCACAGAACACTTACAGCATAATGTGAGATTTAAGGATTAGGTCACTGTTTATTTCACACCCAGTGCTGCCTTCAGACACAAACCCTCCCCTCAATCCTCTCCTGTGCTTGTGCTCCTCATTTCTTCTCATAGATATTTCTTTGTGATAGTTTTCCTTCTATCGTCACCTCTGAAATACAACAGGCAGTGTTCCACAAATCAAATGTTCCATGTGTGAATTGGAACAGAAACCTTTATGAGACTAGATATTGGAGCTTCATTCTTGGCAGTTTCAAGCAAACTGAAAGAGCTTTTCTATGATGTAAATGGCCAGAAAGGAAGTGCAAGTACTTCTGTGAATGAACACAGAAAACCTTGCTTGAAATTGCTAAGGGTGAATGCCCATATACTTCTTGCTTCAAGATCTTGTAAAGTGCTAACCCAGATGAGAACTTGCATGGTTAAGATAAACACCATGCTCTTGCCAGATAGCTACACAACTCAAAAGATCACATTTCTGACCTCCTAGTTCCTGTTTCATGCACAGATAGAACACAGAAAATACCTTCAGATGGGGAGATCTATCTTCAAATTTATTTTCTAATTCGTTGCTAAGATCTAAAGCATCTGGCACATTTTGCTGTTCATGTAGCCTTCTGTGAACAAAGATACCAACACCCAGAAGCTGTTTCTCAAGTTTTGAAAACAATTATTCTAAGACCAAAGCCTTTGTTGTGTTTGGCTGAAGCTAAATAAACTTGAAATTTGGATATTTTTTTGAAAAGAATGGTCTGCTAATTGGTGTTGAGGTTTAAATATCCAAGCTTGTTTATTTCCCTCACTTCCTTAAATGTTAAATGCTTCAGAAACATTCCCCTGTTATTACATTCTATTAAATCAGGCTTATCAAAAAGGAAACATTTATTGATATCTTGAGAGATGTGTGTGTCTAATTAAGGTTGCATTGCTGTGTATATTTTATATTTAACTAAATGTTTCCTGCAATTTCACTAATCAGGTCTGAAGGGCCTTCATAAGTGTTTGCTCTGTCACTTATATTTCCCTCCTTTCCCTGGACTAAGGGAGGATGTACTGTATCAGTTTGCAAAGTCACATAATTTACCATTCCTTAAGGAAGTTCTGTCACATGCTGTAGTAGATACTTAACACATTTGTTCCTGGAAATGTTGGCAGCTGGTACTAAATGCACATTCTTGATGGAGCCGTTAAACCCAGAAGCCTGGAGTATTTATAGACTGCTGTTCTGAAGTGTGATTAGACAGCTATTTTGCTTATTTCTTGGCTATTTCACCTGATTTTACTTGCAATGATGACTACTAGAAAAAAAAAAAGATTTCTGTGTTTCTGATTTTCTGATTTAAAATTTCCAATTTACAACCTTGCTTTTTTTTCCCCTCCTCTTCGTTTTTGGTGTTGTACAAGATCTCTCTCAGGTTGCTGTCATCCTTTGCTATTTTCTTTACTACCTTTTTTGTTTCATGTTAGAGCTACCACTGTTAGAAGGAAATTCAGTCTCAAGTATGTAGCCATTAAAATATCTGTACTGTGCTTGGGTTCTGCTTTTCTTGTGCTGTCCCTCATCTCTGTGGTTAACTTGATCCTTAAGTAGTTTTTTTCCAGGCTATAATTTAAGTGATGTGGTATGGAAACTGGTCTTAAAAGACAATTTAAAAGATTAACAGAAAGAGACTCACTACTACTATTTTATCTGCAAAACACTGTCATTTTTCAGTGAAACATCATATATGCCTATATGGAAATGCGTCCAGGTTTTTAGAAGGAAAAAATCATGATGCAAGAGTAAGTTAATTAAATAAACTCTTAACAATTTGTCAAATAGTTGTGTAATAGATTGCTATCTTAATTCTGCTGGTAGAGGGATGCAGTACTGCAGAACTCCTTTTGCACTGTATATACATGCACACACTACTACATATTAGTATACAGATTCACACTTAAGGAAATATATATTTTTGTAAGGAGCTGAAGATTTCCTGTGTGTGTAATAACTTTAAATTAAAGCTATGATCTTGCTATAACAGATGATCTACACAGAAAGATAATTTTTACCAGTGATGTTATAATCCAAATAGACTTCACAGATGTTATGGTTTGAGTAAAATAGCGAGACTTGTGGATTGGAAAAGGCAGAGTAACTTTAACTACTTTTAATAGAGAGCTGCAACAGCAGACATATATCTACAAATATAGATAAAGAGCCAGCACCAAGATTAACCCTCCTGCTCTCCCTTCTGATTGCAATATTACCACAGCATGACTGCAAGGGAAAGCGAAAGAGGAAGCAGAGGGATCTGCCTCCTGAATTTATATGGAGCATGACGTGTATGAAATGGAATACGCAGTTGGTCAGTCTGGGGTCACCTGTCTTGCTTGTTCCTTCCCATAGGCGCGGGCTTTCACCCTGCACCCCTCCCGACTTCTCCGTGGAATCACAGAAAGTTTACATTCCAATTGTTAGTTGTAATCCAAACATTTTGGGCATAAGCTATTAGAAGTTGCTAATATCTTTGAAAACATACTGCCAGCTTTCAGATAAAAGCACTCACTTTTAAAGGAACCTTGGCTGGAAGCAATACTGCCTTAGCAGAATCAATTCTGCTCTAGCTGAAATCAGGACAGCAGATAAGACAAGGAAGAAAAATAGTTATTCCCCATTAATAGAACCATCTCGTGCTCTGCTCAAATTCACATGGAGATTATGTCTGCACTGAGAAATTAATCAGTTCCAGGTAGTGTATCCTGGTGTCAGTGCTGTGCGAGTGTCAGAAGAGCCCCAAGACAGTTTTATCCCAAGGCCAACTAGCACTTTCCCAAAGACTTCCTGGGCATTGTTCCATAGGTGACTATGCTGTGTTGGACAAAATCTTAACAATATGAACATGCCCAGACCAGTGTGCCCAGCATTACCGTCACAGTTTGGTCCTGGTCCTGTTTGACTTTTAGAAGAGATGCAGCCAGATAATCTGTATCAAAAGTTGGCATGAAATCCAGATTCCTTTAGTCTCATTCCAGTGCCTTTCTAGATCATTACTATCATTTATATAACATTTTTCTTAAAAATCACCCTGGTAAAATGACTAAGGCAGTGTTTAAAGAACAATTCCTCAGACAAATATCACAAAATGTTAATCCATTTGTTTCCAGCTTTGACTTTTTTATTTCTTTTTTTTTGTGAAAACCAAGATGACAAATGAAAGAAAGCAAAAGATAACTTTCAGAATACTTGAAAATTAGATCATGTAATTAGTACTCAACTTATGAGCATTGATATTCGGTGCAATTACCCTTGTGTGAACAAATCCAGTTCATACATTTTTAGGAACACTAAATGATCTTTAGGAAGGAACAGTGCTTGAGGGTTATGTAAGCTTCCTTCATTGATTTAATTCCTGATACTCAACAGTTCTTAAAACAAAAATTCTCACACTTTGCTGAAGAAAATCCCTGAGAAACAAATTAGAAACAAATGTTTTATTCTTTAAAAAATGGCAGAAATGGAATGGTGTCAAATTATTATGTTCTGATACAGAGAATACGTATTCTTGAAATAACAGTATTAGTTTATTCTGTATTCCTCAAATAAGTCTGCAAGTTTTGCCTGTGTCTTCTGCCTTACAAATAAATACCTAATATTTATAAAATGTGCAGACTGTGCTGGCAGAAGTAACAGATTAGAAAACATTTATCAAACAGAAGCCTGTTCTTCTGCCCTTCCCTCTCTATGTGGAGAAATTCCAAGAGGAGAAAAAAGAGGAAGAAAAATACTGTGCTTGGAGAGGAAAACTCTCCCAATTCCACTTTCCTTCTTCCTGAGTCGGCCCTGTTGATATTGGAAGCTGCTTGCCTGGGAGAACAACCACTAATTTCTTGATGATTTGTGAATAAATCTGGATTTGATTTGTGTAAGGGGAGGAAAAATGTTCTGTTTCACTCCACCAGCATCTTGCAGCCTTCCTGTTACAACAATCAACCCTTAGAGTTCTAAAGGAGGGCTTAGGTTCCTTCATTAATTAATTCATGAAGGTTAGGTATCTGAAGGATATTTCTGGAAACTAGATTTGCAGGAAGTCCTAAAAGAACTATGCTCATGAATCTGAACATTACTTACGTATGAGAAGACATGAAAAAAGAATTAATTACTCGTAACTTCAGAAAATTTGCAGACTTGCTATGTCAATATTCTCAGATTCTGAACAAATTTATTCCTTTTATTTAATGTTAGGGGAGAATTTCTTTTGAGAAATTTGTCTCAGGACTTCTAAGCACTTTAACTGTGGCTTCAGCACTTTGTAGGGTGTCTGCTAGAAGCTCAAGGTCTATCTATCAGAAGAAATGGAGGCATCTGTGAATACGTAAGAAAAGGGTCGATTTCCATGCTATGCACCTAAATCAGTTGTTTAGGCACCAAACAGGAATACTGTAAGCACGTACATCAAACTCACAAAAAACCAAAACCAACAACACAACCCCCTGTCTTATTCCTTTTCAGTTCAATGCTATCCATGAAGATATACCTTCCATCTACGAAGTAACGCTATTCTATTGATACGGCAACAGGTACACTTCTCATAGTTTAGGCAGTTGCAGATTCCCTTTAGAATGTGGTGATTCAGCTGTAGAAAATTTCTTCTGGGAAGAAAAATAAAGGTAGATTTATGTAGGAATCCATTTGAAAAAAATCCCACCCTAGTGGACTCAAGAAAGTCCTTTCTTGAAAATACATGGCTGCACCCCACTACCTTCAGATAAAATGTGACAATCCTTCAGAAACCAGCCTTGGGAAAAATTAATATTGCTCTTTTTTTAGTGTTCATCACAAAAGGTGAGTGTTAAGAGAACTTACCTGAAATTTTCAGTGGTGTGTGGGTTTGGTATTGGTTGGTTTGTTTCTTTGTTTTTTAATCCTTACCTATCTTGTGATTTCTGAATTTGAGCAAAATTCAGACAACGGAAAATAGATATTAAAAAAAAAAAAAAAGTGTAGCAAGTTCTTCACCTAGCAAACAACTGAAGGGGAGGTTTCTACTGTTGAAAATCTTAACCTGTTTGGTAATCCTGACAGCACTGTGATTTGGATAGTTATAATCAGTTCCATGACCTCATTTCCTCTTTTTGATTTGTTTTGTTTTCTTCAGGAATTAGGATTTTGCACTGGGACCTGAAGTCTGAATCCATTGTAGGACACTGATTCAGGAGTGAAGAGAGTGCTCCTAACTGTGGTTATTTTTGAAGCAAAACTTCACAAAGCAGATCACTAGGTAGGTTTGCTGTCTTGCCTTTAAGAATCTACTGAAAACATCGCTAGTTTTTTTGTGCAATTGCACATGTGCATTTTCATACTCTGGAAGCAGAGCTTATAATAGGTTTCAGAGGAAGAAAATAAACACTTGGACTAGGTAACTAGTTTGTGTGCTGCATACTATTTAAAGAATGCGAGCTAGCTAATACACAGGCCAGAAGTCCTGTTGATCTGCACAGGACTTTCTGGCTCCTCACATGGGTTCCTTTCTACACAAACTTCTGAGACTGGAGAAAGAGGCTTAGGAGGGTTGTTCTTAACATCAGTGTATTGGACTGAGACGCAGCTTATAGGCCATGTGTATGATATCTGGCTCAGGGTTGTTATATTTATAAATTCTTTTAGTTTTCCTCTGCTATTTCATTTTGGGCAAAGTACGGGTAGTCTCTTTTCTCATTAATATGGCACTCCTGTGGGTTATAACCTTTTTGGCTTTTGGGAGTTTGTGTTGGGTTTTTTGGGGGTGGTGGGGTATACTTTTATGGTGTTACAAATGAAGGCCTTTTATAGGACAGTGACATAGCAGCTCCTTGACTTAGGCCTATAGTTCATTAGCCTTTCTTACCTCAAAAAAACTACTTTCAATGACCTTGGCTCGTGTGCCACTTGTCTCTTTGGGAGTGTTAAATAGCTTAAAGGGAGAAAAAAAACAACCCTGCCTACTCAAGCAAGACTCTCTCAGCTTTGGTCTTTCCTTACTGTCCTCCATATAAAAGCTTCTTGCTATGTCTGCTTCTACCACTGCATCACTCTTCAGTGTTTTTCCCTGTTTTTCTGTTCCTTAGTTCCATTTCTTCCTTCTTCAAAGCTTATTCAAGAAGATCATCTTCCTGCTGCTCTTTTCTTCCATCATTTATCAGCTTGATGCATTTTCCAGTCCTGTTTAATACCTTTATTGATTATCTGGATGAGGGGATTGAGTGCACCCTAGGTTTACAGACAACATGAAGTAGTCGGGGAGTGTTGTTCTGCTTCAGGGTATGAAGGCTCTGCAGAGGGATCCACATAGGCTGGATCAATGGGCCAAGGCCAATGGGATGAGGTTGAAAAAGGCCAAGTGTTGGGTCTTGTACTTTGGCCACAACGACCCCATGCAATGCTACAGGATTGGTGTCAGAGTGCCTGGAAAGCTGCCTGGTAGAAAAGGACCTGAGGGTGCTGGTCAACAGCCAGCTGAACATGAGCCAGCAGTGTGCCCAGGTGCCCAAGAAGGCCAACAGCATCCTGGCTTCTATCCAAAATAGTGGGGCCAGCAGGACTAGGGTAGTGCCCATGCCACTGTACTAAACACTGGTGAGGCTGCAGCTTGAGTATTGTGTTCAGNCCAATGGGATGAGGTTGAAAAAGGCCAAGTGTTGGGTCTTGTACTTTGGCCACAACGACCCCATGCAATGCTACAGGATTGGTGTCAGAGTGCCTGGAAAGCTGCCTGGTAGAAAAGGACCTGAGGGTGCTGGTCAACAGCCAGCTGAACATGAGCTAGCAGTGTGCCCAGGTGCCCAAGAAGGCCAACAGCATCCTGGCTTCTATCCAAAATAGTGGGGCCAGCAGGACTAGGGTAGTGACCATGCCACTGTACTAAACACTGGTGAGGTTGCAGCTTGAGTATTGTGTTCATTTTTTGGGCCCCTCACTACAAGAAAGACACTGAGGTGCTGGAGCACGTCCAAAGGGCAATGAAGCTAGTGAAGAGTAGAGCACATGTGTTATGAGAAGTGGCTGAGGTAACTGGGGTTTTGTCTGGAGAAAAGGAGGCTCAAGGAGCATTTTGTCACTCTCTACAACTACCTGAAAGTAAGTGGGAATGAGATGGGAGTCACAGAGTAGAGCACATGTGTTATGAGAAGTGGCTGAGGTAACTGGGGTTTTGTCTGGAGAAAAGGAGGCTCAAGGAGCATTTTGTCACTCTCTACAACTACCTGAAAGTAAGTGGGAATGAGATGGGAGTCACTCTCTTCTCCCAAGTAACAACTGACAGGAGCAGAGGAAAGGGCCTCTGGTTGTGCCAGGAGAGGTTCAGATGAGGTATTAAGAAGAACTTCTTCACCAATAGGGTTATCAAGCATTAGAAGAGTCTCCCTGGAAGTGTTAAAAAAAAAGTGTAGGTGTGGTACTTTGGGACATGGTTTAGTGGTGAGCATGGTAGTGTTAGGTTCATCTCAGTGACCTCAGAGGTCTTTTCCAATCATAATGATTTATGACCTTCTTCATTCACTTATCCACTGTATCTTATACATGTATACATAGAAGGAAGTCCTTCCTCTCTTCCCTGCAAATCCACTCACAGAAAAAAAGAGGCAAGTCATTATACAGATATGCAAATACATTTCACTAAATCCCACATCAGTGCTTTTCAGGCACAGTCTGAAAATCACTTGGGGTCTTCTGTGGCCCCTGGTGTGATAACTGTGCCGACAGCAGAGGGAGCATTAAACTCATTGCCCACGGGAAAGTGT
>VWZO01002562.1:20148-31819 GCA_013396975.1 Bucco capensis | reverse complement strand
CCATAGTGCAGGCTCGAGGGTGCTATCTGCTATCCTCTTTTTATCAGCGCGCTTGGAAAAGGCGCTGATGATGAGCGTGGATGGAGCCCTCCCTGGATCTTCGTTCACGAAGCCTAGCCATACATACATATACATACCATACATCAGTGCTTTAATTTGCCAGGCCAGACAAGTCCAAGTAAGTTAGAAATCTTCCCAGATAAGAGAGAAAACTGAATTTGTCAATCACTTTTAAGTTTAAGGAGCTTAAGTACTTCAATAATATATAAAACTGTACGTATGGTAACAACTGGCAACATAGACTTACAGAAAAAAATACAGGTTAAAGGATGAAAGACTAAACCGAAGTGATGCAATTTCAGTTGTCAAATAATATTTTTTTAATTATGTTGTGTACAACTTTGGTTGGGATCTGCTAAGTAAAAATTGTTTGACTTAACACTTTGGTACCACAGGTAACGTCACTGGAAGTAACAAAGTCAGTATTTGAAGATCATAAACAGTAACTTCAGAATAAATGAAATGTTGATGGCTTTATTGGAGTTAATTACATATGAAATTGAATACTTAGAAAACAAAGTACAACAACTACATGAACATATTTAATTGGATGTCACATGAAATTCAGATGGGCATGTTACAAATATGAAAACCAGAGCCTAGACAGTGAAATACTATTGCACTGGAAGAGCTAAGAGTGAACATTCTGCAATTGATTCAGTAAGTTTTTAAATGACAGCACAAAAACACATCTTAAGATCTCATGTTCTGGTACATGAAAGTGCCTGTTATAGTCTTCTGTGAAGACTGTATCTTCATGAATGATTTGGACCAGGGGATTGAGTGCACCCTTAGCAAGTTTGTAGAAGACACCAAGCTGGGTGGCAGTGTTGATCTGCTTGAGGGAAGGGAGGCTTTACAGAGGGATCTGGATAGGCTGGATTGCTGGGCCAAGGCCAATGCCATTGCCATGAAGTTCAATAAGGCCAAATGCCANGATAGGATGAGGGGAAATGGATGGAAATTGTGTCAGGGAAGACTCAGGCTAGATATTAGGAGGAATTTCTTTGCTGAAAGGGTTGTCAGCCATTGGAACAGGCTGCCCAGGGAGGTGGTCAAGTCCCCATCCCTGGAGGTGTTTAAGAGACGGGTAGATGTTGTATTGGGGGGCATTATTTAGCAGGTCGATAGGGCTAGGACAAAGGCTAGACTCTATGATCTCCAAGGTCTCTTCCAGCTGTAACTGTTCTATGATTCTATGAAATATTTTAGTGCCCCACTTGTATGATTAGGGCCTTGTCTACCACATCTGTGTGTCCATCAGGGAATAAAAAGGAGTAGAATGAAGGTAGAGAAGATTAAGGTTGAAGAGATGACTCTTCTTGTCAGCATAGTATTAAAAGAATTAATATATTGATATTTCAATGCAATTTAGTCTTCCATATATAAAAAACATATTCCTTAATTTAGTTTTGAACTATACCTTCTGAAAATAAATTTATAAATAGATATATCAGAATATGATCTCAGTATATTCTATGTATTTAAAAAATCGTCATTTAGTTTCCAGAAAACGCCTCAGTCTCATAAAATCTAACCCTCCTAAACAGATTTACTGAAATTAGCAAAATCATAGTAAAACTAGTTTCACTTAACTATTTGACTTTTAACTCAAACTACTGTATCATAACCTGCACCCTGTATCATAAAAAAACAAAACAACAAACCATCATGTTTATTACTATTGATGTTCAAGGAAATTTGTACAAGACTGAAGCTTTGCCTTTTCTTCATTATTGAAAACACAAATCCAGTTAAGGCTTTTTAGACAAGCTTTAATTTTCCAATTACCATGTTTCATTTCAAATTTATTCAGAGCTGTAACAAGTTACATTTGTGGTTGAGGAAAGCAAAGATGAAACTTTGTTCTTTCTTTTGTGCTCAGCCATACAATTTATTTTTTCTCCTGGCAACAGATTTCAAATCTCCTTGCCTTTTTTTTTTTCCATGGGAACTGTTTAGTAAGTGCCGACATTAGAGCTGACAACGCTTTGTGTGTGGGTTTTTTTTTTTCCTTTTGCCTGGTTTCTGTGTCTGTGTGTGCAGGCATGCATTCATTAACGTAATTCCTCAACATTCAACAAGAGTGCATCATAAACCAGAGGAAAAAAAGCCTCATAAATATTTAGATCTTCCATCTACCTCCCAAAACTGAAGTGAAAAAGAGTATTTAGTGAGGACTTGGTGTGCGTTAATCTGCATATGAACTGAAAGGGGGTACAAAAGGATGAAAAGGTGGTGGAAACAAGCATAGTCTCCAGGGGGCCATTCATCATGTTCTTGTCAATACAATCTCAGTCCCACTGCTTGGCTGTTTTCTGCTCATGACCCAACAGACTAGCTTTGCAAAGACAATGCTGCAAAGGATGTGCGTACTTTCTTTCTAGTTTTGTTCTATCCCGTAATTTTTCGAGAAGAGAAGCAAAGTACTTCACGTTTTGGAAGCCGGAGAAATTTCTCTAAATGCTTCTCTCCTTGTTTGTGGTCCACACACTGACATACAAACTTTAAAACATTTACACAGGACAACTAGGTTATATGGAAAGCAATTTTAGGTAGCTGACAATTAATGCAAGGTAATGACATCACAATGTAGCTTAAAACATATTATTATCTGCTGAGGCATATTATTATCAGCTACAAAACCATATAATTTGGACCAAGTGCTATATATATTTATATATAAAACTCTACTACTCCTAACAAACAACACTGTCAAAAAGTCCAAAATTACAGATGAAAAATAGAACACCAGTACAAATTGTTATTGAATATATTTTCATAATTGAACCGTCACAGAATTGTTTAGGTTGGATGTGACTTCTTGAGATCATATAGTTCAAAACCATACATGGAATTTTGTAATTTCTTTAATTTTTATAATTTTTATAAATGAGGGAATGTCTAATACATTCCATAATTATTTAATTTTTATTTCATGATCTGAGATCAAACTAATTTTGAAGGATTACACCACACCACCTAGACAGAATTACTTGTGATCTATGACTGCTATGCTTAAGTATATATTTCAGCCAAGAGGGCACAAAGGCCACTAAAAAGTAAAGTTTGCAATTAGGCACAAATAATGATTTCACACATAACCGAATTCTTGATCATAAGCAGCCAAAAGAGCAGTTACTTGGCTGTTCTGAGGACAAGGTTAGAACCACTCAGTTCATCAAGCTCCACTTCAACCATTTGAATTACTGGAGAATTACAGCAATACTATATGCAAAATAATCATTTTAGTCACATAATATATTTGTAATACTTATCTTACTACAGTGCTCACCTTCTATTTTGTAATTGTGATAACAGAAGCCCAAGTATATTTTTTTCAGATTAATCTCTATTTATTTCTAGTTCTCCTTAAATGAACTCATCTGGTTTGTTTTTTTTGTTTTCTGTTGCCAGACCTTCCTAAAGCCCTATTACTGAAGTGAAAGAGTGAATGCATCAATGTAACATCAAATACAAGCCTAAACATGCTAGCTGCTATGACTCCCCCACTAATCACCTCTTGTAACTCTAAAAGAAAGGAGTCCACCTACACAGACAAACTTTAAGTACCAAGATACTTCTGCAGCCAGAGGGATAATTGATTTCACTACTAACATGTAGGACAGGTGCATACAAACTTCAAAATGGGACAAAAGATCAATTATGCTTCTAGTAATGAAAATCAGAGTTACAGACAGGCTACCTGGAAGGAAAACCAAGGTAGGGTTGTATACTTCAATTGTCTTGCTAAGGTGAAGACCTCCATCTGTCATCAAAATTAGCCATCTTATTGACTATGTCATGACTTCCAGAGATGGGAAAATGTTTTAAGTCAAACAGTGCCTTCTCTCCACCTCTAACGGAGAAGTTTGTGAAATAACAGGCACTTTCCAGAACATTCTGGGTTGGAAGAAGGAAGGCTGCCTGATTTGGGTTATTTAACACCTTTTCATGTTGGCTTTCCCTAATCAAAACAGAATTAGAAAAATTCAAGATTACTTGAGGCAAGGGAAAAAAAGCTGTGTTTTCTTTTTATATATATATATGTGTGTGTGTGATTTCTTTATAGTTCCTGCCATAATGTGTTGTTTTTTAACCATTTTATCAGAGCAGACTAAATATTCATTTATTTATATGTAATAAAACAGTACTGTTATGCAAACTGGAGAGTAGTGTACTCCCTGGGAAAGTTATTTTTGCATTTCTCCGCTCCTTACACTCGTAGGGTAACAGTTCTTCAGTCTCAGCAGGATTTGGGGTGTGTGGGAGGTATGCATATGCTACACAGACAACTGTCATACCTGTTCTTTAAAAACAAAAACCTATAATCAATGTAAGTGTAGTAACTTCTTTCTCAGTTTGACAAGTTATATTAATACCTAAAAGGTAAAGAAAACGGCCCATAAAACTTTCAAATATGTATTTTTAAACAAATGAAATACATTAAAAGATGTTAACATTTCAGTGATCATCTTTATTTATGAATGATAGAGTAAATTCCATACTATAAAGCTGCCTATTAAAGAAAGTGGCCTTAAAAACTTACACAAATTGTAAGAAAAGTTGTAATGTAGAAATTTCTCTTGTTCTAAATGACCAGGAATATCTAGCCTCATATGAACTGGATCTGTAAAAAAAGTCATTTGAATCCACAGGAAATGTGTTGTTTCTCTTCCCTCTATTTCAGTAACAATTGGAGACCAAATATAAAGCACTGAATAATAGAGATGGGTGGAAGCGTAATTTCAAGGCACTTCAAATTTGGCTGCAGTGATTTTTTTTTTTTAATCAGACCACTGTATCTAAATCTGAGTGATTGTTCCATTTTGCCTTTCCACCATAGTGAACTTTTCAGCCTACTCCCTTGCCTATCTAGTCTGTGGTCTATTCAAACACAATGACTTCACAAATGTAAAATACTATCACGCTTCTGAAAGCCAAAACTATGGAATGACTGCATTACCTTCAACAGAGTAATTTAGTTCTTGTCAAAATCTTGAACCCAAAAAGTTGTTCAGACTATTGTGAGAGCAAAAGAAAAATGTTTCTGTATGCTTACAGTGAGATTCAGCTGACTGTTCAACGATTTGCAGTGGCCACTCCACACATCCAAAAGGTGTAGGATACATCTGCACAGAGCTAGCAGATGTGATACAGGAACTATGACAGTAAAGCGACCTTCTGGAGATTCAAATGGAACACCATAAGGCAAGCCAATCCCACCCTTTATTGTGCTTATCTGCTTGTAATAACAAATTACTATAATACAGCAATGAACTAATTTTAAATAATAACCAGATACAAGTATAAGCTAAATAAAAATCATATAATCTTTTATGGAGTGACTGTAGCTCAAAATGAGTCAGATCTTCTCAATTAGCTAACAGCCCAGAAACATTCACCTTTTCGTTTTGAGCCCAAGAGTCATGCTTTACTGATTGTTATGACTTGTCCTTTGAGCTCTGGCAACAGTCAGAGGGACATATGATGCACCTGTCTACAAATTCCAGAAAGATGGCACAAGATTCGAAATGCTTTCTGTTTCTATGAGGAAATCCTGAACTTATCCAAGTGCTAAGGTAGTAACACTCTGCACTTCTATAATTGCTGTCATCCAAGCCACCTGTAGTTCTTTACTACAAAGTGTAGTTGCTTGCTCATTACCAGAAGGCTTTAAAAAAATGCTGTTTTCTTATAATTTGTTTAGATATTTTCTATCCCATTAAATATAAGGGTAGGAACTGCTGCCTTTTGAGTACTGAACATTGCAAAGCGTAAGCAATGCCCACCAGCCATCTCTCAGTGTAAGTCAATACATTCATAATTCAGGTATGTTAAAAGTTAAATTAATGTATCAATTACATTTTAAGCTCTACTTGGTTTATAAGAACAGCTGATTTACATATAGGTGCAAAGTTAAGGATGAAAACATTTCATTTATATTCCACAGTAATCAATATACTATGGTATTTTACCAAAAGATGATGCACCTGAAAAACAGAACCTATCAGCTCCTTTAGCTGTCAGCTCTTTGCCACTGTGGTTGTCAAAATAAATCTGCAAATTTCCCTGACATGAACTGTCTTTTTTTTTTTTCCTCTTATAGCAAAGGTGAAAACACTTCTCACTACAGTGAAAAGTAGTAACACTTCTGATTACATATCTTATACAGAAATATGTCTTTCAACAGTGTATTTTTAGTGACATGTAGCAAACAAAAAAGCTGCTGAGAGGGCTACTGCAGTTGAGATGACTGTATCAACTAAAATGTAAAATGTTATCCGAGACAATTTTAAGGTTAGGTATCTAGTACAAATTGGATAGAACGTAAAAAAAAGGTATGTTGGAAATAATGACTAAGATATCTTAATTCCAGATATCCTAATATCATGTCTTTTAAACCAGAATGTGTGAGCTGAACTCCAATGCCAGAGATTGTATTTGGCAATGGTCAGTTCAGCGCCTTCATGGAGTTAAGCAGCACTTATACCAATTCACACTCACTGCTACTCCCACTTCTGCAGTGCATGGTATAGGCTGGCTCACGTAGTGTCTCTGTATATGAGCTCTCTAAAAAGGACAGGCCAGAAGCCATTTGAAATTCTCACCTATGCAAGCCCAGAGCAGTATAGCTACGGTAGTAATTTTTTACTTATACAGATGGGAAATGTAGCATCTAGTACAATAACTGAAGCTATAGGACTGTGGACGGGATTAGAAACACTGGAAATGGTCAAAAATAATGCAAGAATTTATCAATTACAAAATGTGGGGAAGTTTATGAGCTCAGAGGCAAAACATACCTTCAAAATAGAGGATTCAAATGTTCTGTGAATAATCAGGTTCCCCCTCCCAACTTTTAAATTTAACTGCTGTTAAGAATGAGATGATAAAGTGGATAAATTTTATTTTTACAATGTAGTACCTCAATTTAGTTTTCTCTCTCTAATTGCTGGTAATTTTTTCTACGCTTTCTCAGATTGCTTTTCTTTCCATCCTCGTCCATTTTCTGTCCTTCTCAGCAACACTGTAACAAAACTGGCATACATGAGACGTCATTATCATCTCCTACTGAAGTTTGTGAAATGAAACCAATCTAGACTTTGTTTTTAATGCACAGAGATTTCTTGGGAGCCTAGCAGAACTACCAGCCTCTCTAGACAGACACTTTCTTGTAGCTCAAATGCTATCCTTTCTGCAGAAAAGTGTACATAATAGTACATAAAGAAACAGCATGTACAGACAGTACATGGAAACCGTCTACTTAAAAATACAATATATGAAGCAATTAATCTATGGCAATCTTGGACACTGATGTAATACACTATATATTGATTTTACATATTTTCCATCACTAATCATGATTATTTCTTAGTTGGATAAGTTTAAGCCCAACATAGAGCTATCTATGTCTTTCTAATTACTGAGAGTTAAATAAAATAATATTGTATGAAGCAGAATTTAGGCACTTCCATCCCAATCTATGTAACAGTATCCTACCACAGTAACTTAAGGTATATGGAGTAACTTGCCAAGGAAACTGCCAGGTACAAGATTTAGGTCAAAGTTGGAAAATACTTTTTTGACTTAGCATTTTCTTTTCTCCTCCGTTTAATTGCCTAACTAATACACAACCACAGAACAGTGAGAATGTAGCTCTCCCTACTCCTATGTAAATGGATGAATCACAAAGATATCTCTTCTTCTGGCTCTTTTATTCTGACCTGAGGAATGGGCAGTTCTAACAGGAGTGATACTATGGGTTACTACACCCTTCTTCACAGTTGTTTTACAGCTTGACATTCCTTAATTAGAAAAGATACAAATCTGAATCCTTTCAGACTAAGACATGCTTAAAACCTGTACCTTCCACTTCTCCATCAATCACTTAGCACTTACAGTGAACAAATTTAGGCATTCTCTCTTCCAAGATTACAGATAGTACTCCAAAATGTCCCTTTTTAGAATATGAACACTATGCTATCTTCTTATTACTTGAATGATGGATTACTATGGTTTCTATTTGAAAAGTTACCTACTGGTTTAGCTTAATGTTAAAGAAAATATGTTTTTGTTGCCAGATACATCACAGAACTTCAACGTAGTTGGTTCTTGAGATTTTCAGTCTAACACTAGACCTTATTCTGTTCATGTGTTTAATCGGCTTGCAGAGAGGAATGAACTTCACCTGTGCATCTGGTAGTGGCCACATCTGACTGGTACATTACAGTCACAGCAGCTACAATCTTGTACACCACTGAATACTGAATCATTTTTTTTTCCCCTCAGGTGCCTGTAACAGGTCAGCTTCTTTCCTTAAAACACATTGGTACTTTCCTGTTATAGACAGTGTTGCAGAAGGCTGATGACATCCTACTGTATATACCTATGATTTTTTCAAGAGAGATGCTGGAATTAACAGCCAGCACTCTAACTAAATAGTGTGTTTCCCAGCAGTTACCAGCCTTCAGCTCTCCTATTTCCCAAGGTGATATCAGCTATGAACATTATAGCAGTAATTGAATTTGCTTTTTATGATCATTGCAGGCCTTTACTGCAATATACAGAGGCTGCTGCTGGCATTATCATAATTTTTCTTACTTCAAGATTAGATTAATGCAATAAAACTTCACCTGAAAAGAGAAGCTGTTGGAGACTACTACAGGTTACGTTACACAAGAACAGTTACCTAGATGAAAACACAAGAGTTAAAGGTAGGGAACACAGAAGTTAAGGTGTTGGGTAGTTACCTAAAGAACTTTACACGACCACAGGACCTGGCCGTCTTCAAACAAACCAACAAACCTCCTTCTCCCAACCCTGACATCAGTACGACTGAACCACTCCTCCTTACCAGAAGGACCTGTTTACTCAGCCCTGTGTTCTTCCCTGCCTCTCTCCCCTCCTTGTCTTCTCCTCCATGAGAAATGTGCAAAGTTCAATCCAGTGCAAGAGTAGGAGCTATAGCTTTTCACAGCATTTTAACCAGAACTAATTCAACTTTCATTTCCCAGGGGCTCTGAAAACCCCTTCCTGCAGGTGGAAGTGTGGGAAAGTAAAGGTAGAGAAAAAATATGCTGAGACAGGCTTGGAGGTAGCTTTTCTTTTTAACTGAATACTTGATGAAGATATCATGCTGAATCATGTATTTAAAATTAATTTAAAATTAATGGCAAGTTATCTACATTTTGTTAAAGCATTCAGCTTTTCTAAGGAAATTCTTCCACTTATTTTAAGTTCAGAGAGTTGAACTATATATGAAAATATCACAGATAAGAATTTTTCTTAAGTCCCATGCATAATTACATGGGCAGCTTCAGCACATAGCTTTCCCTCAATTTCTGTACTGTTAAGACTGAGAAAGTAATTCAGATTAACACAGAGCAAACTAGAGCTTGAATTTTGCATTGCATTGCGTGATTCCTCAGTAACTGCTGGTGTGCAACATCTTATTCTCCAGTAAATAAGTGCAAAATAGGTCAGGATAAGTTACTATTCCTATAAGTAGGTAAGACAAGTGATAGCTACTGTACAACAATTTGTGCTGGTATTTCTTCCCTTATATTTTCTGATCATATTCAAGCACTGGAAGCACTTTATGTGCCCCAAGCAATAATGAAGTGGCATGGGAACAGCTGCACCAAATCTAATGAAAAAAAAGCCTCCATATGCCATTTTTTACTGTGAGAATCAGCAGTCCAGAACAGTAATTCTAACATTATCTAAGTTCATCTAATTTTAAGATGAAAGCCTGCTATCTGATGGAAGCCCTTAATCAAACTGAAGCATTCAATATTAAGTTTTCTCATAGTTAAAAAGAGCCTCACTCACTGGTTAAAAATTAGCAGATAAAGGGCTACAAAGATACATTATTTTCAGACAGATCTATGATAAATAATAGAAGGGCAGTTTTGTAAAGCGTATAAGATTGTGTTTTAGCTTGTCACAATTTTAAAACAAGACTAGAAAAGAGAAAACACAATCTCGGTAGAAAAAGAAACTGCGCTGTTTCATCATCCATAGCCATACAGCACTGTGCTTTGAGCATATTACTGATGGGCTAAGAAGCTGTATTAATAAAAATGGTTTGGAACATTGCTGCTCTTTCTTTAATAACAAAGATAATGTTTTCCTGCTAAATATACATTTTTGAAATTATGGAAGCAACAAATCTGACTTATCTTACATAAGCCATTAAGTTTTACTTAATATAAACAAAAATCTGAAGTGAAATAAAATCCTCTCATCCAAATAAAAAGTTCTACATGATTAAAGGGGAGAAATACAATAAACACTAGAAAGAATACAATAATCCAAGACATTTTTACCGTAGTGGAAACTACACCTTCTCTACATTTTTGTCAATGCACATCTTTCAGGAAAAGTACAGGAACATTGCTTTGACAATAACCAATAAAACTGTCCATCTGCCAAAAACAATAACCTGTCTGTGTTTTTTAATTTTGGAAGAATTGCTCCTTGCGATTAACCTAATATCTCAAATTTCTTCAAATACTGTGCAGTACGTATGAAAATACATATGAATTTTCATAGAACGTTAAGCAATTGCTGGACTTTATACCTAGCCCTATTAAAAAAGATTGTTTTCAGCGAATTAAACGAAGCGTGAAGTGACTCGTATCTAGCTTTACAACATAACCAAGCTACTAAAAATTGCATCAAAGCTTTCTAACGATTTCCTAAGTAATAAAAATCTAACAAGAGCACCAACTAGCTACGTGGGAAAGGAGGGATACGTACAAGCAACCGCGTCGCGCTGCATTGCCTCAGCGGCCACAGCCGATGGAGCAGATTAGTTTTGGTTCTGGCTTCCGGATACCGCTGCTCCCATCGCGTCTCCCATTCAAACCCGTCAAACAAGCCGTAGCTGATGCCAAAACACAGCGTTGCCCTGTAAGCAAAAACGATGCTTAGCTGCCTGCCGGCGAGGCTTGGGCAGAAGTGCAGCGCCACGACAGGGACCTGGAGGACGGCCCAGGCTGCCGCGGGACGCCGAGGCGAACGGGCTGGCAGCCCGGCTCGGGCACGGGGCTCCGCAGCATCAGCCGCAGACGAGGGCCACCGCTCCGGGGTCGACTGTGCGGGGGAACGGGTGTGCGCACGGCTAGGCTACCACCGCCTGCATTCCTCCCCCATGCCCGGCAGGGACAGCGGCCAGTCCCCGGCCCGCTCCGCACTCCTTCGAGTCCGCAAGCGGCCGTTAACCCGCTCCAACAACGGGAGAGCTCCCGCCGTCTGCCGAGAAAAGGAGGAGAGGATAGAAGAAAGGAGCTCTCGTCACCCCCAGTCCTCCTCGCCCTCCCTGGGGGCCGGTACCTCAGCCCCGCACCACGCTTTCCTCCCGGCCTCGCAGCCCCTCTACCGATTAGAAATCGCTCCTCGCGCCGCGCCAGTCCGCCACGCGCACCACCCACCAGCGCATGCCCAACAAAACCGACCCCCGCCCACCCCCACCTCCTCCGCTATCCCCTGTCTGCCGCACAAGACTGCGACCACGCGAAGCTACGCTACCGTAAACTGCGAGCGCACGCGCGCCTGAACTGGGATCGCCCCGCCCCCGAGGGGGGCACGTGATCCAGCCTCCCCC
>VWZO01002562.1:0-16871 GCA_013396975.1 Bucco capensis | reverse complement strand
CCCCCCCCCCCCCCCCCCCCAATATCTCCTCTTAAGGTTGCATTTTTACAAATAAATAATCGCTTTTTAGAAAAAAAAAAAGGAAATCCTGTGTGCTGGGAACTTAATGCATCCCATACGTCTTCCCACTACAGTAGTAGACCCACTGTGTTAAAAATAAGGCGATACACTTTTTCTTAGGATTTTAAGTTCGGTTTATGCTTCTTAAGCATTTCCTTTCTTACCACCTTAAACCTAGGCTATCTGGAAAGTTAGAGAGACCTGATTGTTTAATCGTATTTGGTAGCTTTGTAGAATATGATAAAACCATAAATTATTTATACAGTTTCAACTTGTTGGAAATTTTAGCATGAAATGTTGAATTTCGAGTTTTCGAGTTAGTATTCTTGTTTGCGGACGTATTCCTCCTTGCTAAAAGAAGTTTGGGAAGTTGTTGACCTCGGGAACATGAAAGAGCTGCTTATGTTTGGCAGAACAACTCCCCGCCCTCTTCAAAGACTGTAAAAGTGAGATAGTGACTCTAGTACAACAAAAAATAGCATATCGAGAAAATGCTACCTTCTGAAATAAATGATAAAGGAGTAAAAAGAAAAAAACCCCACAACCAGTGAAGAATACTGAAAGATGGACTGTGGGAAGCGATATAATGAGAGAATCTTGTTATTTTCAAGACTTGTGGTGAAGTTTGAATTTGTATTGGAGTAAATACGAATGTGAAAAGTAATGCTATTCAAAACTTAAGTTCTTGATCGCCACAGCAAACAATTTCTTCAGAATAGTTAGGTTTACAATAAACATAAAGAAGAAACTTGACTGGGAAGACTCATTTTAGCATATTTGAGCCTTCCAGAGGCTTGATGTCGGATTTTTATATACCTGAATCTCTTCAGCTTAATATATTTGACCAGAGGAGGCCTGAATTTGTTGTTTTTGTCAGAGAACAAAAGAAAGAAAAATACTTTCCCATACGGAGAGGATACTGGAAAAGGAAAGGCTGAAATCCTTACGTCTTTTGATATATTTTTAAATATTGAAAGCTCTGGAAAACTGTTTTATGAAGTGTTGGAATACCAAAATGAGGGCTGTGAAGAATCCTGCTGAAAAAGTTTTAAGGATTGTGTTGGAGCTAATCTTCACACTCTTCTTTAAAGAAAAATAAATAAAAAACTCTGAATAGTGATTGGAAGAAGTCTGCTATCCCTTTAAGCTTTTCTGCTGTTCCTGTTTACGTTGGCAATTGGGTGGAAGTATTGTGGGGACAGAAAACTTTTTGGAATGTTGAAAAAAATGTTTCATGCAAATCTAGTAAATTGCTTCAAGACTTCAAAATTTGGACGCTAAGGGGCGCCAGTTATTTTTCTTCCGAGGCGTGAGGCCCCGAACACCATTACTGACTTCAGTAGTGAAAGTAAGAAATCTATTAGAAGATACCAAAGAATGGCAAAATACTTGTGGATTTGTGCAGGTATCTGTATTTGCATGGACTTATATATATGGTATGCTTACACACAGTATTACATAGGTGGAATAGTTAATAGCGGTGAGCAGTTGAGAAGTGGCACAGCTGTTACTCTGTTAAACACCGATCCTGGTTACCAGAAGGGCACTGTGTTAAATATCTTGAACTATATGCTACGCTGATAATCCTCCAGAAAGGTTTAACAATAGCAGAACTATGGGTTGGGTAGAAAGGTCTGCAAGATTTAGAGTGCTTACTTAAAAATACAGTATTTAATAGTTTCATCAGTTGATTCATGACACCTTTGAGAGTACTAAATACTACAGACAGGTGTGTAGATGTATAGATTAATTTATGTAATCTAGATTTAGATATATATATAAAATCTAAAAATAAAGTTACATTAATTTGATTTGCCGCTTCTAGTTTATTATTTTGTGCTTTAGGTAGATGTTTGGGTTTTTTTAGTCGCTATACAACTTTTCCTGAAGGGTTGGTTTATGCTGGAGAACAATAATATTATGATCAACCTTTGTCTTTTATTTTGTGCTGATCAAATTGAAGAAATAAAATGCTAGGAATTCAAACAAATGCAACGTGGAATTGCTTTCTCCACTGGAATGCTAGGATTTATTTATTTATTTCTACATGTCAGTATTTAAAAACAAAATTCAGATGGGCTTGTGTTGTGATTACTTGTAATTGTATGCAACAAGACATGGAAGTGGACCTCTCGGTTTAGATGAACACTCTGTCTAATCTGGTTAGGTTTTAGAAAGTATATCTGCTTTTTTTTTACCTGTTTCTATGCTGCTTGTAATATTTGAAACGTTTTCATTTCTGAACAATATTCTACTGTTTGGTCTTTGAAAATTTTAGTACTTAATTTAGTAGATGGTCTCTATCTTATGATAACTTGGTTTTGAAGATCAGCTTAAATGTGAGATAAGTGGACAAAACTCTTTTTCAGGAACTACTTTATAATAAAATATGGAAGTCACAGTTCTGTTTAGGTTACAGATATTTTTGCATATGTGTGCTTTCAGCTTCTTATGTATAAATAAGGTTTTTGTGGATTAGCAAGGATGTTTAAAGTGCACATCATAATAACTAGGAAGCTGGATTGTTTTTATCAGACTAGTGCAAACCTGTGGGAAGAGAGGGCTCTTCCTGAATGTGGAATAGGCTGTATTTCCTGTAATTGTTTGCACCATCAAATGTGACCTGATTTTTTTTTTTTTTTTTCTCTTCAGCATCTCGGATATTAACTTTTATGATTGTAAGATAGATTGGGTTTTTTTCTGATAGTTTGTATATTGTAATGGTCCTCTTTATGGAAAATGAATCAAAGTTGTGCCTTTTTTATTGCACTTAAAATAAATTGGACATTTCAAAGTGCAGTTGCCCCCCGACCTATTGAAATTAACTACATACTTTGGTTTTGTTCTTTCAGCAGATTGTGAACAAATATGCCAAAACTGTTAACTAAGATCTGAACAGTGTAGTTTTTATATTGCTATTTTATGTTCTAGTACCTATAAGTGGTCAGAATGTTATACCTAGTGGGAACATACACAGATCAAAGATGTGGTCTGAACTTTTTCAAGAATGTAGTAATGCAGATTATATCAGGAATTCATTTTTCCTCTGTAAACTATACCTCAAATACTTCTGCCTTCTTGTCAAAACTTTTTGTTGAAGGTAACTTAATGAGCCATGCATCTATCTTCTGGATACAAATTTAATTTTCTGTCAAGTAGGCTGCTTGTTTTTGACTAGCAGTTATAACAGAGCTATCTGTAAAAACATCTAGGTAGGGATTAAGGAGGATTGGGTGGGTTGGTTTTTTTTTTTTATATTTCTCTCCCTCTGTTAACCTGTGATCTCTGAGAGAAGTGCATGTGAAGTTGCAGGGCCCAGTGCCCAAACCTGCAGTTTTTGTGTCAGTCTCACTGTCTTAACCAAAATGTCTGCATGAATTTAGGACCAAAGGACTGGGTTCTGGTGTTGTAAATAAGTTCTGCCTGAAATGTTATCTAGTTACTTTTGTACATGACCTTATTGTTCGTGATTATGTAAATGTAGCCTGTGCTTAGCTAGGGTTTTGCTGACTTGTCAGATTTGATGAAGGGGCATTGGCTGCATTAGCATGTGTTTTTCAGTTGTATCAGATCTTGCAGTAAAACCCCATTATTTCAATACAAAGTTTGCCTCTTATTGTAAAGTTGAGATGAATATTCTTTAGAGTAAAGGCATTATGATAGATAATTGCCCAGAGTCTCATGCTAATTTTTAATCTTTGAATTGTAATGTTAAAATTGCACAAAACAGCATGTGACAAGAGCATTGACTATTGTTTGTGTGCTGTTTATCAATAGTGCTCTTCTGAATCTGTTTTTTTGATCATGTATAAATCGTAAATCAGAAAAATGCCTTAGGGTATTGTCTTCAGATTGTCTCATAATGATGAAGTTGTAAAGCTTCTATAACTTGGGTGTTCAAAAACTTTGTAAGAGTTGTTCTGAAGTGTGGGATTTTTTTTTTTTAAATTACTTTGCAGCCTCTTCTAACATCCAATCAAAAGCTCCATTGCAGTTAAGAAAATGGCTGGTTTTTTCACTATTGAATACCAATAACTCACTAAAATGTTTGTCACCAGAGGGTTTTTTTGAGTGAGTAACTGTAGTAGACTCAGTTCTGTAGAAGAGCTGCTGACTTACTTGTCTTTAAATCGGGAGAGAACAGTTTGAATTTTTGATTTTGTTTTTTTGTTCCATGTTACCAGCTTCTTAACACTGGAGTTCATTTGCGTTTTCCTCATCTGAACTTCTACACACCACTTTCCAAAGTAACTAGTGTTATATAAAAATCCCTTGCTATGGTTATAAAAAACTGAGCAAGTGCCCATTTAATTAGAGTGGTGCATGTAACACACAAATGAAAACCTGAAAGTTTGTTGGATAATATTATAGTGAAGTGGAAAAACGATCAACCCAAACTTTACCAACTAAGAAACGAGATTTTAAGAGAGCACTTAGAATGTCTTAATTATGAAAATGAAGTTTGCATGCATCAGAAGAGAAAAGGCCAAGTCAGAAAAAAGTTTGTGGTGTTCTGTGAATGCTGTGTGTGTGAAGAGAAGGCTGAGTGTGAAATAAATGGTTGCTTTTGCAGTTCAGTAACTTTTTGACCAGATTATATGTTTCAGTCCTTCTTAAATGTAATTCCTGAGTACACTAAACAATGGCAAATCAGGAATGGGATCCTTACAATGATTTGAATCGTTTAGACTTTGGTAGAAAAGCAAGTACATTTTAATTTACTTTAATTACTGTCTATAACCCTAAAATGCTCTTCTTTTTGGAGAACACATATTAATGCAGATAACCTGTTAATTAGATGTATCTTTAGATTCTGATCTGGTATATATTCTGTGGCTGACAGGATAGGTCTGTGTTAACATTAATTACCAGGCCACCCTGACCGCTCAGGCTGACTGAAGTACAGCAGGAGTCTGCAAGGAGACTGATGGTTTATGTTCGACTGCTTTGCTTATATGGAATGTCAGGGGTGGGAGAGAGGGGAGATGGGGGAAATGCTTTGTTGGAAAAGCTGTGAAGTAATGCCCTCATTCACTGACCCCTTGTCTTTACTAAAACATAACTCACAACTCAGTCTATGTAAATTTTTCTGTATTGATTTTAATCAAAATGCATACAGTGAAAATCTTCTGTTAATTTTGACATCTTACTGGAATTTAATAACCCAGTGCTAAGAAAACTAGTAAGAACAATAAAACTGCCAGTGCTTTTAATTCTCATTATACTTAATGCAGTTGATGAGATGAGTAGAAGTACCATGACGATACATCTTTGGCTTTGTAGTAGAATGGTCTTCGTCTGTAAAGGACATCAGACCTGTTGTTTGAACCCTGAAACAGACAATACATGTAATGTTTATAACCTGAATTAGAACCCTTTTCTCTGGTGAGACAGAGTTGGGTTGCTGAAAGTTAAGCTACACAACATTTCTACTTTTGAGAAAATACCCTGCGTTTTACCTTGTGCAGCGCAGTTAATTTCCAGGTTTGAGTTTCTTTTGATTATTTTTCTTGGAAATATTTAATAGAAGTGGAGTTAGCTTTTTATATAGCAGAGCTTAGATTTTTGAAACAATTTATGCATGAATGAACAAAGCAACCACGACAGCTTAAAACAGAAATAATACCCAGTTTCATTAGGAGAGCTGTCCTCCACGGTGTTATTATTTCCATTGGAAAAGTGTCTGTTGCAGGCTACTTGGGTATCTTAGAATAACAAGGAGATGCAAGTTAAAGTGCTTCTTCTATTCAGGCAGTTATATAACTAAACCTCTGTTGTCTGGGTCCAGTACTAGAAGTTGCAGCTTTTTTGATGTTTTGCAGTTATTTTAGCATGTGTTAGTGCATGGAATGAGTGTGGTAATGCTGCCTGGTGGTGTTTTTTGTTTTGCTTTATTTTTTAACATTTTATTCTCATGGTTTAAAATAATCAAGTAAAAATTGAAAAAATAGTTACAGTTAAGTTTCAGTTGAGAGTTGATGTTTATCCTTGGTGTCAAAATGGTAAGTTTTGCTTCTCAGTTCATTACAAAACATCCTTTTCTTGGAAGGAAGTAGCAATAGGTAGCTCTTAATGAGTTTTAGCTTTTTTGGTGGTGTGTAGTGGGTTGAATAGCACACTGGAAGTAAATTTTTTCTTTTTTCCTTTTCAATATTTTTGACTGTTTTGAGTTTGGTTTTGTGTGGTGTTGGCTTTCTTTTCAGACAGGTAAGAGCTGCGATCAAACTTGCCTTATGTGATCTTTGAGTAGTTGTGTTGGCACAGTGGCTAAGGTGGCTTCGTACTGACGTTCTAGAGCAGAGCGTTGTGGGGAGAAGTACATTTGTTTAAACGTTTACTTCAAAGTCTGAAACTCCTAATTGATGTCAACTGATTATGCATCTGGTCCATTCACAATTTTTAAGTATGTGACTATTTTCAGACTGACATTAGACAGAAGCCAGACTTAGCCGAATAAAGAATCCTTCAGCAGTTGAATAACAAACCTTGTTGTTTTATCTAATTCAGATTAAAGAACTGTTTTAGAAATCTCTGTAACCATTACTTGATTGAAATGTCCTATCTTAACTGCAGTATATTTTCCTTATTAGTGTCCACGAAATGGAATATAACTGAAATGTTAAAAAGTAAGCAAGAGATCCATTTAGCACAAGTATTAATAAAAGCTTAATGTTCAGGTTCATATATTTAAATGGCAACTCAACTAAAACATTCAGATGATGTTGCATAATGCTTCCATTTATTTATCAGACTTCAAAGCAGTAGCAAATCAGTTAATATTCTTCTTAATGCAGCTTAATCGAATAACGTGCAAATAATTATATCAGAAGTTAATGCATAATTTTCAATTTTTAGATGCAGAGCAAGCTAAATCCACTTCTGTTTGCTGCGGAATATCTTCAGTTTCTTTGCAGGAATGGAGGGGAGGATAAAATAAGGAAAAATTCTCTGACCTAGTGCTGTTTACTTTTAAGTAGTGTTGCTTATCTGTGCATACTGCTTTTAGTCAGCTTGCTTGTCTCCTTTTGAAGCAATATGAGGTACACACTTATATCAGAAATAAACAACATGGATGTTTTTTCAAGAAGTTGTCAAACTGCCCTCAGCCCCCCAACTTCCAAACTAATTTTGCTTAAATGCTACATGTATAATCTGTTGACAGTGTGTTCTCTTAACAGTAGTTTTGTGTGCTAGACTTGTAGGTTTAAATGCTGTAACAGGACAAGCTGTTTAAGTATGTTTTTGCTGTGAAGATTGTCTGCACAGTGAGAAATTGGCAAGTGTTAGATTATGGTAGAGACAAGTTGTTTTAATTGCATAAATATCATATCATCTATAAAGATAAGCACAGTCAGAGAGGCTCATATGTGGTCAGTTTACGAGGGATTTACTACTTATTTAAATCACTTGAGGCTTTTATGGAAATACGATATTGCCTTGAATCAACCTGAAGCAAAGACTCCTTTTATGGATTCTTTTGTTCCCACTTTACATAGAGTTCTGTCAACTTTATGCTCAACTAGTAAGTAGATGAACAAAATCTGGGCACAGATGATATGGTAGCGATCAGAAATGAATTATAACTAAGTTTCTATGAGGAAGACTGATATGGGTAGTAAAACACCTTGAGAGGAAGAATGATACTTTAGTAAACTCTTTTCAGGTGTAAAATAAGTGCCTACAATTGCTTTTAGAAGGGAAGTATATTTATCTCTTGTAGTAGCATGTTTACAGAGATTTGAGTCTCATTTTGAAATTTCTTAAGTGTTTTTGTGTTCATTCTCTGTGGATTTTTTTTTTTTTGACGAGACTAGCGTAATTCTTTGGGGAAAAATCTGGAGAAAGCATTATATAAAGATCAAATATACCTTGGAGAAACTGAAGAAAAGTATAGCTGGCTTTCTTGAGGAAAGCTTATTAATTTTATGGACTTTAAATAACTTTGTTAGAGACTTGTGGCATTTAAGAAATATACTGATATTTTTGAGGAGGGAGGGGAAAATCTTCCCTGTGTCAGCTTAATACAAGGTTAACTGAGGTTAAACTCTATATGGATCAAAGTACTTCCAATTTCTAATAAGTAGGATGTAGATTCCAAGGAAGCAAGGAATTGTGTGAAAGTTCTGTCTATAGGTAATGGAGTACATAAACCATAGCGCCTACTGGTTAAGTAACTGCATTTTATTCGTAACTATTCATGAGGAATCTTGTAGGTTCCAAGTGGGAGGTTTAGTGCACACTGAGGGCACTTGGTAATGCTGAGTTTTAATACTGTGAAGTGCCTTCAGAAAGGTATTCTTGCTTCAGCCACAGATTAACGTAGAATGAATAACAGAGCAATTCATCAACTAGGCAGCTCTGAAGAGTGTCAGCAAGAAAGCTGACGGTGATGAATTGGAGAAATGGATGCTTTGGTAGATAGCCACTCCAGCTAATGCTGGAGTGTTGAGGGATGGCAGTTGGTATTTAGGTGTGTGCTGGGTAATTAAGTGAGGAGGGACAGCACTCCTTTGCTTGACTGAGTAGAAAAGAAACATGTCCCTTCTGCAACTCAAGAATGTTACTGAATTCAACAGCTTAAGACGACAGGTAGACAGCTGCTTTATACTTTCTTGAAGAAGATTTGCATCAGTCTTTGGGACTGATAATAAATTAAGTTGTTTTGAAGACAGACTCCTGAACTTCCCTTGGTACTTACAGTCTCAGCAACCTTATTTGACAATGAAAGTTTGGATAAGTTAACTTGAAGGCAGATTGAGTGTATTCTGAACTTGCTTCAAGCAAGTAACCTTTGGTCTTACATCTTATAGTTACTTCCAGTTATCTCAGTTAGTGGTTACTTTCAGTTTTCAATTTATTTTTATTTTTTCCAGGATGAATAAAATGGTTGTGAGTTTGAGGGGATTAACCCATAAGTAAGATTGCCTTTTTTTGCTTCTATCAATGTAATAGTATAACTAAATGGTTTTTGTCATGCGCACGGGTCTTTCTAATCTCGTTTAAAATGGTTTGTGCTAGAATTGTTTTGACTGCTCATTGTTATGTTATTGTACACTTGATACATGGAGGGAAGTTTAAAGTATAATAGAATTCAAGATCTTTGTGGAGGCTTTGTATGGATTTTTTTCTAACGTTTTAGTTATTGTAGTTAACTAAGCTTACATATGCAGGCTAAAGAGTATATGTACGGACTTTTCTCAGCTCTGAGCAGAATACAGTATTGAAATCAGTATTGAAGACGAGCATTTCAGGTATGTCATATAGGAGTCATAACTAGTATAGTATAATGTCATGTTACATTACAAATTGCTACACAGATCAAACTACACTTTTGGTCCATTTTTCCCTTCTCGATTAAGTAACTAGGCTGCTCAAAGTTTTGAGCGATTGGTAATGACTAGAGGGTGTTCCTGAATAATCAGAAGGATGTTGTGTTCTTTCTTCCAACTTTTAATGTATGCTCTTAGTGTTAAATTTCAGAAAGGAAAGAATAATACAGCACTAACATTTAAGGAGCTTTTTTCTGGTCTAGGTGTGGAGTAATAGTTTCTCATAGTATTCAATATACTTATTTGAAACACAGCTTATGCTGTGTTATTTTTTTTGTTTGTGTGTTTTGTTTTCTTTTTGCTTTGAAGTTGGAGTGACTATTGCTCGTAATAAAATATGGATAATTTCCAGACTATTTAGCTAATTATTGGAATTTAATGTATAAATATGGATGTTAACACTATTAGCCTACCAATACTGGTATCAGGAAAAAATTAACCCAAAGTACACAATACATTTTAAGAACATACATATAAGTAACTACAAAAAAGTATTGTGTTGATACTTGAAACTGTGAAATTAATCCAAGAATTATATGAAAGGAGCAGAAAAATCTGAATATGTTTTCTTGAAGGACTTAAATTTTGAACTGATACGTGTTTCTGCCCCAAAAATGTTTACAGTTTACAAAAATGGCATAACAATTTAAGTTAGCCTTCAAACATGATGAGATTATGTGCTACCCTTGATTTAGAGAAGGACAATAATGTGAAGATATAAACATGTCAGGAACTGTTGTAGTTTGAGATCCAAAGTAGCTCAGTGGATCATCTGTTTGGCAGAACATTTTCATAGGATAAGAGAGATAGAGATAATTTTATATTGAAGTTAATGTTTGTACAATCTAATCAAGATTTCCTCTGCATGTACTGTCTTTTTCCCAAGTTAATCTATACTGTTATTTTTGTGTTTGTCACACTGAGCTGTTCTAGCTGCTCCTTGTCTTAACCTTTTCTGACACAGCAAAGAATTACAAAGTAGATGCATTTAATTTTGTGGCACCATCAGTGAAACTCGGCAGTCGCTTGAACAAAAAGTAACATCAAAGAGATTTTTTTTCCTAAACCTAAATCTTAAGAGTTTGTATTTTGCTATTGTGTGAAAACAAAAGTTTGATAGACCTGAGACTATGTTCTTTCTGAAGAAAGCATCATTTTTGTTCGCAAGGTTTACAAAGCTAAGTGAAAAGCAATATGAGTTACTAGAATGATGTTTTCCAGTCTTTGATGTGCACACCCACTGCACATGAAGACTTGCTGAAGATAAAAAAGTCTATCGTTGGTGATTTAAATAGGCTACACTAAGCCTTTGGCTCTTTTGAGAACATTTTTTTCAGTCTGTAAGTAGTAACGATTGAAGACCACTGATTGTAAAGGCAATTTCATTATAGCAATTGTCCTTGTCTGTGGGTTGAATTAAAATTTTGAAAAAAGGCACTTTGAGGAGATCATAAAACCAAATCGCATTCACTGTTATGTGAAGTGAAATGTATTTTACTTATCTGCATTTACTTTTTCTTAGGACTTCTGGTGTTATTACATATTTACTAAACTTGTGAGTATGATGACATTTTTTCCAGATGTAGAGAATCTAATTATATTTGTCAATAGGGTCCAGCTTGCAGCACTGCAACTCCAAAATATTCAGATGTTAATTGCAAAGAGTAGGTCTAAGAATTGTGATGTGTTATAAATTCTGTTTGGTATTTGGTATCTGTTATTATAGAATAATATCAGTTGCAAACTGTCTTTAAGGACATCCGTAGCTTTTGGGTTGAGTTTCTTTAAAAGAGCCACACTATTGCAATTCATGAACAAGGATATTAAAGCAAGTTCCAGATGCTCAGATATTTTTAGATGCACATATTTCAGGAATTTTTTCCCCCAACTTTGTGAGGTGATAGGACCTCTTATTTGGTGTTAGTAATAAATGAATTTGAAAACAAAAAAGAATATAACTTATAACACTGCTTAATACATAGTAGTCCAGATGCAGAACCTGCTCATGTAATAAAATCCATTCTTTAATTCGTTTCTGAATATAAAGTCTTTAATTTATAAGGCCCTTTCTAGTGGATTTAAGAATAGGCAGAACTAGCTAATCAAAAGCTGTATTGTATTAGAAGCTTATAAAATTATGTTAAAAAAACCCGTGATTTATAGTTAGCATTCACTTAAAATATTGGATGTTTAGTTTGTATGGTGGATAGCACTTTTTTTGACTTGTTCATTTGTTCCTAAAAGAGGCTGTTCTTAAACTCACTAGAATCTGTCAGCTAAAGAAAAAATTGATGATTCTGTAGTTACTCTGTAAAAACTTACATTATCTTCAACATTTTAATTCTGTGGGTAGAAGAGATCTTGGCTACCAGACTGGTAAAGTAAATATTAGTTTTGTTTTAATATTCTGGTGTCTGTTTCTAATGTGTGTATAGACATGACTGCACCCTTTCTATCCCCTCCTCCCCTTCTTTCTCTTGTAGTAGTGGTACTAGTTAATATCTCTCTCTTACAGTAGTAGGAAGAGGTTACCCAGTTATGATGAATGTTGTTTATATGGACAAGACTTAATATGACCAGGAATCAAGGTATTTTTTTTAATGTATTTACAAGTTCTACACAAGATTTCTATAACTGATGGGGAGAGTCACGTATCTGACAGTTTTTAACATACTTTGATTAACTGAAATGTTCTCTTTATGACTGAAGAATATTTTCATGTAGCTTAGAAATACAGGGATTACAAATTTTTACTTTTGAGTATTTTTATTAAAAAGAAAACTTTCTGGTTTTACTAGTAAATGTAAATGTATTTTGAATTTTGACAGCAAAAATGAAAATATTTTCTTTAAAATTCCATTATTCTTAAAATACAGTATTATCATTTATGTATGGAACATGGTGAATATTGTCTTGCAGACTTGCATACAGAATACTTTTTATGCTGATTGTTGCCTGTCTCCTGATATCTATTGGTGTTATGCAGGGCATTTTCCTTTATAATGAACCACATTTTGGTTAATTCTACAGGATTTGACAAAACTGTAATCCTTTGCTCATCGTAGTTTCAGTTAGAAAAGCTCCCATATCTGCTTTTGCTGTAATGGCAGGAGGTAAATACTGATGCTGCATTATCTTATCTAGTTGATAATTTCATCTAATAGTCCCGGAACTTGATGTGCCAATTGTTAAATGCACTGGGCTGTGAAATAATCGGAACTTCAGCTTGCAAATACCAACCTATTGTTTTCAATAAAGTTGAGTTGAAATCAGCTTTCTATGCTGCAGTGCAGTGGAAACCAATTACTTAGTGTGACAAGATGCCATTTTTTATTGCCATAACAAAGTTTCTAGTAGTATTCTGCAGTGTGGATAAATATTTGGCAGTTTTTAGTGAAATTTAAGATCATTTTATAGACAAACAGGCTAAAGAGCCTCTGGTTGTTTAACTGATTTTTAGAGTTTGTGTTTATGAAATGGCTTCTCAGATGATTTCTCTAATTTACAGTGCTTCTAATGCCATGCAGTATGCCTGTTGTTTTAGTCACTGAAGTCTAGATGGCACTTCCATTTTATTTGGTATGACCCATTTGATATGAGATAAAACATCTCAGTTGTGCAAGATTTAATAATTTCTGACTTATGCACTTGATTTACTTAATTTCTTAACATCTGCCAGTTAAATGTCAGAGATTTATGGTTTAAGGGGTTTTGCTTATGTTGGTTAGGGGACTCAAACATTTCTCTTATGTGGAGAGGCTGAGATAGCTGGGGCTGTTTAGCCTGGAGAAGAGAAGACTGAGGTGGTTTCTTACCAATACTTACAACTACTTGAAGGGTGGGTATTAGGAGGATGGAGCTAGTCTTTTTTCTGTGGTACCTAGTGACAGGACTAGAGGTAGTGGGGAAAAAAACTAGTGCACAGGAAGTTCTATCTTAACATGAGGAGGAACTTTTTTACTTTAAGGGTGGTGGAACACTGGAACAGGCTGCCCAGGGAGATGGTTGAGTCCTCATCTTTGGGGATATTCAGAACCTGACTAGACACCATCCTGTGCAACCTACTCTAGGTTATCCTGCTCTTGCAGGGGGGTTGGACTAGATGATCTCCAGAGGTCCATTCCAACCTGTAACATTCTGTGATTCTGTGATTTTTAAGAAGGCATGTAAGAATTGGCCAGTTTCCAGTGTTACTATCTTCGCTTACCTGGCCACATAAAGTGAAATAAATTAAGAAGATACCATAAGATAGTTTGACTCTTGAGATATATTACCTTTATATGAGATACTGTTTTGCTTCTCTGATAGAAAAAGTGTTGTTGAAAAATTGTGTGAAACACACCTTTTGAAATGCATTAGTATTAGTAGATACAAAGTAATGCTTTAAGTAAGCTAACATGAAATTAAGTCATCCTGTGCATATGGATTGATTATGTCTAATACAATTTGATTACCTTTCAGTGTGACTAATACAGCTATTTCACATGCTAAAAGGACATTCTTGAGTTTTTTTACTAGAATACTAAGGGCATGATATTTTAAATTGCTGATTGCATATTATCTTTCATTGTTTTACTGTAATTTAAAGTCTTTTATTCAGTGAAGCACAAACCAATATGACTTAACTCCCATGCTTCACAAAGATTTGGCACATGGCCTTTAGTTAACTCTTGTTCCTGTTGGTAGCTATCCCTTTGCTGCTCCAGTAGTGTATTTTTGATTTTAATTGTAAATTTTGTATTACATTCTGCTTAGCTAAGGTAGCATTTATAACAAGGAGCAAAATGGAAGATAGGACATTTCTTTTGATTTTGAACAGAGGAGGATATTAAAACATGTAGCATAGTTCGCTTGAATTGTTTGTTCCTATGACTTTCCATATCAAGAGATAGGAAATATTCATGATTTGTGGTGTTGGGGTTTTTTTTGTTTGTGTTTTTGTTGTGTGTTGTTTTGTTGTTTTGTTTTTTTTAACCTGACTGCTTGTCAGGGTTGCTGAAAAACTTAAAAGTAGATCGTGTTGAAATGGGGAAATCAGTGAAAATTTGGAAACAAAATTTGTGGGAAAGAAAAGGATGCTTTGTATGGAGAGGAAAGGTACGTTAAACTCCTGTAGAGTTTTTACTAAAAGATACAAATGTTTCAAGACAATGTCATGTATTTCAGTAAGGAATGCAAGGTGTATGTTAATGTATAGGACCGATTCTATTCTCAAAATGTTTTGGTTAATGCAGATAGACAAGTTTCATGTCAATGTATTTATTTTTAAACCATTGACTTCTAGAAACACTTAATATAGGACATAATGGTGGCTTTTACTGAAAAAGGTTAAACTACAGGTACCACCTGTGAAGAACTTACCTGTAAGATATAGTTGCTGTTAGAGCTTCTTCATGTGAGTGATAGGTCCTTGCATTACATTGGAGATGCTAATGTCTGAATAGATGTGATGGCTGCCTCAGAATGATGCTGCTGTTAGCAGTGAAAAATGTCTTCCTTACGATTCTTGTGCAGCAGGCCGTGGAGTGCAGCACATTTTTATAATAAAGGTGATGAATTTAATCGCAAACTGGCAGCCAAATGGAAATTGCAGACCTTGATACTGGGAGAAAATTGCCTATAAAGCAACTCCTGAGAGAGCAGGCTTTAAATTTATCCACCCATTTCGACACTGAGGAGAACATAGGAATTGCAGGGTATTTTGCTTGGCCTGTTTAGTTCTGATGGATGACACTTCAGTCTTCCTTTATTTAAGAACTAGATACAGTTTTGTGTGGTGGGTTTTTTTGTGGTTTTTTTTTGTTGTTTGTTTGGTTGTTGTTTTTTTTTTTTTAAATAAGATGGACCTTGCTAGTTCAATTTTATATGGTAAGGCTTTTGGAAAAAATCCATTCTTGTATTAGCTTTGAGACTTGCTCTTGTTATAAAGCAGGATCTAATATGCATAATTAATTGAAACTTATCAGTTGCTTCACAGATTTCCTCTTATGTCAGTTTTAACTCTAATGTGATTTAAAGTTTTTAAAAAAACTCATATCCATGTGTTTGAAAGCTGTTTGCATCATAACGCTGATGTGAGAGATAATGATGTGAATGATTTAACTGGTCTTGAAGTCCCACTGAAAGTAGGATACTTTCTCTAATAGTATATAACAGTTTCTGACAGAGGCACAGCATTTTTCAGAATTGTTGATATAGATATATTTCAGGAAATTGTCCTCTTATTTTTAGTAGTAGCAAATGTTGACATTCTTCCTATATGGTAACTAGGAACTGAATTTACAAATACGACTCTCATATATGGCAGGTGTTATTAAATAAAGAAGACAAAACATCCTTTAGGGAGCTTACTAAAAGGTGGTGTTCTTATCTGTTCATAGAAATAATTGCAAATTCATTTAGAAATCTATATGTTTATCGGACACCTAACTGGCTGTCCTTGCTTTTGAACTGCTCCTTTGGATGCTATGAGATGCATCATTCAGGCAGAATTAAGTATGAATACCATAGGATTTTGTCAGTGTCTTTAAGATGAAGAGAAGAGGAACACCTAATGCTAAAACATCATGTGGCATTTGGAACAGCCTAGTAAGGATATTCTTTCAGATATTTGATGGGTCTGGTTTCTTCTCTTAAATACTTGAATGATTCTCTTAGTTATATGATGTGTAAAGTGAAATTCCAAAAGGCAAAATATGGCCTGATTTATGCACCAATACGAAGAATCTTTTTAGCAAGTACATGAGCATGGCAGTGAGGCTAGTGAGGGGTCTGGAGCACAAGTCTTATGAGGAGTGGCTGAGGGAACGGGTATTGTTTAGTCTGGAGAAGAGGAGACTCTGGTGACCTTATCACACTCTACAACTACCTTAAAGGAGGTTGTAGTGTGATGGGGTTAGGTCTCTTCTCCAAGGTTAACAGTGAGAGGACAAGAGGAAATGGCCTCAAGTTGCCCTAGTGGAGGTTTATATTAGATATAAGAAGGAATTTCTTTACTGAAAGGGTGGTTAAGTCTTGTAACAGGCTGCCCAGGGAGGTGGTGGAGTTGCCATTCCTGGAGGTATTTAAGAAACATTTAGATGCTTTACTTAGGGACATGGTTCAGTGGTATGTTAGCGATAGGTATGGTTGGACTTGATGATCTTAGAAGTCTCTTCCAACCTTAATGATTCTATGGTTCTGTGAAACAGGAGATGCATGTTTCTCGCTCTGAATTTAACTTTGTTCAGCTCTTCAGAAAATCAAACCTGTTACCAATCCTATTTTTTTAAATATGTATTTTTTTTATTTTAGTAAAGTTTCTTAAGAGGTAGTAGCTTTTGTTACCAGAATATCTAAGGATTAAGTAGTTGTGTGGTGAAAACAGTTGAGCCTCATTCTGACAGTTGTTAGAAGTCTACAGCACACCAGTTCTGTAGTTAATGAGTAGTTTATCCATAGTCCTGATGCTGAAATTTCTGGAAAATAGGCACTCGGCACAAA
>VWZO01002559.1:1126424-1240394 GCA_013396975.1 Bucco capensis | reverse complement strand
GAGTTTTATTAGTTCCTTCCTTGATGTATTTCAGTTGCAACGAAAGCATGTGTGGGACTTCTGTACACTGAGAATGTGAGGATATTTCATGTGGACCAAACATCAGCTAATAATTCTCTTGTATGTGCCATTGTACTGCAGAATCTCTTGGAACAGGCCACTAGGGAAGAGACAAAGATCCTCTGAACCAGAGTCTCAGCATCTGGAAACAGCTGAGAACCTTTCTTGCTGTCTGGCTGAGCAGCAGGACATCATTTACACAGTGCCATGGAGTGCTGGAAGAATGTTCATGGCATTAACCCTCTTGTCATCTGGTATCACTTGGGATTTCTTCCTAGCTTGTTATGGAAGAAAATCCCTTCAAGTCTTTTGAGATGTCATTTCTAGGAAAGCTTGGGTTTGTTTTTCAGACCATTTGAAATGAGCTGGTGCCTTCATTTCTACTGGAGAATATCCATTAATAACTGAATTTGCTTCTAACTAGGAGCTTCTCTAAAGTAACTCCAAAGGGGAACATCTGTAGGAACTTTGGTATGTGCACCTACATTTGAAGTCTAATTACTTTTTGCCTGAATGTGTTTTCAAATGTAGAGGCATTTTTAAGTTCTTTGGGAACTGGAAAGGAGAAACCATTCAGTATAGATTTGGCTGAAACTGAATTGCTTGCTAAGGAGATGTTACAGTGCTCTTAAGAGTCTCCACTTTCTCCTACATGTTCTGTAGGCATTTTACTCAAATTTCCATAGCTGAGAAAAACAAAAACTCATGTAGTTGGTGTGCATTAAGTTTTGCCTCCAGAACACTCTAACTTCATTTAGCTCTATGAGGTTTGAATATCAGAACTGTGACTGCAGTGAGTTGCTTGACTGACAGCCACCAAATATCTCTGCCCCAAAATTGCCTTGTGCTGTCTTGCCCCAAATGCAGGAAAAGAATCACTGAAAGGCACTTTTGAAAAGGAAATTAATAAGATACCATTTTAGGAGAGGTTTCAGTTGAAACTCTTTTCTGTCTGTGCACTCACATGGCATTTCAATGGTATGCTAAAGCAACCAAGACACACTTGAATAAACTGATTGTGCTTGTAATTCCTAGGAGTACATCTGAAGGTCTGACTTATTTCATCAGCATAGGCAGAAAATCCCACTTCTGAAAGTGCTGTGATAGAAGATAGGGAGAATTAGTGCATACATATAATCTGCTTTTCTTTCCCAAACTTGCAGCTTTTACAGAAGATTCAGGGCATCAATGACTAAAGAGTGTTTTCTTCTTCCAGTTTTGCATTGCTAATTGTTCAAGCTCATAGCATCTCAGCATTTGCAATCCTATTGAAGAAGTGACCCTGCCAAGTTCAAAATCAGATTACAGGCAATTTGTGCTCTCTTTATTTTGTATGTTCAATTGACATTATTAAGCTGGGGGGGGGAAGAAAGCCTGCTGTTTGATGTTGTTGGGCTCAAATGCAGTTCAATTGTTTACTTATTCTTTCATGAGTGTCTCCCCAGTATATCAAATGATCTGCTTGTGCAGACTAGCCAGAAGGTGCCAGTTTAAAAATGAGATGGTCAGGACCTATTGCAATTAGCAGACACAATAACAGAAACACTTTCTGACTATCTCAATCCTGAGCAGCTCAGCAGCACTCCCAAAGATATAGTAGGTTTTTTACTTTTAGGTTTTTATTCTGTGTGTTTTAGGAGATCATCTTGTTCAGTGACAGACCTAACTGTTGCTATTCAATTTCATTTCCACTGAGAAATGTCAGGATGGCCTTGTGGCATTTACTAATCCTTCCACTTACCTAATTTTTCACCCTGAAAAAAAGAAATTAATCCCCCACTAAAATTGCTCTGAAATATTTGCATGGCTGGTATCAGGTTTAGTATGACTAGATATTTGTCATGAAGGTCAGGAGGCATTATTGAATTAAATATGAGGTTAAATATACTGTGTCTGCTGCATGGAAATATTCTAGACCTGCAGCCCATTTCCCTGTTGTGTGTGCTGTAATATGAAGTAGATGAAAGCTGTGAAGCTTTGTGCAAAGTTAACTCCTAATAGATGTATTCCTGTAAGAAGGCAAGTTATTTTCCCATCTGCCTCCCTTTGCAGTCCTGACTGAAAAGCAGGTGGCTCTGGTTTAATACAGTCAATGACACTCTTGCTAGTTGTTTTCCCAAATAAACTTCTTATTTGTGGAAAAACATCAATGAATTTGTTGTGATACTGTTACAATCCTTCTGGGAATTCTAGGGAGTATTTACACTACAGTTTCACAGTGGCTGGACAGATTTTTATACTAACCCTTTCAAATTAAGCTTCACTTTCATTTCTTTCCTAATGTGCTTGGAGCATCCATAGTTAGTGAGCTGCAACCCTTGTGGAATTTAACTGGCCAGTTAAAGATGAGTTTAACCTTGTAGAATAAAACCTCTGCTGGGTCAAGTCCAGTCTTCCTACTTGAGAGAAAGCATAACATGAAGTATATTTTCCTGTAACTGTTGCTTTGGCAGGAGGGAGTTGAGGACTGAAGGCAGTTTGAGCAGAGTTGTAGGCCTTTGCTTTATTTCTTGTGAGTAAGTGTGATACAAGCATGTGAGAACTGGTGCTGGAAGAACCTCTCAGTCCTGCTACATGAGACCTTGAAGCAGCCAGGGTGGCCTTGCAAGGGCTTTGTGTAGGGGAGCAGGTTTATCTGGAACCAGAGCAAGCAAAGCTAAACCCAAGGCTGTTTTCCTCCCTCTCTTTCTGAGCTTTAAGGAGGCATACTGAAGCTCCCTGGCAGAAATGTGGCTCATGGGTGGGGATTTCCTTTAGATATAGTCAAGTTCTGTATTTTTCTCTGTGGTGCACTGGGTATCAAAACAACTGTTAGTCTGTTCTTACATACCATAACTACTTTGAACTGTTGAATTTTCATTGTTATATCTGATACAGTCTTCCTGTTCCTCAGTGAAATACAATTTGGAAAACATTAGATTGGTTAAGTTTAATCTTGCAAGATTCCAGATGTTTATTTTTGGTCCTAATAGGAGTTTTTAAGGATACTTCACTGTGCTTTTGCTTGGGACTTGGCTTTATTCCTTTTTTTATGTTCCTGTGTTTTATTATCTTTATGTTCCTTGAAGAAAGAGGAATTCTGCACAGGCCTACATAACTGAGCATGAGATGTTCCATTCTTTTATGAACAAAATATGATTCCAGCCAACAGAGAGATATTAGTAAATCAGTGTTTTGGTGCTTGACCAGTTATGTGAGAATTGTTGATTTGCTGTGAGACAAGCTCAGCCTCCCAGCCTGCAGACTGCCTTGAGGGCACAGACAGAGGATGCTGCTAAGTAGCAAGATCCTGAGTAGAGTCTGGCATCAGGCAGCTTCTGCAGGGACTGGGCTCATGTCCAATTCCATAGGAGAGCTTCAAGAAGAGTCTGTAATAAAAGACAAGCAGTGTATCAGTTCAATTCTCTGCTAACAAATCAGTCCTCATGCAGACACAAGGGACAGAAATACCAAAGGGCTCCGGGACAGTGCTCAGGACTCAGCTTCTAACAGGCTGAGAAGTGTGAGACTGCATTGGAAACAAACAGGGCTGGACACATTCTTTCATGAGGATATAGTGTGTTGGTAATCTAGATTCCATTATAGAATAAATAAAGAAAGAAGTTGGAATATGTTAGCAATGGGAGAGCAGAGTGATATACAACAGGGAGCTGTGTGGCAATTCAGAACTCCACATAGCTTGTTTTACTGATTCCTATTTATTGAAAAGCTGATATAGTGCAAACTCTTGTAGATTGTTTGTCTAAATGCTTACATTTGCCTATATATTGGTTGGATTTTTTGGTTTGAATCTCTGAGCTTATGGACATTTGCCACATGAGGGAGCTCCATTCTGTTCTGCAGCTAGGATTGTGCTTCAGAGCTAGGCCTGAGTGACACTGAGAGGATTTTAGGTGAGAAAGGAGGAGAGAAAGGTTGCTGAAAGGTGTTTTTAGAGTCATGTTATCTAACTAGTGCAAGTTTTTTGACAGTCATCTACACAGACACATGAAGAATTACATAGGAGGACAATCCTGCCTAGTTAGGAGATTGTAAACAATACAATTCTGTGAACAAGAATCTAATGAAATACATAGAAAGGACTCTTGATTGTGCAGAATTGCCTGGGGGGAAACTGTACTTTCATCCTTAAATACCAATGGAAGATATTTTCACAAAGTACTGTGCACTCCTGGAATGATCATTCATTACAAGTCTGTTTTCTTGTTTGTGTGCTTACTGTAAAATCTGAAATTCAGGGGAGAATGTGAATTTATAAATCACTAGAGCTACAGCATTAGATATCCAACTGCATCCAGGGGGGAGAGTTCCTGGCAGAGTTGCCCAAGAAGTTGTTAATCCCACAATATGTAAGCCTATCTGGAGAGAAGGGAGGAGGGGAAAGGCATGGGTCATTTTACTCCAGTAATAGATGATGTGTGGTTTGGAGTGTGCAGCTGGGATTCAAAAGAATGTTTGGGTGCAGAATAGACTCTCACTTGGAGAGCAAGTCTTCCACTCTCATTTTCTCCTGGTTTTGCATCTGTGAACTCTTCATTACAAGAGTTATTTGCACTGAACAAATCTCTAGTTGAATAGATTTATTCTCTGCCTTTTTTTTATCAGGTGACAACATTCCTTTTTCCTCCTGAGTTGTGAAACATCTAGGTTCTTGGAACACTATGTGATCTGAACTTTTTCAGATTGCCAAAACCAAAAGAGATGAGGATGTCTGACACTGCTGCATTAAAGGAAACCTAGAAATAGGAGACACTTCTCTTTGCCTTCCCCAGACTCTACCCAAAAACTTGATCTAGCTGAAGTAACCATCAGCTCCACTGATGTGAGGTTGTTAAAACAGGCTGCAGCTGACAGCCCAAACATACTCCTTGTAATTAAATCCAGGTGAAGTGAGGAAAAACTGGGTGATCAAAGAGAAAGTGAAGGTGGTTGCAGTTTCTCTGAAGGATTTAGGGCACACAGTGCTCTAATTATTGTTTAAGGCATCTCCTTGTGTGTTCCAAAGCTAGTATTTCTAGGAGTGGCTACCTTACTGTGGCTTTGCTGGAATAAGGTAGCAGCAACTGATTTTTTTCAGTCCTTGTTTGACAGTGCTTTGTGGTGTTTGAAACAGTCACATTTAATTAATTTGAATATAATATGCAAAACAAATTCTGCAGAATCATTCTGTTTGTACTAGCTGCATTTTAGTTGTTTTCTTCCTTGTTTTTATTCATCTAAACATATTTTTATCTAATTGTTCTCCAGGGGAAGATATGCTAGAAATCCATTACTCTTGCAACATTTTCTGTTTGATAGCTTCTTGACTATCATGTCTTCTGTGTTGCTGTCTAATTAATGCATGAATAGTGATTATAACTAATTGTTTGCTGGCTAGCTGGCCAAGCCCAGAGACTTGTGGTGACTGGAGTTGAGTGCAGTTGGTGACTGGTCACCAGTGGTGTTCCCCAGGGCTCAGTACTGGGGCCTGTTCTCTTCAATATCTCTATCAATGATCTGGATGAGGAGATCAGTGTTGGGTGGAAGTGTTGATCTGCTGGAGGGCAGGAAGGCTTTGCAGAGAGCTGGGTCAGTGGGCTGAGGACAATGGTGTGAGGTGTAACAAGGCCAAGTGCTGGCTCCTGCACTTGAGACACAGTGATCCCATGCAGCGCTGCAGGCTTGGGGCAGAGTGCTTGCCTTCTGCCTGGCACAGAAGGATCTGGGCATGCTGGTCAATAGTTGACTGAACATGAGCCAGCAATGTGCCCAGGTGGCCAAGAAAGCCAACAGCATCCTGGCTTGGATCAGAAATTGTGTGGCCAGCAGGACTAGGACAGGGATTGTCCTCCTGTACTCGGCACTGGTGAGACCACAACTTGAATCGTAGCATGGTTTGGGTTGGAAGGGACCTCTGGAGGTCATCTGGGCCAACCCCCCTGGGTTCAGTTTTGGGCCCCTCATGCCAAGGAGGACACTGAGCTGCTGGAGCATGTCCAGAGAAGGGCAAGGAAGCTGCTGAAGGGTCTAGAGTTGATGCTGTTGGTCTGAAGAGACTTAAGAGCTGTGAGGGAAGGTCATGAAATACATAGTAATAGACACTGGATGTGAAGTTCTATCTGTACCTGTATCTAATTCATTCTTCTTGTGGTATAATCTTTTTTATCCCCCTATTTTAACAGCTCTCACAACTTCCATTTCAGAACAAATGAAGCTAAATAGCCCACCTCTTTCATTCAGGAATGGCATTTTGCCATTCTTTTGAAAGGATGTTTTTCACCTGTCAGGCAGTGTCAGTAAATTCACTTCCTCTCAGCATGTTTTTGCAAAAGCAGTTTCCAACTTGTGGTGGCTTCATCAGTGGAACTAAAGCTGTGTTTGTGTCAGGATGAAAGGTTTGCTTTGCTGTCACGAGCTCTAGCGCTGGTAGAAATTGTTTTGATCTTTCTGTCTCCTGTGAAAAATGGGAGGGTGGACTTTGGGGATTAGCTCCATGTTACAACTATAGCTAAGTTAGATTAATACCTAGCTCTGATTGTGGAGTTTTTCAATTGAAGTATCTTTATTTTAGGATGGAGAACATTTCCCCTTCTCTCTCGGCTGTGGCTCTCTCAAGTGCTGCCTTTGTGTGTTCTCTTTAAGCAGCCAAGTGCTCTTATTTACTATAAAAGTTTTCTTCTTCATGCTACCACATGAAATTCCTAAATTGGCATTGAAATTCTTTGAGCAGACTTTTCCAATAGAAGCCAATTTCAGAACCAAGCCCCTGGAGCTTTGTTCCTTGGGCTAAATATTATATGCAATAGGCCTTTGCTGATCAGTTTTTGTCTAGAGCTCTCCTGTGGGACATCTGGAGAAATGAGAGCTGATGTTTGTGTCCTGATGAACAGAAGTGTAAATAAAAAAGACACTATTGAAATTATCTTGACATAAGCCTTCTTTTGTGCATGGTGAAGTGGTGTATGTGGAATCAATGGAAATAGTCTTTTCATTATTGAGAAGTTTGAAAGCATGAAAATGAGGAATGGGTATGATTGCTTGGAGCTAGGAGTAAGTAAACAGGTTTTTGGAGTGTTTATCAAGATGAAAGTTGTATGGTCATTTAGGGACAAGTCAGAAAGCCTCATCTTAATTAACATGAACTTAAGCATGAGTCTTCGTTTTAGAGAGAAGGAGCAGGTCACAGCTAGCTTTATTAGCAGATGATAATTATCTTTCTGTCCTTCATTTTCATGGGCACAAACACTGAAGTAGTGTCTGTACCCAGTGAATGCAGTTATATTAAATAATTCTGGTGGTTAATGACTTCTTCAGGTACTCATGTAATGAAGGCCAGGGAGAGGAATAGACCTCTTGCCTGTGTAATTGTGAAACAACTGTTCTTTTGTGGGGATTTTTCTGGATTATTCTGTCAAATGCTGAATAATGAGGTAATTTGCTTTGTAATGAGAAAGAAGTTCTCACACTGAGCTTTTTATGGTTATTTTATTAGTGGATCTTTAAGCTCTTGAGAAGTACATGGTTTTGTGTAAGCAGACAAAATTGGGCTCCTTCTGTAGCTCTTAGTTTGTTCAGGTTCTCTTTTGGGTAGGTTAAGTGTATTGTAAGGAAGATGCCTGGGTTTTATTTATTGATTTGTTTTATTTATTTGCAAAGGCTTTCAAGAGGAAGAAAAGATTAGGTATATAATTGTGTCTCATAATTATCTGTGTGTGCTCCAGAAGTCTTGTCTTCTCTGTAGTCACTGAGATGCATTATGTATGTGGTGTGAATGATCAAATTGTTAGCATCTGTTTACATACTGATAGCAGATGAAAATAAAGCTATCAGGGTAAATGACTTAGTGTTATTAAAGCTGAATTCCTCTCTTCAGTAATAAGTTCTGTTTGTGTTTCTCCAGTTCAATTCAAACAATGCTCTATTATGAATGAGCTTAGAGGTTAGAAACTAAGAGCACTGGCAGATCCTTCATTAAAGATGATGACACTGTGGAATCAAACTTTCTTCTAGCTATACAAAATGTATTTTTAACCTAGTTTGCCAGTTTCTTGACCCAGAACAGTGTGTGGCAGTTATGGTTTTAATTCCAGGTGATCATGCCAAGGGATTGCATGATGTTCACAAAGGAGTTTGAATTGTGGCTTTGGTTCTTCTTTTGTCAAGTCAGTGAGTTGGCTGAAGTGTGGCTAGGCAGCTAAATCAAACCCAGTGCAGATAAGCCAACTCTGTTTTGTTCCTCTACTTGCTTCAGCTGAATTGCCAGTATCTTAGGAAATTCTGAGAAGGATCTATTTTGTTGAAAACAAAATTTAAATAATAAAGACCTTTTGATTTGTTGAAATAATGAACTATTCAGCAAGGTAATTTTGAAACTGGATGTTTATAGTTCATAGTGACAGTTCTGACAACTGGTGTGCTCTTTGTGTTTCATGTTTCTCTTCAGCAGTTCTCATAATTTGATTTAATTCTGCCATGCTTAGAGTGGGAAAAGCTGCATTTGATTAGAGTGTGGAAAACTTATTTATAAATTTGAGGGGTTTTTTTAACTGGAATGAAGTTTCATTAATATTCAGCTTAGGAGGAAAAATTATTTGATAGATTGTATCTTGAAACTGGAATGAAAAGTCTTGTTCCTTTGGGTTTTCCAGAATCACAGAGTGACTGAGCTTGGAAGGGACTTCTGGAGGTCTTGTCCAACTTCCATGCTTACAGAGCAGTGTTCAGGTGGCTTTGGAGTGTCTCCAAAAGTCCATAAGCTCTCTGGACAACCTCCTCCAGTGCTCAGTCACCCATTTCAGCTCTTAACACTTGATTCAGCCTCAGAACTATAGAAGGTCAAAGATGCATTAGGTTGAGAATTTCCATTGAAGCACCTTCAGATGCACATCCCCCTCTGTGCAAGCAGCATCTTCTCACTGTGGCCTGATTTCTTGCCTGCTGTACACTTAATTTCCCTGTGTTGATGATTTCTTCCCATCACTCTGAATAAGGTTAATTTGCAAGCAGAACTGGTGATCCACACACTGATATTAGGAAAATGCATCCCACAGGATGAGTGATGCTACCAATGTGTTGGTTATTTTTTAGTCCCACTCTTGTAGGCTTGATCTCGGACATCCCAGAGGCATACAAACAAAGATCAGCTGTTCTGTGATTATTAACATAATTCTTTCTGCCTAATTAATTCTCCCCCAACTCTGTCAGATCAGGCTGCAACAAGTTTGCTTTCATGCTTTCTGAATATGCAGTTTTTCAGGCCATTTATCAATTTTCTTCCAGTGTCTGCAATAACATGCACAGACTGAGCTGCCTGAGAGTTAACAGAAGTAAAACTAACTTCTGTTTCTTCAGTATAGAAGAATGCACACTAAAGAGAATAGACTGGATTTATAGTGTTAAAATGTGTGTAATCTGCAGTGGATTAGTAATGAAATCGTGATTTTATTAAAATATCAACTACTGGCATGTTAGTTGTCCAGATATTCCAAATGCAATTGTCCCTTTCAAGAGCTCTATTATCACAGAATCATGAAGGTTGGAAGAGATCTCTAAGCTCAGCAAGTCCAAGCATCCCTAGCACTGCCATACCCCTAACCCATGGCCCTAAGGAGAGCAGCTCAATGTTTCCTAAACCCCTGCAGGGATGGTGACTCCAGCACCTCCCTGGGCAGCCTGGGACAAGACTGAACAACCCTTGCAGGGAAGAAATTCCTCCTTATATCTAATCTAAACCTCTCCTGGTACAACTTGAAGCCATTTCCTTTCATCCTGTCACTGCTAACCCTGGAGAAGAGCCCTACCCCATCTCACTGCAACTTCCTTGCAGGACATTATGTCCATGGATCTCCAGGATAATCTAATGGCACTGTGATGTCCAGCTGCATTCCCTCCTGCTCCAGGTGCCTCTGACATGAATTCTGTTCAGGACAGGAGAGAAACATTCCAATATCTTTTGTCATGGAAATGTTAATAACTCAGTTTAATTAAACTATTACCTGAGAGACAGAACGTTCTGATGGAAATTGTCAATTTTCAGGATAGTAAATGAGTCCTTAGGAGTTTGGAATAGCTCACAGAATAAGAAATCCTTTCCAATGGTAAATTTAGTAAAGCAGGAAAGAATACACATTGACATCTCTGTATTTCATCCTTGAAGTTGTTAGGATTCTGAAGACTTGGAGCTTTCTGATTGCAAAATGACCATAAACTCTAGCATTACACACTCTTCAGTGTAGATTTACCAATCTGCAACTTCAAGCTAACAAACAAAACACTGTTCTTCAAAAATGCATTATGTAAAGAGTGATGTACACTGGAAATCCTAAATGGATTAGCAGTTTCCCTCTTGCAAATTAGAAATGATGATTGACTATAATTTCTATCCAAAACCAGCTTGTCATATAAAATCTACTGTAGGAAAAAGTTAAAAATGCACCAAAAAAAGACTAATGGGGACAAATTTAAAGGAGCTCCTATGGAGATTTAGGATGAAGCCATGCTTTTGGGTTTCTTTAATCATACTGTCTTTTGAGAACAGTTTCTGTCTGTAATGAATATTAGGATCAGTGTGCATAGTAGAATACAAGTCCTTGATACATTCAGTAATACTCAAGTAAATTGAAAAATTTAAATTGAAAAATAAGTAAATTGGATACTTAATCAAAGTTTAGGTGGTTTTGCTTTCCAGACTTCTAGAAAATCCCAGGCTGGTGATTCTTTTTACCTCCTCATTATAGTGCTAAATATATATAATATGCTAAATACATTGGTTCTTTTTGTTTAGGTTGAGTCTCTTTGTAAATGAGAACATCTTCCATCTTCAGTCCCAGTGGGCCTTTATTTTCTGTTGTTGTCCTTGTGTTCCTGGTGTCTGGAAGAGCTGATCCATCTGCAGCAGGATGCCAGCTGCCTCTCTCTCAAATGCATTTGGTTGTGTGTCAGCACAAACTTTGGAGATCCAAGCATGACATGAAAAGCTCTCCAAATGGAATGCTGCTTTCACATGTTTTCAGCTGCCTGGAACCAGCAGCTGGAAGGACATGTCAAAAAGAAATTCTAGGCAGGCTTTGAAATGCTTTTGGAAAGCATGAAGAAGTTTCTGGCAGGTATCTCCTTTTTGTTTGCAGTGCATTCTGTCTTCTTCTGGAGCCATCAGAGATCAGCTCTGTGCTCTGTTTGTGTTACTGTTTCAGACCTGTGATGAATATCCCTTAAATTCCATTTTTATGCTGAGTGTGTGGATTAGAGAGAGAGATTTCCTTAACTACTGGGACACCAGTGTAGATTTTATTGTTCTAATTCAATTACCAATGTTCTTTCTCCTGTGACATTTCTTGTTGATGAATGCCAAGCTGGCTTTCATTTCCTTTGGAAATGCTGATAGTAGTTGGTGTTGCCTTTGGCCAAGTGAGTTTTTGTGTGGTCAGGTACTTTTAGTAGCTCTTATTCCAGTTATTGATCCACTGATGTGAAGTTTGTAGCAGATGTTATGGTAGAAGCTTTCCCTCCACCTGATTTGAGGTAAGTAACCTTGATCTCTGTGATCCATTTTTGTTTTAACATGGAAGAAACCAGTAGAAAGCATGGAAGTTCAGAGTAGTAAGAAAAGGAAACTTTGTTTACAGGTTAAACAAAAAGGCTTCAATATTAACGAGAAGTGTTGAAATTCAGTATTTCTCTTATGCAAAGTTTTGATAGCTTAGGTGTTATTTTGCCATCTATTAATGGTATTTGTTTGGTACTTATGCTGTAATTGCAACATTAGTATTTTTTATCTAATATGTTTCCACAGTGTTCCTTTAAAATACCTTCTAGTTCCAATAGCAATATTCAGTTGTTTTCTTTATAGTGCTTACTGCTGTTATTCTGTTATTTGCTGATTGTTTTGCAGAGAGAGAGGAATCTCCAAACTATCAAATAATTAGGCAGAGACTCCAATCTGGTGCAAGTTAGGAGCATGAGCTCTATTATCAGCATCCACATGGAAGGGAGTCCTTCCAAGTAAAAGCCACAGGGAGCCAGGCTGCATGATTTTGGTGGTTTAAGGAATAACTTGTGCCTTTTGATCTGTACAGCACAGCACTTTCATCAGCTCCAATGCAGGATCAGCACAACTAGTTGAGTCCTGGCCTAGCTGCTTGCTTACACTCATTTGTGACTTTGCATCTTTGTGGCTAGAGAAAACCACCACAGAACAACACAGCAGCTTGCTTCAAGGCAAACTAATGCTTCTCTTAGTAGCTTGCACCCTTTATTTGTGAATGAATTGTTCTAAAAGTACTTTCTTTCATATTGGGGGGAAAAAATGCCACATTTTTCTCTTCAAAAGCATTATGCCAAAATTTATTGATGACTTCTACTGGGATGGAAGTCAATCTCAGTTTTGTTTCTAGACTTCCACAGTCCCTAATGGAGAGGAAAAAAAAAAGACATGTGTTGTTGCATGGTGTTTTTCTTACTCTTAGTTTTTCCAAGCTGTTTGTCAGTGAGCTGAGGCAGGTGGGTGACTCTTCCATTTTTATACCTTCTTTGAAATGACACAGTTGAGAGCACTCCCCAGGTAAGTGTGCCTAGTACAGCAAGCCTGAGGCATCAGCTGGGCAAGGGGGCTAACCATTAAAGAATCCACAAAGAAGACATCTGTGGGAGAAGGTAAAGAAAACTAGATGTCATACTATGGAATTTTGTGGCTGGTAGTGATGCACAATGTGCATTTCCCATGTAAGGTATATGTACAGGATGCACATGGCATCACTCGAGCAGAGTGGCACAGTGTAGATTCTCACTCTAGCTGTTCATGGAGTGTTTGTCACATGAACTTCTTTACAGAATCATTTGTTTGAAGAAAAATGTCCAAGGTATTTAGAAACTCTATCAAATCAGTTGTCCAGTCCATGAATGGTAGATCTGCATGTTGGAAAGGGATCATTTGTTGGAAAAGGATCATTTAATGGAAGAGTGTGCTGCCACCTTACACTGGACAGCTAACCATTCATGCATACAAATGTCATGATTGAAATCCAAACAAGACTAGCAGATTTTCCACTTCTAAGCTCTGTACTGACTTTTCTTTCCTGTTGTTTACTGTTCAGTTGGGCTACAATTGAATCCTTTTCCTTAACACAAGCTTACAGCTTTGCTGAGACTGCACGAGAGCAATATGAGAAACTGGCCAACATGCACAACAACATGACTAAACTGTATGAAAATTTGGGAGAATACTTCACCTTTGATCCCAAAGTAATAAGCATGGAAGAATTCTTTGGTGATCTGAGCAACTTCAGGACACTGTTTTTGGTAAGTCATGTCTGCAAAATATTATACCTATTCTGATGTCTTCTTTCCCTAATTTGAATGCTTTCCTCTTCTCTCTTTCTGCTGTTGTAGTTAACTTTGTTTTGTGGCAAGAAATTGGATGAATGTTTCCAGAATTACTTAGATTTTGGTCACTGATAGCTCTCCTTCAGTTTGTAACTTGCCAGCTCCACTCTCCATGAGACATGGATAATCAGAAAATACCTTTTGTGTTGTAAAGCTTTGCCTGTTGGTTGAGGCACATCAGGCAGGCCTGATCCTGACAAACATGTTGGTATCAAACCCTGAATGGCAGCATCTGCATTCCTGTTGTGCTAGAATCTGCCTGCTGCCATCATGCTGCTGTGATGCTGAGAGCTTCAAGATGAGCTCTGGATTGCTGACAGAACCCATGAAGCTCCCTGAGATGCCTCTAGTGCACTTTCCAGCCATCCAGAGTGCTTGAGGTCACAGTTATATGAAGGAATTGAAGAATTTCATTTTAAACAGCTTAGTTTTTTAATGGGTTTAATGTCACTTTCCCAGCCACTGTCTTGGAGCCATAAAACTAACTGCACCATAGGAAGTGTACAGGGAAAACAGATGCCTGGAATGTCACATTGTGTCTCTGGAGGATGTTGGCATCCCTTGGAAATACCACTGTTTCCCATCCATCCAGCTGTGCCTCACTCCTCTGTCTGCTGCCAGTCACTGGCTTCATTTGTCATGTAATCAAGAAGGACTTTGAGTGTGATGGAGGAATAACTCATTTAAAACATTGCTTTCATGCCAAGTGTACTTTATTAGAAAACTTTTACTGCAGTATATTCAACTAATCATTTTTAGATTGGCTGAAGGGGGAAGTGATATTTCAGGTTTGCAATGTGCAAACATGAGAAATTAGATATGAAGTGCAGTAACTCTTCTATTAAAGCTAGAATATTGGTGTGGCCTTTCCAAATGAACCAGAAGCAGAAGATAAACTGCTGTGTGTACATCCCAGTTCCAGGAACAGATGAAATTGGCATTGTTTCCAGTTTAGAAAGAATTTCTGTAAGTAATTCTGTTCATTCTGTAGGAGTGAAGTGTTGCGTTTAGGGCTGGGGATGCTACTGAATCCAAACTGAAGGTCTTCATTCCACAGCAAAAAGCTGTACCTAAGACTTTAAAAAAGTGATAGTGATGGTATTTTGACTGTTGACTTTTCTCAGTGTTGTGAACTTTGTCCTCTATGATGTAGTGCTGGTGGGAAACAGTTGGTCTGCATAGTGAATGATACCTGTCTGATTGTGTGATCTTTAAATGTGTTACCTGTCCTTTTAGCTTCTCATCCTGTTCTTCTAAAAGAAGTTATTAAATAAGGAAATGAACTTGGACCTTAGGTATGATGCAAACTAATTTAAATAGTAGTACTTCACTAGAAAAAAGAGCAATCTGATGCTTATGTAGCTGAAGGAAACACTTTCTTTGCCTTAGCATCGTTCAGGCCTCAGTCAGTTCTCTTGTTCAGATATATACAGGAGGAGGAGGAGTAATTGTAATTAGGTCTACTGAGAATTTCTTGGCTTACATTATCCACTAGAGCAGAACCTTGTAGACTTTAGTGGCATAAAGATTCCTGTTTAGGGATTTAATTTTTTCCAGGCTCTTGAGAAAGGCCTAGGGCAAGCATTAAAAATTCACAGAACGCTATTTTTATTTTTTCTATGGGGGGGTGGGAAATTACTAAAAGAATCAAGATTTTCTGCAACATTTTGGTGCTTGTGAGCAGTTTCCCAAAGGGAAGAAGCCACTGAAACTCATTGAATCTGTGGAATTGGCTGTTAAATGTCATAACTCCTGATAAGAATTCAAGAACCATCAGTTCAGGAGTTCTTCAGATGGCTGCTGCTGGTTCTGTTGCTAACCTTTGTGGTGTGACAAAGCACAGGATCATAAGGTGTTAGGACAAGAGGGAATGGGAGCAAGCTGGACCACAGGAGGTTTAGTATTAAGCTGAGGAGGAACTTGTTTGCAGTTCAGGTGCCAGAGCACTGGCCCAGGCTGCCCAGGAGGCTGTGGAGTCTCCTTGTCTGGAGCCATTGCAGAGCTGCCTGGACACATTGCTGTGTGAGCTGGTCTAGGTGCTCCTGCTCTGGCAGGGGGGTTGCACTAGATGATCTTTCTAGGGCCCTTCCAACCCCTGACATCCTGGGATACTGTGGTTGGAGGTCATTGGGTTTGACATCCTGCTCAAAGCAGGGCTAGTGTACAAGTTAGTTCAAGCTGCATGGGACCTTGTCCAATTGAGTATCTCCAAGAATGAAGGTGGCATGACTGTGTTGAAGGCTTTGCTGAAGCCAGAGTAAACAGCATCCATTGCCTTCCTTCAGCCACAGAGCCTGCCATCTCCAGTCAGGTTGGTCAGGCACAGTTTACCCTTGATAAGCCCAATGTGGCTGTTTCCAGTCACCTTCTTGTCCTTTATATACTTGGAAATGGCTTCCAGAAGAAATTGCTCTGTTATCTTCCTGCAAGCAGAAGCAATGAGTGACTAGTGTACATTTCACAAAGCTTTCCTTCCTCTTTTAGAGATGAGCATATTATTTCTCTTTTCCAGGCCTTGAAGATGTCCCTTGAGCCCCATAACTTTGTGATGAAATAGAGACCTTTGAGTGCCACCAGGGAGTTGCTTAACCTGCCTGGTGAGACAGTGATGGCCAAGGTTGAGGTGAAGGCAGCCCAGACTACCTCAGATGCTTCTTTGATGTTAGGTTCCATGCTCCATTCAGCTGCAGACCTTTTTTCTTTCATCTTCCTTTGTCTGTCCTTGCAGCTATAAAAAGCCTTTCTTGTTGCTTTTTGGCATCCCTTGCAAGTTTTGTCTCCATCTGAGCTTTGCCTTTCTCAATTGCTTCCCTCCCTGAGCAGTATTCCTCCTGTCAGGAGTTTCCTCTTCAGCCAAGCTGGCCCCCATCCCATCATCTCAGCCTCCTGGGTTATTGTGCATTGAGAAGCTTTTCCTTGGAGGTCAGTTACAAACAGTGAATGCTTTACATATATATCATGTTGTAGTTGCAACTACAGTGTGTATAGTTGGGGCACTTTGACATCAACAGAACCCCTCACAAAATCTTCAAATATCTTCTCTTACCTTTGTACAGCAAAGGTGATGACCTTTGCTCATGAGAGGAACTGATAGATATGAATGGAAAATAAAGCCTATTTTATTCTTGAACTAGAAGATGTGCCTGCATCATCTTTTCCAGTTGCTTGCCTTTTGCAAGTTGGACAGAATCAGGATTTAATAACTGCACCTCCACACAGGCTAAACATTCAGAAGTTGTTAGGCTGAGTAACAAGATGTAGAGTGTATGAGAAAAACATCTTCTGGAACAGTCAGTGTTGTTTTTTCATCCTTCATTCTCCTGATCAAAATGGATCAGCAATACAGTGATATTCCTTGGGGTCCAGTAGTTTCTCTTAAAGTTATTTTCCAACAAAATTTTCCATATAAATAAGTTGTTATTCTGTTAGTCCCTAAAGGACAGGAGGGAAGGAAATGATAAGTAGGCAGTGTGGGCTGATGCTGTAACTGACTTTTCTCAGTTTCTTTGTGAGATACTTAGATTGCTGTTGGAATAGTTTCTGTACCTTCCCCAGCAATAGACAGTTATTCCAGAAATTTAATGATTTGTGGGCATTTTATTGGTTCATATCTGTAAAACTTCACCAGATACAAAGTTTCCAGTCAAGTACCAAATTAATCTTGTATATTTAGCTTTTACCAACATCTGTCTCCCTTGATGTGAGAGAGAATAAGTTGGTGGTTTGGGTCTTGGTCTTTTTGTTTTTTCTGCTGTTGTGATGTTAGGAGGAGAAAAAAAGCACTGCACAGTTGGGCACTCACAGCCTAAGTGATGCATTAACACTGCCCAAGCAAACAGCCAAAGAATTTACAGCACCTCTGACCAACCATCTAACCAAAACTGCCCTGAAAAACATTGCAGTTCACTGAGCTGCAATCTAGTGAACCAACCTAGAGATGCAGATAGAAGAAACAGAATTGGTTTGTCCCCAGGCTTCTCTAACCATTTGTGCAGGATACCTAACTGGAGCCAAGGGTGTAGTAAGAGAATGAAATCAAGTTGGCATCAGTGACAGGACCTTATCCCTCAAGGTGTGCCCTCATGGCTGCACTGCTGCTTGCTCAGGCTTGTTTGGGTTTTGGTAGAATACTTAAACCTTTGAAGTGTGATTTTAACTAGATTTTGTTCCTGGTACTTGTCACCTCTGCCTGTGTTTACTACTTTGATTTTGTGCTTAAGTATGTCTTGCTAACCTCCCTGGATTCAAGGCATATCACAGGAAATAAGTAAAGCATTCCTGTATGACTTCCCTTTGCAAAGGGAACATGATCCAAAATCAGGCTGGGAGGGGAGGAGGGAATGTGTATTTAATTGTCAGCTCCAAGAGTAGAATATAGAGAAATTGAGTCAAAAGTACAGAGTTTTGTGAAGTTGGTTTGTTTTCCTTTTGCAATTAAAATAGTAGTTCCACTGAGTAATGCAATGTACATTTTACGTTTAGGGCGATTCTGAGGAAGAAATGTTTTTTAGGTTTTATTGATTTGGTCCTTTCTTCCATTGAAAGTAAACACAAATTTATATTGGCCTGGAGGACAATTGCAACTTTATACTTTTTGGGTTGCTCTAGCTTCAGGCTCTTGTCAAATCATGATTAATCAATTGCTCCAAGCAAGATGTCAGTTCTTTGCTCTTGTGGTTCTTCACTTGAACCTGCTGTCTCACACAGTTTGGATCAAATGATCAGCAATATTTTTCATCTGTCCCTTTATGAATGTTTGTATTTAAAAACATGCCCCAAATTTGTCATGCCTGCATTTGCAAGTGGACACAAGCATCCTGTGAATCAGGTTGGGGTGCTTTGTGGAGCTTCTGTCAAGTGCTTTGTGGGCTCTCCCTTTAATGCAGGGAGTCTCCGAGGTGAATTTTGAGTCTAAGCAAGCAGTGTTGTGATAATGCCTCTAAGAGCAGGTAGGAGGAATTGGGAGCAGCAACAGGCATTTCTGGGCACAGTTGTTATGAAATGCAGAGAAACTTTGTCCTTCAGGGAAGTGATATGTTCTTATACCTGGGAGACACTTTTATCAGTGGTGACTTCTTCCTTCACACTTGTGTAAATGCAGGCCTTTAAATAAGGAATTAAATCTATAAGTGGCATTTGAAATGTACTTAGTGAAAAGGGTTGTATTCTACTCTAAGTAAATATTTGAGCAGCTGTGAGTAACTCATCAACTGGCAGGATGAGAGAGTTCTTGGAAAAGTCCTTTTGTATCAGCACTGTTGAGTGATGATTCCTGTGTTGCTGGGATATTTTACATTAACCCTGAGTGAAAATCTCCCCCAAATGATAAGATACATTAAATGATCAGGAAACTAAACACTTTTTATTGGGCAACCACTACTCTGGTCTTCCACGATCTTGTAAGATTGATGCCCTGTGCCAGACAGAAAACAAAACATCTCTTATGTTGCCTTCATAAGAAAAAAACTTCCACCCCAGTGGATTCAGCATCTTGAGTATAAATGTACCTGTAAGACCTTCTCTTCTTTCTAATATTTATTTGCTTGTAACATGCTTCAAAGCAAATTTCAAGCTGCATGACTCGGGAATGATTTTTTTCTGTGGCTTCTTTGAATTATCCCTTGACTACAGCAGGTCATTGGCTACACTGCTATAAATCAATGAATATACAATACATAATTTAATACATAATAAACAGATGATTTACTATGAAATGCAATCCATAGTCAAGCTAAATTCCCAGCTTTCAGCCCCATAAATTGAGTTTGTAATTCAGGAGTGGCTGAAAAGAAAGGCTGTATTTATTCATTGTTCTCCCTGGTTATTTGTCTGGGAATAGGATTGCTCCCTTCTGTCTCAAAAGTAACAATTCCTTAATGTAGCCTGAAAGATAACACTTTCTAGCTAGCAGGAAGCATGAAAAAAAGAAAGAATAATGAGCAAGAAGTATTTTCTCCAGCGAAATTTCCCAAGAGGTCGTAGCAAAAGTGAAACATTGTCCCTATTAACAGGCAATATATAGCAAGCCTTTCCTCCTCCCTGCCCCCAGAACCCACACAAAGACCCTACATTCTCCTCTGAATTGTGTACATCCAGCTAATGCTGAGGATTCTTTTTTTCCAATCATGATATTGAACAAACCAAGAAGTAAGTGTGGGCTGGGAAAGTTTGTAAGGAGTGGAATTGGAAACAAAAGAATTCACATAGGAGTGGTAACTCATCAGCTCTATTAATAAGCTGTTAGTACTACTAGGTAAATAGCTACTCTGTTCATGATGTAAAAGATAAGAATGGCATTTCTCTTGGAAAATATCTAAAAGATGTAAAAGGAAATAATAAAAACAGAAATGAAACTGAGTTCCGGTACTCTGCATTTCCCAAGAGGTGAAGGGAGGCAAGTGCAGCAATAACAGGCACCACAGATGAGCTTGGGATTTTTCTGGCAAGTTTAACTTGTTCCTCTGGTGATGTGGTTGCCCTTGTGGATGGAGTAAAGACAGTGGATGTCATGCTTCAAAGTACTGAAGCCTATAAGTAATATTTGGAGAAGTCTATGGGTAACATGGTCTAGAGGAAACTGGGAAGTTAAGTTTCCTAATCCTGAAAAGAAACAGAATGTAGAACTTTACAGTAGAGTTTTCATTTGATAGCTTCAAACAGACTCTCCAGTCAGTGCTGACAGCAGTCAGTCCAACTGAAAACATCATTATTCCCAGGAATTATCCTGGAAGTTTATAACACTTAGAGCTCGGATTTGGAATCCTCATTGCACTCTGGAAGCCAGGAATTGTTTCAGAATTTGGCTATGGCAATAGTTCAGTTTGGAATCCAACCCAGATGTTGAAAAGCTCTTGTAAACCAGTAGAGTTCTTAGCCTGCTCTAAGTGTCTCCCTTTGGCAGGTTCTGTATTTAAGAGAGATGCTTCCACAGGAGTCCTTCCAGGCTCCCTTGCATCCATCTGCACATTAACATCTTGCTGGCCTGGCTTAGAAGGAATCTGCCTTCACTCTCCCATCTCTGCAAGGGTGGTTCCTATAGGCTCAGCCTCCTCATTCTGTTTGTTCATATAGCACATTAAGATAATTTGATAATTGGAATCCATGCTTGTTTTAATTGTGATTTCAGATTGATCACTGCACTATTGCATCTGCAATTAGATTGCTGATGTTGTAGTAAATTAGAGCTCATTCACTTCCTTAAGTTGCTGTTTGCTTGCTTAGCACGCTTGGGAAAATCCAAAGCAAGCTAATGGAGTTGGATTATCCTGTCAGAATAGAATAGGAAGCATGAAGTGGAAGGGGTGAGAATTCTCAAGGAAGAAATTGCAGATGAGTAAGGATATCCCTGAAGTGTTGGCTTCTTCCACTTCCATCATTTCTTGGGAGTGTAATGCCACACAACCTCTAGAACACTTTCTTCTAAGAGTCCAGCAGCACTATCTTTTCAACACATCCTGTTCAAGGTCCTGCAGAACCCTTCTTCTACTGGATTTAGGCTTTGGTAGGAACAGGTGTTACAGATTTCCCTTAGAAAAAGTGAGGTTTTGTTAAAGAATCTAAAGAGATGTGCTTGCATGATGATGGAAAGCTTCACACACCAACCTATTGATTCAGCTCTTCCTTGATCCACAAAAGTCACTTTTTGAATAAAACAGTAGTTTATCTGCTGTGGGTTTTGGTTTCTCTTCTTGGCTTCTACCCAAAACAGCTAATGTTGATTTTTCTTCCTTTTTTGTTTTTAATGACAGTAATACAGTTTTGTTATTATGTGTGTGTATTTCAGGAATAAGCTGAATAAGGCATGCATGCTTATTCTGGTATTCAAATATTGATTTAAAAGGAGCTATTAGAACAGTCCCAAACCTGTCCACTTGAGGACTGTTTAGTGATTACTCAAACAGTAATTAAGACATACAATACAGTTTTTCATTGGTAGCTGTAAATGGGTTCAGTAAACACCAAAAACCTCTTCTACCTTCCACTGCTAGACAGTTGTTTTTGCAACACAGCTGATAAGCCAGGAGCAAAATCCTTCTCCCTACCTGACTACACAACAGCAGCTACACTTGCCAAACATCTTAATCTGTAATGGCATGACAAAGACATTTCATGTCAGCTGGAATGGTCCTGATGCATCAACCATGGGGCAGTATCTCAAACATCATCTTCTCTACTTACTGTTTCATGACCACCCATCAGGAAATTCAATTTGTCTGCTCTTGTTTAATACCAGCTCCTTGCATCTCTTTTTCCATTATTTTCATAGGGATAACAGTGTATTTAAAATCTATTATCCTCCCAGGAATACTCAGGAAAGTTCTCTCTTGTACATGTAAACCGATTGCTCAATCTGCTGTATTTTAACTCTCTCAATGTCTGTAGATTAACTCCCAGTTAATCTGAGTTCGTTGTTCCTAATGAGTTATGACTGGAAAAGACTTTTTTATTCATTTTCCTTTTCTGCTGGAACTTTGGTTCCCATATTTTACAGCTGCAAGGCAAAATGTAGGGAAGGCCTGAGGGATCACAGGCAGCCTTCATTATTGGTGCATGACCGCTTCGGAGCCAACTGCATCTGTAACACCCAAAGAGATGTGTGCAGTGCAGTGCAGTTTGCTTTCTTCTTGCTTTTAATAATTTACTTTGGCGAGACTATTTACTACTGTGTTGATGTATGAATGTCTGTCTGTCTGTCAAAAGCTAAGATATGTGCAGAATGCAAGAGAGACATGAATTTTTCATTGGCTTTTTAAAGGAAGCCAAGCTCTAAACTGACAGGCCGAAGTGCCAGAACCTTATTCAGTGAGTCTAATCAACACAAGCTTTGTGTCCATTCAACTAGCTCCCCTAGCAAGAGATAATAGTCCTTGCTTAATCTCCTTCTGTGCTAGGAGACACAGTGATTTGGGTTTGATTTCATTATTAAAAATGAACAAACCCAAACCACTATTAATGAGCACATTGCCATGTTAATTCTGGTCATGGTTGGATCCAGTATCATCTTTACTGTTGTTACTACCTGTTGGACATAATGTATTGGGGCTCCCAAAATCACCTGAAGCCCAGACCTAGAATACTATGAGGTAGTGGATGTTAGTATACTGTGAGTTGGAGAGGAAAGGGAGCAATAAATTTATAGCTGTTGTGAATATAAATAAGAAAATTATCCCCCTCATTTGTCATGTGGGTCTGAGACGTTAGCTGAAATTCCATCAGGATGAATTTTAGTGTATTTCTTCATGATAAATGAATTTTAGGAAAGGTGAAACTGAGGAGGAAGTTAGGATCTTGGGGAACAGCTTAAGGGAATTCAAATCTATCTCTTTGAGGGAGCAAGCAGTGTAAAAGGAGTTCTGAAGGTTCTGGGGAAGTGCGAAGTGCAGCAGTAGGTGCTGGTAGCAGGGGCTGCAGGGGCCTCCTCTGAGAGGAGAGCTCAGGGACTGCTCCATGCTGGTTCTGGGCTGCTCCCCAACAGCCCCAGGGCAGGGCCCAGCCTACCCCAGCAATGCATCTCGTGTAAAAACCTGATTAAGAAAGGGCAAAATGTTGGACACGGTGAGGAGTGAGGGGGAAAACTGTGAAGAACAGTCCTGGGAGCACCAGGGCCAGAGAAGGAGGAGTGACCCCCTCCCCAGAGCAGGGACTGCCCTGCAGCCCATGGAGAAAGACCCTCACTGGAGAAGGTTTATCCTGCAGGACTGCAGCCTGCAGGGAGGAGAACCCACAGTGGAGCCTGTGAAAAGTATGAGGAGGAAGGAGCAGCAGAGAGGAACTGATGTGGACTGAATGCAACCATCCATTTCCCCATCCCTGCTGCATGGCTCAGGGGGTGTGTGGGCACTACAGGAGCTAGGAAGGAAGCTGAGTCTGAGAAGGGGAGAGGTCTTTTCTATTCTTTGTTTCTCATTGTCCAGCTCTAACTAACTGGCAGTAAATTAAGCTAATCTTCCTGAAGTGTTTTGTCCCTGACAGTAACTGGTGAGCCATCCCAGTGTCTTCATCTCAAATCATGAGCTCCTTGTCCTATTCTCTCCTCACCCCCTGGAGAAGGGTGAGTGAGAGGGCAGTAAGGTGGGTGTCTGGCCAACCCAGCACAGTAAGAAATAGAGACTAATCTCCTTTGGAAAAGGAGGATATCTTTTAGCCCTAATGGAGGAAAAATCATGGAAACTTGCCAGACTATGGTTCCCTGAGATGCTTGTAGTACTGAGTGCCAGTCCCTGGGCTTTTTCTTTCCTCACTGTATGTAAACACAGTATCTATGCAAACAAGGGTATTTCTTTTTTACTCTCAAGTTTTCCTCTGTGTATATAGACACCCATGTTCATTTTATCCAATGCAGGAAGCACTGAAAGAAAACAACAAAAGAAGAGAAATGGAGGAGAAAATGAAGAGAGCCAAGCTGGCCAAAGAGAAGGCTGAGCGAGAGAAGCTGGAGCGGCAGAAGAAGAAGCAAATGCTGATTGATATGAACAAAGGTAAGGCCTCAGTTTCAGTAGAGAGATTTGTGGGAAGAAACAAAGCAAGGAGTAACAAACTGAAGGCTATTCCTGATCAATACACTGTCTGTTTTGAAAGCTGAAGAAAAAGGTTCACTTTTTCAGTGAAAGGCTATTTTATTGGAGCATACCTGATAGTGTAATTCCATATCTGCCACTTAATATGTGTAATGTTCCTTGCAAGGCATTCTGCTGTGAATTATTGGCTTGTTTTTCATTTTGAGCAGTTAATTGATTTTTTTTTTACTTTCATATGGATTTACTTCCAAGAAGCAGTATCTTGCTTGCTTTGTTGTTAATTTCTTTCTGTAAACATCTCTATAATCAAGATAGTGTGGCAATTAATGCCTTTCTTCTAGGACTTGCAGGCTCCATGTCGTAATGGATGTTGTCCCAACAGTCCTCTTAGGAGCTGGGAAATTGGGTTCAGCTTGGAGCCCAAGTACAGAGTGACATTTCAGTATGATAAAAAGCAATGTGTGAGCATGTTGTATTTTGCATGAGAGGAGGGTAAGAAAGCAGGAGGAATCAGGTGGTCTCCCATGATAGTAGTTGATGCTGTACAGATTTTCAGAAGGGTGTAAAATACAGGTTTTAAATCTGTTGAAATAGACATTTCACATAAAACAACTCTAGTGCCATGGAAGGAGGCAAGGGGGTAACTCCATCCCCACTGGATTCCCTGATGTTGATATTCAATTAACTATTTTTGCCAAGTTTCTTATGATCCAGCTACCTCTGTATGCTCATTGCTGCTTGGATAAGTAGTTTGTAGATTTGTCTAAGTGAATGTGACACACAGGACTTAGAGGAAGGAGGCAGCTGTCCTCTCAAGCTGTCATTTTGACAAGGTGATTTTCACCCAAAGGGTGTTTTAACCTAACTCTTTCAGTTATTTCTCTAGCTGTATCTTCAAGAATAATATTTGAACAGATTGCTACAGCCTTTCAAGTCAGAGCAATAGCATTCCTACACTTGCCAGCCTTTTAGTGTGTCCTTCTGTAAGAAGTATTCTTTGAGTGTTACCTGGTTACTGTGGCCACTGGAGAATTCCAGTTGGAATTGATTAAATATTACAATTAATATCTGTCTCTTGGTGTAACTCAGAGAGCAGAAAGCTGCAGTGTGGCCAGACTCAAAGGCAGAGAACATTCCTTATAGCTTTATACTTTTCCCAGTCAAACCTCCTGGTTTTGGAGGGCTGGAGCAGGCTGGGCTGTGAGCCATTTCCACATAGTCTGTCATGACTTCCATCTGACTTAACATCTGCAAACTTCTTGCAGCATTGCCTCCATGTGCAGGTCTGAACAAGAGAGAGGAAACAAGAACTGCAGGAAGAGTTCTAGGAGCTGGAAAGCTTAGAACAGCAATTCTGATGCAAATGTTATTTAATCAGAAACAGTTTTGCTCTTCATTATATCTGATTACTATAGCAATTAAAATCACCTTTTAACTACCAGTATTAGGATAAAAGATAGAATGAGCTTCCTCAGTCCCAATTAGTATTGAATTAATTGTTTTGAAGACATATTAACATTCTCCCCTAATGCAGATGAAGATAATGGAAATGAAGTTCTGTGCTGCTGCTTGATGGATCTTCCTCCTTTCCCTTTTCAAGTATCCTTGTAAAAGAATTCATCTGCTCTTTATGCAGACTGGCAGAACTGGCATCTGCAATAATTCTGCTTTGTTTCCTTCAACTGTTGCAGGATGCAGTGCAGGAAGGTTCTGCTACACTTTTCTGATGATTCTGTACTTTCCTCATTATTGTGTCTTCCTTCTCTCTCCTTTTGCATAAACAGAAATCTATACCAAGTTCATGATGAGATGCAAATCTTTTTGTAGATGTCATAGCCTTAATCATTTTGAATTTCTCTCTTGGCAAGTGATGGCATAGGGTACCTGGAATGATAAAACCTGGAGCTTCTTTCCATTCTAGAGGTTATTAGTTTACAGTGCTGGATGCCAATGAGCCAAGTGCTACAATTCCTTTGGGAAGTCATTATCTTTCCTATTGATGTGGATGCTCTGTTTGAATATGCTGCACTCCTCCTGAAATACAATAGTCACATACAAAAAATGAGAGGGAGATTTACATTCTGCTTAAATGTGAGCATCTGTAGAACCAGGCTGAGATTTGGTGGGTTTTTTAATGTTCTTCACAGCAATTATGTATGAGCTGCTCAAAACATTGTCCTCTTTATGCAGGAGTTGGAGCTGTCTTGAGAATGGAGGGGAAGATGGCAAACTGAATGTCACTGTTGTTGTCACTGTAGATCAGGCTAGATCTTCACTAGTCATTTTCATACCAAGTTAGAATGACAAGTTCCACACATGTTAATGTAGTTTTGGGCCCCCATGCAATTATTGCACTTAAAGGTAATTTAAAAGGCTGATGATAACAATACCCACTTAAGAGGGAAGGTCTGTAAGGCATCTAAGGACATTTATTTTCATGGTAAAAGCATATTTCTTATCAAATGTAGTGCTCTGATTAAATGAACTTGACTGTTGATTCCAGTGGTGTGATCAGGCTTTAACTAGAAATTGCTGGCCAATGGTGAGGGCTAAAAACTAACTAAAGGGTAGAAGAATTGTTCAGATTCTCAACTTACTGCATTTCATCTTTTCAAATGTGCAGCAAAAGCAAAGACTCTGCCTCTGGATTTGTTTATAGAATATTCCTTGTTGTTGAAAGCCAAAGGTAGAAATAGGGCTGGGTTTTTTTAGCTATTGCCAGATGGGCAATAAAAGGTAAAATTGTGACTCTGCAGGTCTGGAAATTTAGATTTTAAACCTAGAGAAACATAATTCCTTGTCATATTCCATAAGGTGAGAGCAGTAATCTAGTAACATTTGTCATGAGAGTACAAAAATGTGCAACTTTACTACATAAAAGATGATTTTCAGAGAACCATCAAAAGCTAAAAACAAATTACCTCTTTAGACAATGAAATATTGTAGTACTGAGAAAAATACCAACTAGAAAAGTCAAAGAAGTGGTAGCTGGTCTGTGCCAGTGTAACAAAACAGCTAAGTGTATATTCATGAGGAGATGTCTAGTCAGGGTTGGGCCCTGGATTGTAAATGGTCCTGGAACTATGTGTGCTTTCTGCTAGCTTCCTCCTTTTTGTAGCCATATACTCTGTAATAGTTACTGAGTGAAGTTTTCCATGGTAACAGTAGATTGCAGGTCAATCCTGGGATGTATCAGGATCAATAGTCAATGAATTACCTGTTGGAAATGTCTGAGGTTCCATATTGTAAATTGTGGTACAGTTTTGATGTCTGTGTTGTCTTCAGAGCCCATACTTGTCCAGTCCACCTGCAATGAAAGCAGCATGGAAAACACTGGAGGGTTTAGAGCCACTTTGGAATCTGTGTAAAAAGGATTGCAAAAGATGGACAGATTACAGCTTGACATTTGCCATGGCATTTTTATCTGTGCACATTCTTAGTGGGGAAAAGTCCTGAAATAGCATGCTTGCTTTTCCCTCCTCTCCCTGGATGTATTGTCACAGGTATCATGCTAAGAAATGATGTTCTGCAGTTCAGTCTGAGCTAAATATTTCCATTTGTCTGAGATTAAATGTGTGATAAAAGTGAACATATGCTGATAAGGCTGTCAGGAGCTGGCCAAGAATTATTGAAGCCGTTTGATGAGAGATAATTGATTCTCTATCATATGGGCATGAAGTTGATTTTTTTGCTCTGAAATAAAATGTATTTCAAGTTTTCTGATTTGCAAGCTCTGTAATAGGAAAAGATCAGCTACAGGAATTGTCATCTAAAAGCTAGAAAGGCTCATATAAATCCATTACCATCTGAGGGTTATTTGTGGTGTCACAGGTCTCTTTGTTACCTGTTTGACTTTGTAATTGTCACCCCAAAATCTCTTGGTTATTCTGTTGGGTATTTCTGATTCTGGCAGGCAGAGCTGATGATTTTTTTTAATTATTACTGTTATTTTTTTTCCTTGTGACATCAATTGGCTCAAATTGTTGTAGGACTTGGGATAATTTAAATATCAAGTGAATGAGGTCACTACAAGATTAAAGAGTAATAGTGACATGGTTTAACCTCAGCCAGCAACTAAGCTGCACACAGCTGCTCTCTTGCTCTCCTCTGCAGGAATAGAAAGGGAAAAGTGAGGCAACTCATGGCTTGTTCACCTGTAAGCAATTCTGGCACTGAAAGCATTGATGAATTTGTGCTAATCACATCAAAGTTGCTGTGTACTGGAGCTGTACAGTAGTACAACCCGAGAAGAGATCCATTGAATTGTTTAGGTATCATATGGCCATTTTCCTTGGAGCTGCACAATCTTTTCCTTCCCACACAGAGGCAATGTCTTCCCATTTGTTACTGAGTAAGCCACACTGAAGCCTATTTTTTTTAAGGTTAGTGGAAAGTCATCTTTGTGAGGGTGTGAGTCCATTCACAAGGAGCATCCCTGGGGAATGCTGCTGCTTTTCCATTACACACTTGCCTACTGTAGTACACCTTGACCACTGTGACTGCCAAGTGTGCACATTTCCATTGCTTGCCAGTACAACAAAACACCTTTTTCCCCCCTCATTCTATTAACTTTCTGTAAGCCTGAGATCAGGTTCTGATAAAGAATGGCTGTAATGGAGATGTAAGCAAGGATTTGCTTGGTTTTGTACACTGACATGAGAGACAGCTCCACTTCTCAGTCACACTGCCCCAACTTGAATTAAAGACTAAACAGCAGTCATGAGCTTGTATTCTAGTGCAAAATGCTGAGGAAGACTGCTTCCTGCAGATCTTTATTATGCATGCAGAATGCATGTAGCAAATGAATCAAATGCCAATTAGATGAGGAGCACACAAACCCACAACTTTATCAAAGATGCTGAAAACTGACCTTTGAAAGGGAATATATTGCAGTTAAAATGCTAGTACTGATTACAAATAAGAAGTCTTGTTTGAGAGTCTGTACAGGACACAGATTTATGAGATGTAACTAACTGGAATTAGTCTTATTCTTCCAGTCTAAGTCAGGTTGTATTTCTGAATCCCTTCTCTAGCCCGTGCTGAACATTTTGAGCTGGGAAAGATGGAGCTCTTTATTTGGTGTATAGAAATACAGCTGACACTTGGAGGCAATGTTTAGATAATAAAACCTCTTTCAAATTTACTCTAAAACCTCATTTACATCGACTCTTTCTTTGTGTTCTGTAATGAGGGGAAAAGAAGTTAAAATATTTCAATACTTTCACTCCAGAAAAAGTAAAAAAAAAATGAAGTTAAGTATTTTTTGAAGTCCTGAAAGTGAGCTTGGCTTCAGAGAAACTGTTACTTGTCTTCTTGGTTAAGGTAGGGACCTATTTTTAGGACAATTTGGTAGAATTATTTAGAGGATAGAAACTACAATCTGCTATGAAGATGAAATCATCCTAGCTGGCCACTACCCCTGAAGCAGGTTCAAGAATGGCTACTTGAATCAAAGGCAACCAAGGAACTTTAATGTTCCCATCTTCCCAGCTGTAATGCCTGTGCCAGAGCTCTGCTTTGAGGTGCATTTATCATTCCTGGTTCAGCTTGGTCCCTGAGCAGAGCCCTGCCACATGTTTCCTAATGTGATGTTTCAGCAGTGCTCTTCCAGTTGCAAGAATGACTTTAAAAGCCTCATAAACTACAACAGGCTAAACACATTTCAGCTACCAGTATGAAATTTTAGCAGCAGTTTACTTGAAAAATCAGCCCAACCTGTTGTCCTGGCTCAGCTCTAGCTTTTATTGCTCTTCAGGCTAACAGAAGAATGATACTTTACCTGCATTTTTATTGTCAGCTTCAGTTTTTGTTCTAATTCTATGACTTGTAAATAGAAAAGAACCTTGTTTTGCATTTAATATCAGGAGGTGTGGCTGCTGGGGTCTCCTTTTGATGTTTAGATGGAAGTGATCAGGGATTCTAGTTGTAACTTAAGGGTTGTATTTCCTCAGATGCTAGCAGTGATAGCAAAGGGAAATCTTTTATCTTCATCTCTATGTTGAAATGATTCCTCTGTTTCAGAGGAACTCTGCTGAAACAGAGAAAATGACTCCAGAAGCAGATGAAGTACTGCATTTGCTCTGTGAAAAATAAGAGAAACATTTGCCATCCTTCTCAAGTGTTTGTTTTCTACCTTTATAATGCAATTCTCATGCTTAATTAAGCAGTGTAGAGATTAAGCTATAATAAAATGCCTATCAATACTTGAGGAATCTTAGTTCTACATCTCTGTCAGCTATAGTCATAACATAGTGCAAGAGCAGGCTGTTTGAAATAGCTGCTTTTCAACCTGAAGATGCTTTAATTCCTCTGCTGTGCTCCAGAGGTAGGTTAGATGTCAGCTAATTTGTCTAGGGTGAAAGACTTGATAGCCTTGATGAGCTTTATCTGTGCCCTCTGGTAGCTGCTGGAACTGTTTCTGTACAGTGGGGCCAAGTGACTTGAGGCTGGCAGAACAGCAAAGCATCTCGAGTTGTTCATGTTTTCTTGGACATTTCCTCTCTTTAGTGCTTGTCAAAGGCAGATTTGGATGTAAGGTGGGTGACAATTAAGAAACTTAACTGTGCTTACAAAGTAGAAGGGAGACTTGGTTCCTGATAACAGGACTTGGCTAAAAGTCTGCTCAAAACTTTTAGTCCTTTCTGGATTAGTCTTGTTTAAAATCTTGGGTTTGTGTTTTACAGAGGGAAGCTTCAGAATTGTGTGATAATATTGTGACAGTCTTTCCTGCACATGCAAAAAACACATTTACTTTAATTTTTGTTTTCTGGCTTATTGCTAATGATTTAAAATGATCAAGTCAATATTGTTGTTTCATCTCCACGTGCCATTTGCTGATGGATTAAAGAAAACCCTCAAAAAATAGCTTGAGTTTGGGACAGATTATCTGTCTCTGGAAAGCTGTTCTGGAAATAGGTTCTATGTTTTGTTTCTCTCTTGTGTTTACTTTGGGTAGTACTTAAGTTAGAATGAAACTGCTAATCGATTGTCAAGTTTTGAATCCAGTGCATTGTGTGAAAAAAAAATCCAGATAGACTAGTCCTAGCTGATCATACCCTTTCTGCTGTATTTTTATCTTGATAAATATTCTAAACAAGCCAATGTTATTTGGAAGGACAGTTCTCCTCCTAAATACAAAGGTCAGATGTGCACTAGAAGAGATTTGGAAAGCAAAAGGCTTGCTGAGGAGTGAAGGCTGAGTTCATGCTGCAGATAGGCAGGAATTGTGTTCTTCATGCTCTAACTTGGGCCACTAATGCATTTCCTGCACCTTCAGTCCCCATTTGGTCATGTACCTTTTGAAGTATGTGCCAGCATAAGGAGTTAAGAGATTGATGCTTTAGGTAGAGGGGATTGCAAAATTCCTGTAACTTAAGCTTCTGCTATTGCCTGTGCTAGAAGATAAAATTCCTTTCAGAATTTTTTTCCTTCATCCTTAAAATCTCTAGACTACTTCTTCCCCAAGTCTTGTTTGCAAAGGTGTTCCAGAACATCATTTTTACTTGCAAAGATATTTCCACTAAGTCAGCCTAAATGTTTTGCTGTTTGTTGCTGTACCAAAGCAGCTGTCTCTTGGGGAAGTTTTCTGTTGGGGTGAGTTTTGTCTCTTGAGCCTTTACAGATTCTAAGCACAGGAGGAGGTTATCATACCTCTTTTCAGTAGCTGCTTTATGCAGTCTAAAGAAATCGTGCTGCCTCAGGCATTTCTTGTTAGAATCCACTCCCCTGGTTATTGTAAAAGCTTTTCCAGTTGTGGTTTTTCTTCTGTGAATGCTGTAATCAAGCTTGGATACCACTGCTACTGGAAGTAAAGTGCACTGGCTTTTTAACGTGCTGACCAGATTGGTAATTCATATTGTTTCTTTGGGCACCTCTTTCTGCTGGAGCTCTTGGTCATTCCCTAAGGAAGAGCTCCTGGCTTGTCCCTGAAGTTACCCATGCTCACTTAATTTAAGCCTATTTTTTTTTTATTTCAAATCTTAGAATCTTAGGCTTGATTCAGCTGATTAAGCTCTGAAATGTTAAAGCTTCCTATTTATGAACAACCTTTTGTTGTTCCTTAGCAGATACTTCATTAATGACCATTATTTGCACCTTCCACTGAGGAACTAAGCAGCCATTATATCAAACATTAAGACTGGATGAATGAGAGAACTTCTCCAGCCAAAGGAAACACAGTATATTGCATTAACAGAAGCCATAAATGTAATCTAATGTCTTTGGCAGAGCTCTACTCTCATAACCTTGTGTTGTCTGCAGGACTGGTTCTCAAGGCAGGTCACACTGCCAGCTGAACACTAGCAGACTTCTCCCCCCTCTCCCCTCCAGCTGTTTTGTTTTTTCTTACAAACAAGTTCTCCATTTGCTGTTCTCAAATAACAGTGCTAGGTATTTGGCCATTTCAAATGGCATGTTAATGTCACAGAGATTTGCAATTTGCTTCCACAGCAGCTTGAGAGAACTTTATATTAGCCTATTTGGCATTGCTGATCTGTGGTCATTTTCCTACCTTGTCTTTGTTCCAAGGGTTAGGACTATTTATGTGCAGTTACAGTGAAGTGAAAAGTTCACCCAGTTTGCCTGTGCTGAGATTACAAACAGAACATTATTGTATAATAAAGCTCTCTTTCACCCCTCACCCTCCACCCTTGTCTACATCCAAATCTTCACTTCTGATTTACTTTCTTAGGGTTTGTCAAAGGTCTCCTTTTTGAAATGGGCACTCTACTTCTGCACTACTAATGGTCAGAATGTCCTTTAGCACAGAAAAACTGACTACAAATGCTAAATGCTTATTAAGAGCAGTTCATCTCAAGTCTGGTATGTGTAAAAGCCAAGTGCAGAAATCCAGAGTGTTGCCTTTATGCACAGAAATTCAAAGGTGCATGGTATGACTGTTCCTCAGCATTCATAAGAGGATGGAAGTTATCCTAGTCTTACATGTTATGGGCTACTCTAATTCCTTTTTCCCTTCTGGGTGGTTTTTAGCAGTTGCAGTAATTAGCAGCACACTCAGCAAAAAAAGTTAAAAGGCTACCTAAGCATCTATGAAGTATTGAAGGATTTTTGTCTGAATAAACTCTACCCACTCTTCTTTTTAATGAAGATGGAATGATACTGTCATTTTTCTACACATAAAATATTCAAACATATTAACTAATTCTGTGTATTACAGTCACGTTCATTAAATGTTTCAGACCAACTTGATATGTATTAGTTTGGACAAAGTGTATTCACAGACCTTTGATTTAGAGAATAAATTGAATACAGAGCCAACAATAAATCAATGAATAAGAATGTGTAGGATAAAGAGCACAAACAAAACTAATTATGCTGTGTTTTTTAGGCAGGGTTCTGGTTTGGTGTATTTGAGTGTGAATCAAGAGCAGCTAATTTACTTGTTTTGCAGGAGCTTAGTTTTTTTTTAAGGGTTTTGGAGGGACTGTAATTAAAACTGGTATGTCATAGTCTTCTGCTGGCTGGTCCTCTTGATCTACTCCCTTTCATCTTACAGCAGAAAGAACTTTATCTCTGTTGCATGTTATATAAAATGGTTTAAATTTCTCAAGGAGTTACACTGATGATCATGTAGAAACATGAACCAAGTACTGGTTTAGGATTGGCATGCTCCTCTATCAGATCTGGATTTGGGCTGATAAATCTAAGTGTAATAGAGAACCTAGGCAGAACAGCTTTTGCATGGATAAGCTGCTTTTAAACTTGAATGTCTGACAGCCTGAATGTGCATTTAACCTCTTATATTTTGTGGGAGTCAAAAGTTATTTTACTGCCATGTGTATCTTTTGCATGAAGTAATTATCTTCCCATTCTGTGATGGAGAAATTGATATTAACTTGTAGTCTGAGAGGTGTGAAGAAGATGTCCACCTACTTGCTGAGTCTAGTCTATCTCTTAGCTTTGGGTTATAACACAGACTTGTGAGCAGAAAAAGAGGCATTCATCAATAATTTTGTAACACTGCAGTGCTTGGCCCTCTGCTCATGCTGCTGAATGTTGCTATCAAGTGTTACTAACAGACTGCAATGCACAGGAAGTTAAAAAGACAGAAATACCTCCAATAAAAGGAATCCATAATGTCCAGCAATTTAAAGGCTACAGGTTAGCTTGGACATGAAAAAAAAAAGGAAGCAAAAGACTTAACCAAGAGTAGAATTCAGCTGTGAAGAAATGTTCTGGCACCTACTTTCACTGCAGGATTCTCCCCTCTTTTCCTTACCTTGCCTTGCCCCCACATTATCCATGCTATACTGTTAGGTGTGTAGCATATGCAATATGGATCCTCACATGTGATAAAGATTTTTGTTCCCAAAGATTTCATGTATCCTGAAGACAGGAGGCAACAGTTTCATCAGCTTTTCCATGGGTGTTGATTGACTCCAAAAGGAATGACCTGTTTCTACTTCAGGAAAGTCTGAAAAGAACTTAGCAGTGCAAGAGCAGTCATTCCCCAGCAGCTGTCTGTCTGCATGCTGAAGGTGTCATCAATAATGCACAAGACAACATCTCTAAGTTGAAAGAACAGTAGGATTGGCATCAATTTTGCTTAATAGACCATCAGACACAAACTAGACAGTGACACCTGAAGCACTTGACAGCATCTATTCCATTCCAATGTATACAGCTCCTATTTGGAAGTGTTATGTAAACTTGACAACACTTTGACTTTTCTCTTTCTAAAGAGTGATTTCAGTTGCACTGAAATTAATCCTATTTTTCTCCTCTTGTCAGAGGGGGATGAGACAGGAGTGATGGATAGTCTGCTGGAGGCCTTGCAGTCAGGAGCAGCATTCAGAGATCGCAGGAAACGAGCACCAAGACCACAAGGTAAGAGACTTTCTGACAACTTTTTAGTTACAAACTTGAGCAGGAAAAATAGTTTTGCAAAAGTTGACCAAGAGTTTTCAAAGAAGCTGTTAGAGCCACTGTGAAAAGTCAGCATGCTCTTTGTCATCACAAGTATGTAACTTGATGGCTCTATTTTCAGGTAACTATGAGCTCTGAGAGATAAGAAGGGTTTCTGTTTGAAATGGCATTGAAAATATTGCTGCCCAAAGCATGCTTGTCTTACACTTAAGATTAAATTATTAATCTTAAATCATAATTACTTCATTGTAGGCAGTTCTGTGAAAAATGTTAGTTTCTTACAACAGGAAGAGTTTGGGCAGCTAGCTGATAGTCGTTTTCAAGCACTGGTTTGGTTGGAATTTATAGTGTGTAATGACATTGAAGTAGCTTCACTTCTTGAGGGAGACAATAGTATTATACTGAATTTAGTTAACTTGACTGGTTTAGTCTGAGCTGTTGCTGCTTCCTGCAAAGTTGGTTCTGAGAAGATGAGAGAAGGCTGAGCAACTACAGCATTGCCTCTGTTCACTTCTCAGCTTATGCTATGCCATTTGCCTACAGTTTGTGAACTGCATTGACTTTTCATCAAAGCTCATGGTACCATCCTGTGTTTTGCAGCTTTTCTTACAGTTAAAAAATACAATCTTAATAATATACAGTTGAAAAAGGATAGTTATTTGGCATCAAATCAAAAGCTGATGTTGGATCTGAGCTGCTGCAGTTTTGGCAGCATGGAGTCACCTTATAAATAGCTCATGTTTACCTACCTAATCCTCAGTGAACTAGGGTTAGAGTCGTGTTGGCTGATGAACTGTTTCAGAAGAGGAAAGGCAAATTCTCCTCTAGCTCATAGCAAAGATGCCATATGCCTGATCTTACAAAAACCACAGCAATAAGTTACATAATTTGTTCATGCTAATAAATGAATTCTGTCACAGTTCCAGCAACATTCTTAATTCAGAGCTTGTTTCTGCTCTCAGCTCAGAACTGAAAGAACTCCTCCATCAAAACATGGGTTTTTTTTTTCTCATATCATGAGAAATCTCAGTGTGAGAGATGCTTTGTATTGTGGCTTGAGATTTCTCACCCAGTGGTGACAAAGGCTTCCCAAGATCCAGAAGAGATGTGGTGAAATCTGCTGCAGCTGAGAAAACCTGCAAGATGACTGAATGCAGAGCCACAAACAGTGGGGACTCTGCCACAAGAGCAAGTAGAGCTTATTAAACATCATCTTTGTTTCACTTATGTTTCCAATAGTCTCTTGTCTTCTCCGTGTTTGAAATTTCATTGTATCAGTTGATATTCTAGTGGGGTCTGGCTTTTAAATGTAAGGATCTGATTGACTGACTATGAGAAAAGGTGTAGGTAATCTGTTTCCAGCTCTGGCCAACTGTAAGTCATCCCAACAGTGGAGAAGACTATTATGTGAAGTTTTCAGGGGGTAGCTAAAATGTAGACAAACTCAGTCTAAGTCAAGTTTGTAATTTAAACTACTGCACAAATTTTCTCACGTGATTTAGGAACATAACTTGACTTCTAGTCAGTAACTCATCTACAAACCAGAAGACACTTAAAAACATTGCCATGACAGCAGTGAACTAGAGCATTAAAAACAGGAGGAGTCATGTTTACAACCTTCCATATAGCTCCTTAAAACCTGTGGATAACTTCTTGATAAGGAGCTGAGTAGGAAAGGTGCCCTCCTTGTTCCCAGAGGTGGTCTTGTGGTTGAAGTGGCAATAGGTGACTGTCTTGGCCACAGCAACCATGGAGCTTTAGGGAGGGAATGGTGCTGTGTCTGCAATGGCAGCCCCACACAGGGGAGGGCTGCTCTAGAGCACAGTTTTCCTACTGGGCAAAAAGATGTTGGTGAGATGCACAGGCAGGTTTGAAAAGTAACAGTCATTTGCAGTGTGTTGAACTGCATTGTTTGTGTTTGTTTGCTAAGGCTGTAAATGAAAAGCTGCACTGTAATGGGGTACATTGGAACTAGAGACTTGCCCAGTAAATCTTATTTTGTTATCAAGTCATGGAAGTAATACTAAAACATTCCTGTCCTCCTCCCCTAGAATTTCATTTGTTGTACTCTTAGGTATTCCAACATGAAAAACATCTGTGGTGTTTTTCTCTTCTAAGCTTATCACTGCATCCTTAGTGTTTTTAGCTAGAAGATTTTAAGGATAGAGATTGTCCTTTCAGTAAATTGCTTTGCTTATGGAGGCTATAAAATAATAATTAGAAATCAATTTCTAGAAATGTTGCTTCCTCTTCCAAAAATAGCCTTGCTTTTTGCAAGTTTGCTGATAGTGGAGTGAGAGTAGAAGAGAGAATGGTCTGAGGTGGCATTGCTCACCAGTTTCAAGTGGCTGTGCAGCACTAGTGTTGCACCAATTATCCCTGACCTTTTCTTCTGGCCTTGGGGGGTAGTATTATTAAAGAAGACTGATTCAGGATTATTTTCTCTCTATTATTAGTTTAAGCAAATTTCTGCCCAGAGCTCTAACTGTTCTGTTAGGATTCTTTCTGTTAAGCTGCTAAATTTTTTTGCTGCTGTGGAATTGAAGTTTATTTTTCTCAGAGATGTTAATAACTAGTGCCCTCTCCCATGTGCCCAAACTATTGCAGGTGCACTCTGTGCCACTATTTCTGTAGTCTTTCACTCCAGGAAAGCATAGCTGTAAGGGACAGACCTGCAGCTGCTTTCAGTGGGAAGTGTATTTATCAGATATTACATTTATCAAATATTTAATATGGTCTATTAGCACACGTTTTGAGTTATATTTTTACTCCGTGCATCAAAATCAAACCAGTACAGTGAGATGGAGAGAAGGCACAATTGAGAAGCTTCTGGATTTGATGCTAGTGGGAGTTGCTACTCTGTCATTACTCTTTGCATATTAGCAGTGCACCTGGAGAGTGAAAGAGAAAGAGGAGAACCTCCCTTTTCTGTTTCAGCATCTCATTTGAATCATTTATGCAAGTCATCTGAAATACTGCCACCACTTATTGAACTGCTGCAAGACAGAAAAGATTTGAGGCAATGGAATATGACTCCATTTTAATGACTTTTGATAATTCTCAGGTGCTTCCTTGAATTTGCAATGTGGTTGGTGGTGGTCACACAAAAAGCAGGTGCATATTTTACAAGGGAGTTGATCAGAGCTCTGATAAAAAGGTTAAGAGATTTGAAGACCTAGCTATGCTTAAAATGAAAGCTGACTTGTGTGTTTACCTTTGCACTGATTATACCAAATGCATTCCTGGGAGTGAATTAGGTTTCTGGGTGAACAATCTCATTTACCTAAACCACATTCAAATAAAACTCTTCAGTCTGAAAGCATCTTGAGTAATTTTGTATGTGGCAGTTTTGTCAATAAACTGATTTCTGACGTGACATCTGTCTGTGAATTGATGAAAAGATTTATCAGGGCTGAAATGCCAAGATGTGGTAGGGGCACTTCTAACAGATCATTAGTTGTGCTCAACTGCAGGGCTATTTCAGTAGCTTTGTTTGCTGGCTGTCACTGCACAGTGTGTCACTGCCTTTATCCCAAAGTACCTGTTGGGAAGTTAGATACATCCAGAATGGCCTTAAAAAAAACACAATATGGGTTTTAAACATATTTGGCCCTCTTTGAAAACATCCCAGGGTAAAGAACTAATATTCCTATTATTAGGTTGTCATTTTACTTTGAGAAGCTGAGTATTTAGCAAGGATGCTTTTATCTCAGTTATATAGTGGAGGGTTTTGCTTACAGCCAGGAATTGTGGACTAATGAGATTTCCATGTGTGACTGAAGTGCTTCACAATCATCACAACTATAATAATAAAAGCTAAACAAGGATCACCAATAATAAATGTACTAGTTTTGCCATTAAGACATTATTGTGAGATTGAAGCTTGCATTTCTTTGTAAATAGAAATATGGGCTATACAAGGGAAAATCTATTTATAGTACTGTTCAAATGGAGCCTGAATAAATTACCTTAGTCCAGAGAGCTCCATAAACAGTTGTAAAGCTATTTAAAAATAGTTATTTGCAGTGTAATCTGTTTTTACTGTGTATGCATTTTGGCTTATGGTTGTTGTAATTAAGGGAGTAATATTAGATAATATAGTATTATTCTGGTGGCTTAGCATGAAAGCAACAGCTTCAGTATGCAGAGCTTTTACTTGGCACTTCAGAGGAATTCTACTTACAAGCAGGGTGAAGGAGAAGTGGTGGGAAAAGCAGAGAAAAAGGAACTAAAGCATTGGGAACTCTAGACTTTGTATATATTGCTGTTGCTTTGTCTATTTCTAAGATATTACTTGCCATATTATTTGGTTTTTTTGCCCCAAGTGAAGAATTTTGCCTGAAAAAGTGAAAATAGTGCATGAACCAGCAATGGCATCTAGAGAGTCTGAAAAATGTTGTTTATAAAGATGCTGCTATGTAATTTTTACTAATTATTTCTGAGTTTGTTATTCATCTAAAGCATTCAATAACTTACCTAAGCTAAGGAGAGGTAGGTGCCTCTAGTGCAAGTGCTTCAAAGTGCATTTCAGCATGGTGTGGAAAGGATTCTCTCAAAGTTCTTCTGAAGAAGCATTATGTAAAATTTGACACTGAAAGTCAAGTTTTAGCATTTTAAAAAATCAGCACTGATGTTACCTTATTCATCAGATTATCCTAATATCCTGAAATATAAAGTTGTACTTTTTAATGACATACAGCACAGCAGAGTGCCCCTTTCCTTTGGAAGTAAAAACCACATTGGCCATTAATGTGGATGAGGATGAGATGGAAGTGCTGAGGATTATTCTGCAGCTGGTGCCAGCCAGTTGCAGGACTCTGCTTCAGACATTGAATCTGTTCTATTTATTGCTTCCAAGTTATTTTTGTCTGTGTCATCAGAGGACTCTGCAGGTCCCCAGCACAGCTCCACAGTTCATCCAGAGTGTAGATCAGGGAGGTTCTTTTTCTGACAGTTGCCTTGGCACAGTTGCTTCTGGAGGTCTTAAAAGCCTTTAAAAACTCCAGAAGCCTTTTTGAATGTCCTGTGTTGGGAAATAGGTTTTGAGCACTACACCAAAGCTTTTGTGAGCAGCAGAGTTGCTCACAGTAAGCAAGCTCTCCTGAAGAGCAATCCAGAAGGAGGATGCCAAGTGCACTGGGGAGGATCTCAATTAGCATGGGGTTTTTTTCCCCCCAATTCACACTGAATCTCAAACCTGTTGTATTTTCCTGAGCTGTATCTTGTTGGATGGTAAAGCTTGCATTTCTAGAGGTGGCTGGCTACGTTTGTGTGCAGAATCTGAAGTGAGAGGCACAGTTTTCCACACAGAGAAAGGATCTTCATGCATCCATTGCCAAGTGCAGGAGCAGTAATGAATGCTGTGCAAGGCTAACTGAATTTGCATGTGGACATTGGAATTGCCTTTGCCAGTGCTGATGCTGTTATCATGCAATTACTGTGAAACACTGCTCTTTGGAACATTTCCTGCTGCTGTACTGTTTACTGAGGTAATGCACATTGCCTTTAATATTTTAATATATATATATATATATACATAATGAATGGAAAGGGAAGGCAAGAGTTGAAAATCACTCTTGCAGTGTATGGCTTGGTAGCATATTAATGTAACTGACATGAGGTCAAAATGGTTATTTTGCAGACAGGGATGCTTTCTGTTCCCTCCTGGTTTAGGCATGGAGTGTGGAATTGACAGTCCTCTCACCTCAGCACAGAGAGACTAGACTGCCCAAGGTTGTTTTACTAGTGCTTGTCATCTTGACCATAAAAACTTAATTAGGTGACTTTCTGCAAAGACAATATTCAGCTTATAGGTTATGACATAACAGTACAAATCATGCAAATGCTAATTTTCTTGTTCCATTATCAGGAGAAAATGAGCTTCTCTGCTCAGCATACCCAAAATCATACTGTTTAGCCACAAAGCACTGGTATCATCTTAGCAGTGGACACATTAGTAGTTAGGCAGTTCTGCTGTTGTGGGAGAAACCAGACTTACACTTGCTGTATATTCCCAGAACTTTTTCTGTTTTATTGATGTTTTCAGTTTAGTCATCTCTGATAAATTAAAATAAAATTATAAAGCAGGGTGTCCAGCAACAGAGGGGCAGGTAGAGGCCAGCAATCTCTGCTGGAGAAAGGATACAAAGGTCTGCCAAGGGAAAGGGGTGGGAGGACAGTGCATCCTTCTCCCCTCTGGAGCAGACCATGTTTCTGTCTCCTTATAGCTTTAATATCTTGCTTATTCCTTGCAAAGAAAAAGAGATCTTTAATCCCTATTTAGCTTGTTCCTTGAATACCTTGTTGAGATTGATTGCATGATGGTTGGGTGATGTGTTTGTAAGTGGCACCGTCAGCAGCTGGCTGAATGGCTCTCAGATAAGTCACCTCAGCTTAATTTAAGGGTATTACTATTGTTCTTCTTCAAAGTTTCACCAACAGGCAAGAAACTCACTCGTTGTTGCGGGGTTTTTTTGTTCTCCACAGGTTTCTTGAGGTTGGTGTTTGGGAGAGCTGAGCAGTGTAGAGGTTTTGATCAATCTCTTATAAACACTTATCTGTCAATATTTTATCCTCTTCACTGACTTGTGCAATTCTCATTTAGCTTGATTTTTACCAAGACTGTTTCTAGACAGTTTGTCTGGACAAACAATAATTTCTGGTGAAAATACACTGTAAGGTGGATGGTACTGGTCAAGTTTCAACCTTCCTGTTAAGCTTTTAATGCAAAAGAGCCATTTTTAAACTATTTTTAGTGTACTGTAAAGAATGGTTAAGCTACTAAACTAGAAATTGCAAATACAAGATCAAAGAATGGGATTCAGTGATAGACAACAGAAAATATCATGAAACACAAGAATTTGTGGAAAAAGTAGAATAGTTTAGCTGAGGAAGCAGACTAGTCTTAATTAGAGTTACAGATAAGACTTTATGTGATCTCTGTTATTTTTCTATGCTTAAACTTCTGTTATTATGATGATGTTAATTAGAAGCATGCTACCAAAATAACAGACTTTGATCTTTATATAGTTTATTACAAGTGGAAAATGTTACCATTTGGGGGGCATGGATTTTGTAGTATCAGCTCAGCCTGAATTTGGTTGCTTTTCTGTTTCTAGGAATTCTGGAGCAGGTAATTTTAGGAAGGTGTTTGTGTATTGGCATGTTGTTGGCTAGTTTTATGCTATGATTTTCTATGTATTTCTAGAAAGCATCTTTGGCCATTCATTCTTAATATAGTGGGCTTAAAACCCCACAGATGTGACATGGCATATGTCATGGTGTAACCCCAGCTAGCACACTTCTGTCAGACTTTCCAAAGCTGCTCCATCCTTTCTTGATGGCTAAACACCACTGATTCCAAGGTAGATTTGACAGAAGGATATTTTATTTTTACATCTTCTTTGCTAGAGTGAAAACCTTTAAGGGAGATGTGCTAAAAGTTTCATTTCTTCTCCTAATGGATAACCACTCTGAAGGAAGCTAGAATTATATTCATAGGCTCTTTTGAATATTTATTTTCTCTTGAAATAATAGAATCTATTACTAAGGAATGTAACATTTCAGTAAAAGATGCTATCTCTTCACTGAAGGCAATCATGATGTTCTTCTAAAGCAGTAGCAGCATATCATCTGAGTGAAGAGAGTTGGAATTTATCTCTGTGTTGTGCTTAAAACTTGGGAAAATCTGATAAAATATACTATTAAAGAATTGGAAAGTTTTGTGGCAGTGAGAGGAGAGAATTGAGGGATCTGTATAAACTTGTAAAAAGCTGGTTTAGCAGTTTGCTGGAACTGCATTTCTCTTAAGGCTTTTATTAGACAAGTAGTTGAAAGGAGGAAGCAAAAAGAAGGCAATCCAATGGAACATCAGATCTGCAGAGGAAATGTTCTTCATTGTGTGGAGATAGTCCAGAGGCTGCAAAAATGTCTGTCATTCTGGCCACATAAAGTATGATGGAGGATATCAATATTGATTTTGAGTTAGTCTGGTAGTTTTCTAGATACAGGTCCTTCGATGGCATCCTTTGTAGATGTTGTTCTCCTGCAGCTCTTTGGCCAATAATGCTCTGTAACTTGCTGTGATTGTTTCATCCTGCTTTGCCTCCATACCTGCACTGTTCTTTTATTTCAGGATGAATACAATAAGCTCTCATAAATAAAAGTAAAACTTGACATGCCACAAATGATTGTAGGGCAGGGGAGATGACTAACACAACAAAGCACCTTGTGTTTCTTACTAAGCAATTGTTCTTGTTCTGCTTGAAAGCTCTTGGAGCACAACATTCCTTATGCTGACTTAGAGGCAATTCTTGTCTGGTGTGTAGTGCAGTGCCTGGTTCTGGAGTGCCTTCTGCCATCCAGGTGTCAGCAGGAACCATCTGCAACACAATTTTCAACTCTCCTGTGTGGCTAGAATCCCTGACTTGGAAAAATCTGTTGACATTTTCAGGAGAGCAGAGCTTGAAATTGTCAGAAGTCTCTGTAAGTGAAGATAAAATTTGTTTGGTTTCTTTTTATTTAAAAGCAAACCCTCAAACCCAACAAAATCCCCAGCAATCTGTCTTTAGTGCCTTCAACTCCTGGGTGTATCACTTGGCCCATGTAGTCATGAACATAGTGCTTAGCAAACCCAAGAACATAGTTGCAACATGACAAAAATTGTCCAGAATCTGTTCCAATATTCATGGGTCTTGGAATTTTCTAGCTTCCCAAAACAGATCTCCCCTGCCCTTTAGTTTCTTTACAGTTCATTTGTATTGAAGAACAGGAAGATCAGTGTAAGCTTGGCTGTTCATGTCTTCTGTTTTAAAGATGTTCATCTAGTGTGGAAAAACTTCAGTGTCTCAGAGTCAAAAGGCAAAGATTTACTCCAAATTCTTTCCCCACCAGCTATCCTTGTGTCCTTTTAGTGATACACACTGGAGAAATTATCCTCATGCTGCCAAAAGATCAAACCATTTCAGAAAGGAAAATTATGCAACAGGATTCTCCAAGCATCACTAAAATGTCACTCTGAGATACAGGTTTCTGCAGAATATTGGTCATAAGGCAATATTACTCTGTGAATTACATAAAAGTGCATAAAACCTTTAAAGTACCTCTGGATTTTAATTGCACTTTGTCATCTTTCAGGAGGATTGCCACAACTTGGAAGTGCTAAGGACTTATTAACAACAAGTTGCTTGTAAATGGAGCTGTTAAGGAGAGCAGTTAGAGCACATTTGGAAACCACAGCTTGTGGTTTCTGGCATGAAATGCTTCTGTAGGGCTTTTGAATATTACACAGCATATTTCAACTGAAAGAAGGAGCTTTCCTTAAAATGGGATTAGGGTGCTTTTTTTCTCCAAAGGATTAAGGAGAGATAAAGCAGAATAAATAACAAAAACCAGCATTAGAAACAATGCTTGGACTTCCTCATACTGAAGCTACAAAATATTTTTAGACAGGTCTTTTAAATGTAGGCCACAATACATTACCAGGTTCTTGTATATCCCTTTCTTGGTGTTCTGTGGAGTGCCTTGAACCCAGGGGTGTGAGGAAAAGGACTCCTTCTGCTTCAGTGAGGTGTTTTATGTTCCATTATAGTATTGATAAAAGATGAAGATGTATTCCTTCCTAAAACATCATTTGGGCTTGTAAGGGAAAAAGAAAAATAGTTTAATCTCAATGAAAGTACTCTGAAAACAAGAAAAAGAAAAAAAACTATCAGCCCCAGCTATGAATAGGTCTCATTTCACACAGAGACAAGGACAGGACCACTGTGCATCACACAGAGAATTGCTTCAAGTTGCTAGGAATGTGTAGATGGAGTTGAAATCCTGAACTCCATTATTTGAGCACAAATAGTGAGTGAATCTGAAGGGAAGTTCTGCTCTTAAAAGAAAGAAGCTCATTTTTTATCTACAAATCAACAGCTGTAAGGATTGTGCAGCTCTGCTTTATCTGACTAAGAATGAGGTCACAAATTTGGTAGTTGTCTTGATGTAGATAGTGAAGTGATGTGCTCTTGAGTGGTGGTAAACAGAAACAGTAGAACTAGGTACTTGAAAGACAAGTAGGTGTTGTGGAGCAAGTAGATCATTATTTCTTGAAGATAAGCATCTGCATGCCAATTCTGTATTGTACTGGGCTGACCCTTGCACTCCTGAAGGACTCACTTCTGCAATTGTTCTGGGTGGTAGGAGAGCTCTTCCCCTTAGCTTGAAAATGCTTTGTTTGCCTCTGGAATGCAGAGAGAACTGGAGGCTGTGTGTTCTTCCTTCTCCTTTCTGTGCTCTTCCAAAGAAACCCCAAATATTACCCTGTGAGGAGCAGACCCAACTGCTCACCTGGGCAGAGATTCTCCCAGCACTTGTTTGTTTCACGTGAAGCTTTCTCTGCTTCACCTGCAAGCAGCATCACCTCTCCTGTGTTCTAGTTCCTGGGCCTGTTTCACAAGTCACTAACAAAACTCTTTCTGCAGCTCTGTTTTTAGATGATTTTTTTCCACCAGGTATATCTTACAGATTTGAATATATTCATAGTGTACTTTTCTTCAAGTGAAATTCCTGTTCTCCAATATTTTTTTATCAATTTAGCACTTGATATGAAGATATAAGATTTGTGTAAGACTACATAACCTTTTGATTTCCACTTTCAACTCTTGTGAGCCTACATCTATGTGTATTTTTAGGTTTTTTTTTGAATGTCTTGGAAGGGTTTTCATCTCCATTTCAACTGGGGTTTTTTTTCAGTTGATTTTGTTTTACAAGATCTCTCCTGTAATAACTTGCTTCTCCTCTCAGTATTTCAAGTTAATATAAGTAGAGCAGGCTCTGGATTTAGCCTTGTAAAAATGATTCAATAGGAATTTACTGTAATGATGGGCTAATTAGTTAAAGTTCACCGAGTTTAGCTAAACATACAGTGTTTGGTTTGGAGAGAGAAATCTGTGGTCTGTCAAGCTTTTCAGACATAATGCTACTGTCAACATTATCTGACAGGTAGTCAGCCCATCAGGCCTGGGGATGTGCTCTGAAGCAGCTCAGCTCTTCACTCTTGACTAGTTCTTTATCTTATGAAGCATAATTCACACCTGGCATATGGGAAGTGGGCAGGACCAAAGGAAATATTGCAAGCCTTGCTTTCCTTCTTGCAGCATGAACTGCTTTGTGCATGTGGCTGCAGCTCACACGCCTTTGTTTCAGCATTTTGTTCAAACTTAAGTTCAAACTACTTAGTAATAATATGTCTAGAGGGGGGAAAAAAGGGGATTTTGGGAAATGGCAATCACTTGATGCTGCTTTTGCTTCACCTGCTGGAAGTCTGATTGTTCTACTAGAAGTATCTTGGTCTTTCATCAAGTCTTATTTCCAGATGAATGAAATACTGTGAGGTTTCATTTGGCTGTAGCCTCATGCCTTTTAAAGGCATAGCCCTTGAAGTGTCAAGGTAATAGCAGGTATGAAAGCATCATTGTGAAGAGAATTGCCTGTTTGGAAATCAGTTATATATTGTGTTTGCTTGCATTGTCTTATATTTTAGCTCTTATAGGTGGATGCTTTTATCTAGGAATTAATCTTTTAGCACTGTCACAAGACCCTGTTCAGTCTAACTGCAAACACCTGAAACATGACTGTAAATGGAGATCTGTTGTAAAATGATGCACCAGCAGTCAAAATCCAGGGAACACTAGAAATGGAAATAGGTAAAGTTTGTTGTTATGCATTTTTTTTTTATTGACAGTAATGATTGTAGTAAAAGATGAGCACAAGAGAGAACTTTTGCCTTGCTCGTGGTTCTGTTGCGTTTACTTTCTCCTGTGTCTTGGGCTTAGGAAAGATGAAGCTTTTTTTTATCTCAGGATGTACACAGTGCAGCTGCAGACAGCAGGGGGAAGAGTTTGGTCAAGTTGCCACTATAGCAAACATCTATAAGACAAAACAAAAAAAATTTACATTACCAATGACAAATCAAAGCTGAAAGTTTGCCTTGCCTGTTGTCATTCATTGCCATTCCTAGTTAGAAAGCAGACTGCTGTGATAATTGATTTGATGGTCCAGCTTGAGTGGAAGCACTTCTGGGCATAGCAGGCCTCAGAGATGCCAAAAAAGAAGAAAAGGTGGGAATGAAATAATGCACTACTTTCTCCTCAGAGGCATGTGGCCCAGTTTTTGAGAAAAGAAAAACATGCTTTAGAAGAAGGAAGGAAAAAAAAAACAACTTAGTAACTCAGTAATAAATACAAAAATGACCATATAGCCTCAGCCAGATAAAAATAGGCATTCAGAGAGAGACAATGAGGGGACATATTTTACTGGCAGGTGAACAATAGGAGAATGCTGTGGAAATAATCTGATTTTTAACAGACTCTGTCCAAGGGAGTACCTTTTCTGCTGCTTTTTTTGTGTAATGACAAAAGAGATTCCCTTTCCTAACAAATAAAACCAAACCCCAAAACAAAACAAAAAAAACCCAAACAATTTTTGTAAGCTTTTCAAAGAGGAATTGATAGTTCAGGAAGAAGGAAAAGAAAGCAATTATTGAATTGGAAATGCAATCAATGTGCTTTCATTAGCTGAACTCCTCTAGAGTTGATGTACTTGAAGCAATAGGTGATAATGAAGCATATCCCTCTGTTTTGGACGAGGGGGTAGTGTTCCCCCTTAGCCTCCTGCTGATATAAATACCTTAGGACACTAAAGTGATAGTGGAGGAAAAAAGTAGATTAAGAAAGTTGTGAATGCAGTGCTTGACCTCTTAATGGTGGCTGCCAGCTCCACTGTGCACTCAGCCAGCAATGGCAAGAGCTAAACAAAGCCAGATCAAAGAGGTGAGCTCTGCAAACACTAAACTGATCAGAAGTGGCTTGTCTTTGGAGTGATGCTTGCAGAAACAATGTGAGCCTTCAACTTTGCTGGGCTCTTTGTATTCATAGCCTTCAATCTTGTATACTCAGCAAAGCAGCAGTAACTGAAATTCACCAGTAAAGATGAAAAAAGAGGAGCTCAATGAAGTTAGCAGGAGGATGTGAAGAAGCTGTTCCAGGTCATATATGATTAGTACTATCTCTAATTTTCAGTCTTTGGAAGTACCTTGCTTGCCTCAGTGAGATAATAGTTGGTGTAAGCATGGGAAATATTCTAGACATGCAAAAGGAAGTCTGTAAAAGACATACTAATTTATTAGGAGAATGCCTCTCATTTTCTTGTTTATCTGTTGGGAGTTTTAAAGTCTTTTTTTATGTGTTGGAAGCAGAAGCTCAGAGTTTGCTAATCCATTAAGCATCTGAAAGTGGGATAAACCTTATGTCAATATTCCTTTGAATTCTTTCTGGCTTGCCATCTACTTATCTATAAAATTTCTTTTTAAGTATCAAAACACTCCATTAAATTTATGGATAAGAAACTTAGACATCACATGTGGCATTAAACATGTTGAATCATCTGCACTGCTGCTTTTGGATCCTTTCTTGCTGGTTAAGGAGAGGTAGGAAAATGAAACACAGATGCATCATTAACATTGGCACTTGATGAAGATTTAATAAAGAAGGGTCTGCTCTTACTCTGCATGTGCAGAAAGTCACATAGAGAAGGAAGAGTTCAGTGCAGAATTAAATGGATTACATGTTAAATAAAGAGATTTCTAAATTCATCCCCTTCATATGTTATGCATCCCATTTCCACTCCCCTGCCCTGGTCCAAGGAAGTGAAGAAGCTATCTGTCCCATACAAGAAATAAGCACCTTTTTGACTTTAGTAGATTATCAGCCTGCAATACCTAATTCACTGCCAGAGCCATTACCTTTCATCAATATTTAAGTTATTCCCAGTCACTTTCTCCATTTTTCCTGGGCTTCTCCTCCCCTTTCCTAGTTGTTACATCTTTTCTGATAGTGAAGAAAAGAAAATAGAGTCTAAAAGCTAAGCTTTATCAGCTTTATGCCTTTATCTCTCTTAGCCCATTCTTGTGAACATTTGTAGTAGTTTTTGTTGGATTGAAGAGGGATGCTGATGAAGGAATTAAGCTTTTGCAAGGCAGTGTATTTGAGCAGGATCCAGTCCTGCTGCTAGCACTGTGCAACTGAACCATTACCTGGGATTAGTCTGAAATCTTGGCTATGGCATTTTTATATGACATTTTAGTAAACATGTATTTTGGACCCTCATTTTGATGGAAACCCAGGGTGCATATTGAGGTAGGAGGTTTGGTGTTTGTTATTATTATTGTTATTTTTATTTAGGTGGTTATTTAATGACAATAGTCCTGCCCCAGTAGAAGGGATGCATGTCTACAGGCAGCATATCCTTTTAAGCCTTGCTCAACTACTCATCACTGCAATTTCACTCTTGATTTCTCTGGAGTTCATTCAGGTTACCTGAATTCATTACATACAAGCTTGAATCTTAGGATAAGGATACAGTGTCATCATTTGGCTTACACTGCTAGAATGGTCATTCTCAAGTATGATCTGATGCCAGTGGAGCATACATCCTCACTAGACTTTTATCTCTTGAACAATAATGAGCAGAAATACCACTACAAGGTCTAAATGTGCATCCAAGTGCTTCTGGGTGATTGTATTTCTACCTCTATAAGCAGACAAGTTGTGCAGTGTGTTGTAGAATAGAGTTGTTCTCATGCTTTGAAAATGATCCCATTTCTCACAGATAGCCTAGACAGGAATTCTTGGCCTGAAGTGTCCTCCCATTTCAGCAATAAACCCCTTGCAATGTGCTGTTCCACAAGCCCATGGGAAGCAGGAGATGCTGTCAGCTAGAGATTAGAATGCTGGCATGTGTTCTCCCCAAACTAGCCTTTCTGAAGGCTTGCATAATACTTCAAAATTGGGCTCTTTGTCCAAATCTCCCTTTTTGCCTTTCATGCTAAAGAAATTTGGAGGGCATTTTAGGGAAGGAGGAAGGTATTTTTCACAGTTGTTGGCAGCTGTTTGAAATAGCTTTGAGTCTTAACGTTGCAGTGAATTCTTGGTATAGAGATGACTAGTTACTTCATCTATAACTATCTGATTACCTAGGGATAAAATCTCTGTGAGCTAGTGTAGAGCAAGAGAATATTCCATATTGAAAAAATGCTGTTTATAGAGAATTTTTTTTCTGTGTTCCATTTCACGTCTAAGGGCTATAAATTATTGAACTGTAGCATGTAGCTACTTCTAATTCCTCTGGTGTTCTCATGAAGATAAATACCCAGTTTGGATAAATTCTAGCATAGGTAGTTACTGAAAATTAACATGTATCTGCCTACTTAGCTTTAAAGGAAATGCTGTTTGTGTGTCTTGGAAAACTTCTTGAAGAAGTTGTGCTTTGAAGGTAATGCCAAAGTTCAGTGTTAGGTGAGATGCTTGTGTTGTTCACAGGGAGCTAGAAATGATGTAGCAAGGAAGGTGAGACCAGTGGGAACTGAAGAGTTGTGTTTTACTTATGAGAAATTCATCCAGTCAGCTAGAAGGTGATGGCAGGAGGAATGCCCAGCTGATTGATGAGGAGATTTGCCTGGATTAACCTAGCTCTGGACCATTTGTACATCAGTGCTGAGTTAGTCTGGATCTGAGCCCTAGATAAATTTTACATTACTCCAAAATGTGTGAATTCTCCTTGGTATTTGTGGGTAAGTGTGTTCTTAACTTTCAGTGGGTTTGGAGAAATTGGTGACAAATCCCTGTATTTCCTAAGCATCCAGGGAAGTTGGTGAGTTCATTGGAGCTGGATCTGCCAAAGTGCTTCCTATTGAGCACATTGTAGTAAATATTAGCAGACTTTGATTAAAATACAGTTAGAGTAGATTCTTACTGCACATTCCATGTGAACTATTAATCATGAGTTCTGCAGCAGGAGTTTGTAGGAATGTCTAATTATTCCATTTTTAAATGGCTCAGCATCATCAACCTTCTTCTCAGGGATGTCTGCTGAGCCCATGGCCTGCACAAGAGCCACAGCTTAGGCTCTGCTTCCTTACCAAGCTGCCTTCAGTACTTCCAGCAAAAGAGTTCCCAACACTTGTCTGGGCAACCTGTTGTGTTTAATTGCTGTCACAACAGAGTTAGGTTGTGTTTTCTTCCATGAGGAAGGAATTCTTCCTGAAGGAATTTGTGCCTTTTGCTCCTTGTCCTGTCACCATGCACCTTTGGGATGATAGTGCCCATGATCACTACCATTTAGGTGTTCAAAGAATTCTTTTTCTGTGTTAGGTAAAACCTGATGTGATCAGCAGATGTCAGAACACCTCAGAGAAGAGCTCTGTGTTCTCTAAGTGGTTAATGTGCTTCTCATACTGTCACATTTTTCATAGTCATATGGAATTGCTAAATGATAAAAACAACCCATCCAAAGCTCTTCTCAAAGCAAAGGGGAGATCAGCACAAAAGCATCTTATTTAAAAAGGAAGAAAGCTATTGGAAGGTGACAGCTGGAATTCCAGTGCTTAATCTGTGTAATTAAAACTTTTTCTGAGGAATAGGAAAAGCAGGTTGGACTTGAGGTAGTTTTAGGAGTTAATTAGCAAGGTCTTTTTGAATATTAAGAATGCCTTTGAAGGATAAAGTTTTGAAAACTAGTTCAGGGCTTTCAAACAGCATAAATTAAGGCAGAAACTTTTTTTTAGGCATCCTCAAGATGCAGAGACAGAATCATCCTCCATTCCCTTCCTCCTCAGTGACTGATCTTCAGAAGCATTTATTAACTTACTAACAGTACACTGATCATTTAACTGTAAAGGATATTTTGCATGGTAAATTTTTTTTTTCCATATTCTCAATTGCAAATATTAAATTCAGGAGCTCTTAAGTCCTAAGCTGAGATTCTTCTCAGGCTGGATCCTGTAGTGAAGAGAGCAACCTGCATATCTCATGGTACAAGGTGGTCACTGTGAAGCAATTATGAAACCTGCAGGAACAATTAGACAATTGGATGTCTTCCATGCTGTATTCTGAAATTACTTGCATGTTTACAAGGGATTGTAACTGAAAGTATGGCCTTGCTTGCTTCCACTCCTGTCTGGTGCCTTTTTGTAAGCATTTGCCAAGAAATAAGACTTAACTCCACGGACAATTTGGCCATGTCTCCTAAAATATAGGGAGACTGTTCTCTCTCCATGTTTTATGTGCTTTTATGCTTTGATTTGGGAATGCTCTCACCTTTACAGAGTTAAGAGGTCTGTGCTTTTGTACTTGTATATATGGGCAAAATTTAGAAGGTGTACTTTACTGTTACTCATTTTTTTTAATTAGTTTTCAGGTACTTAGCAATGACAAAATATCTCACTTGTGAGCTGCTTTAAACAGAGATTGTAAGAGCAACTTGATGCACTTAAACTAAATAAACTAATAATTTCTATAGTATATTACCTGTGAAATTTGAAAGCAAATCAACCTAATAGTCATCTATCAACAATACAGATATCAAAGCAAGGCATACTCAAAATAATCCTAGACTGGTTTGGGTTGGAAGGGACCTCTGGAGCTCATCTAGTGCAACCCCCCTGCAGTGGGCAGGGACATCCCCAACTACATCAGCTTGCCCAGAGCCCTGGCAAGCCTCACCTGCAATGCCTCCAGGGATGGGAACTCAACCACCTCCCTGGGCAACCTGGGCCAGTGTTCCACCACCCTCGTGGGGAGGAACTTCTTTCTAATGTCCAGTTTAAATCTACTCTTCTCCAATTTAAAACCATTGCCCCTTGTCCTTTCCCTGCAGGCCTTTGCAAACAGGCCCTCTGCAGCCTGCTTGCAAGTTCCCTTTAGGTCCTGGAAGGTCACTAGTAGTTCCCCTGAACCCTTCTCTTCTCCAGGCTGAACAATCCCAGCTCCCTCAGCCTGTCCTCAGAGCAGAGGTGTTCCAGCCCCTGAGCATTCTCGTGGCCTCCTCTGCACCTGCTCCATCAGCTCCATGTCCTTTGTGTGTTGAGGGCTCCAGAGCTGGCCCCAGTATTGCAGAGGAGGTGTGAGCAGAGCAGAGTGCAGTGGCACAATCACCTCTCTGGCTCTGCTGGCCACGCTTCTCTTGCTGCAGCCCAGGATGCCATTGTGCTTCTGGGCTGCCAGCGTGCACTGTTTGCTCATGGCCAGCTTCTCAGCCACCAGCACCCCAAGGCCTTTTCTGCAGGGCTGCTCTCCATCATCTCATCCCCCAGCCTGGATTGATAGTGGGGATTGTTCTGACCCAGGGGCAGGATCCTGCACTTGGTCTTTGTTTCCTATAGATTTAGATACTGTCTAGTGAAGATTTCACTCTGAATATATTGAAAATGTATAAAAGTTGTAACATTTTATAGGGCTCAGTCCCTCATGTAGCTATGCTTCTTTAACATGTCATTAGTTAAGTACATTTTAATAGAACATATTCGGTAATTAAGCATTTAGCTTTCCAAACTTCACGTTTCTAAAGGCTCCTAAACCTCTTGGTGAAGATCCAGAATATTCAGCCCACGTGGCAGCAGTGCCAAAGAGGATAGAGAGACAAGTTGGTGTATCAGGTTTTACCTCTGATCATTGGTGAATTATTTAGAAGTATAGTCCTGATTCCCTCATAAGTCAATACTTATCTTCATCCTCTTTAAAAATACATTGTCTAGAAACTGTAGACATTTATAAACAGAACTGTCCAAAAGTAAAACACTCTGCTTCTAAGCATATGAGCCTCTTAGGGTTCCTGGCTAGAGGACAGAAACAAGGAAACCCAACTCTGCAGTTCATTGTAAAACTGTAATGTAAGAGTAGTATTCAACATTTGCCTTCCACTGGACTAATCTTTACAGATATGTGTGAAATATTGCTGTTGGAAAGGCACATTACAGCTGTGATCTGTGCTCAAACCTCATGGTCCATGGATGAGAATTTGTTAGCCATCAGAGGCTGCATTTCCAGCCCAGTTTGACTCTATAGCTGTGCAGATATGTTGATCAATTAAAGTTGTGTTTGGCACATAATAAAAGCCTAACGGTTTGCAGTTGAAGTAAATTAAAAGAGTAGTGGCAAACATAAACTAAATGATGTATTGATTTGTTCAGAGTCTTGTGAATTTTATGGTAATCCAAAAGAAAAAGAACCTTAGAAGTTGAGTAAATGTCATGTCTCCCTCTTAGACTCTAGTTCCATTATTTTAAGCTTTTTGGATACCTTTTCTTTTCTTGCATCTGCCTCAAAATCATAGAGGGTGACAATGATCCTTGTTGTGTTTGTCAGTGTGCCCTTGCCCTGATTCTAGCAATTTTCAGAAGGAATTAGGAAGAAATTCTTCATGTCACGTTACATGTAGGAGCACCTCAGACAATATGTGAATGTAGCAGACAAATCTCAGAGGAAAATGCTCCATGAGTAAGACTGATCTATTTAAGAGCATATTTTAGACAGCCTGTCTGTGGAGCAAATTACAGATGTGAGAGGTAAAACACTTTTAAAGTAAATGTCAAAACATGTTATCATTCAAAAAACACCATGTCTTTTTATCATTCACTGCATCTGGATGCTGTATAATGGGAATGTGCAGGTCTTCAAAGCCATTTTTGCTGTGCAGGAAATGAGACTGGAAGGTTTGTCTGTATACCTATGGAAATAAATGTATCTATAAAGGCACATACATACATGTAGAAAAAGTGTGTACTAGCACAAGTATTTCATGAAGCTGTCAAATTCTAAGTTGACCTCAAGTAGGTATTAGTTCAAAACTGACTTTGAATGCAGAAATAAACCAAAATGTCAGATAATTCCAGGGTTAACAGGGAGAGGATGAGAGGAAGTGGGCTCAAGATGCAGCAGGGGAGGTTTAGATTAGATATAAGGAGAAATTTCTTCCCTGCAAGGGTTGTTCAGTCTTGTCCCAGGCTGCCCAGGGAGGTGCTGGAGTCACCATCCCTGCAGGGGTTAAGAAACATTGAGCTGCTCTCCTTAGGGCCATGGGTTAGTGGTATGGGAGTGCTAGGGATGCTTGGACTTGATGAGCTTAGAGGTCTCTTCCAACCTCCATGATTCTCTGATAGTTTGTGTGAGAAAGCTAATATGCTCTTTCATTTTTATCAGTTTAGAAACTTCCAGTTTAACTGACCTGTAACTTTTCCTTTGATGCTAATCCATGCTGCCTGTTACTTTTAGTGTCACTTCCCCATTTACTGGCATGCTTTGAAGAAAAGGTTTGAATTGCAACAATAATTATCTCTTTAAATATTAGTTCAGTTTGTGTTTATTCCTCTTTTCCTGCACAAAAAGAGTCTTACTGCTGTGAAATAGATTAAGCAGGAAAGTTCAAGATATACATACATTTCCCTTGCAATGTTTTCCTGCATGAACTGTGCCAGCTTCATTCCTTATGAGATCAATGCTTCTCTGAAACAGAAGTAAAAATATCACTTGTTTCTATATAATCTACAGACCCTATGGCCACAGCAGCCTCTGATTAGTAGCAAGTTGTCTTCTCACATTGCACTAAGATTTGTTTGGGGTTTGGGTTTTGTTGAGTCTTTAAACATAATTAATTTAGCCAGTTTGCCTTCCAAATTTTTTTGGCAAACTCTTTACATTACTTAAATTATTTCACCTGGAGGAGGAGATGCAAGTGTGGTGAGTGTGGGGAAAAAGATGTGTATTAGTTTCACGAACTAGTGGATATAAATCTCCTTAAGTGCTTTAAAACTGAAGTTACAGTCACTTCATCATCATACCTGATCTAGAATTCTTTGCCACATTCTACAGGCATCCAGATATTTGCAATACTTTCAGTTACTGATCAAGGAAAGAATATTCCAATTATATCAGCTCTCTGTACTCATGCAAATCAGTAGCTAGTTCAGGATACTTTCTATTATTGTATTTTTGATTTTAGGTTTTCTTGATAGAGCATTTTCTCAGCGATTAGTGGAAGACCAAATGCAACTTTGCACATGTCTTTATTTTGTGGAGTTTATTTTTCATTTGGCTCCACAGTGGGCAAGATAGTTGTAGTTGTATCTTCTAGTTTTAGTGTTTTATCTTTTTTATCTAGGTTTTAATTTGTTTTATGAAAGCAGGCTTTTATGTCCTGGGACAAATAGAGCATAAAGTAGTATTAGGTGTTTACTTCCAGACCAAGTAAATCTCTCCAAGTTCACTCATAATACTTTCAGTAGTAAACTAGAGTTTATTATAGCCACCAAAGTAGAGAAGTATTTGCATCTGAAGAGTTTCTGTTTGTTTCAAAGCATCTGAAACTTTTTTTTGGAGGATGTGCAAAGCTTGTTGAAAAGGTGATGTCCAGTTTCATATCTGGTTATTTCATATTTCCATATCTGGTTATTTCATATTTCCATATCTGGCTTATTTCATAATCCAAATAAAGAGCAAATTAGTGAAGATTTCACACACTCCTTGAGGAGGTTCAGTTTGGAAGTGATTTCCTGACAGCTAAAGCTGTAGTGATCTTGTCTCTTCATTCTAACAATCCATATGATGTAAAGGCCAACAAGTTGACTTTATGACAGTGTTGACTTTAAAAATACAGCCTCAGCATTAGTAAATTGAAATTAGTTGACTCTTTTCATGAAACCTTGGATATAGTTTAGTTCTTTAAAGAATTATTTTAAAGATTGAGATGTTCTCCTTAGGGCCATGGTCCAGTGCTAGGGATGGTTGGACTTGATGATCTGAGAGGTCTCTTCCAACCTTGCTGATTCTGTGGTTCTGTCAAGTAAAGTATGATTCTAGCCATAATGAAATGCCTATTACAGTTCTGAATTCAAGTATTTAAGGCTTTGGGGGAGAGGTGGAAAAAAAGCAATGTGAGTGTGGTAAGAGACACATCTTGGTGGTTTGACTCTTGTCATCCAGTGCCTGCTTCCTTCTCTGGGCAGAAATGGAGTGCTATAGTCAAGGTGACTTAGCAGAGCAAAGCCCACAGGCATCTTGACTTTCACATCCCCTTGCTGGCTTAGCTACAAATGGAAATAGACAGGAATGTGGTATTTATGTTTCTAAAAGCTAAGTATTTAAAGGCATCCTCACAAACTTCTCTTGAAAGCACTGTGTGCACTAGGCAGAGAATCATGACAGTGTTTCTGATGCTATGGTTTAGTGTAGGGATACCTCTAATATTATAGTGACCTTTGCAGCCTCGGCACTGTGTTATTGGTCAATATCTGTGATATGTGACACTCTTGCTAAGTTCTGTCAGGTATAATCTAGCATGAAACAGTCCTTTAGAGTTTACACAGAGACTGCAGTCTTTCTGCAAGGGACAGACATCCTTGGGAAGATGATGCTTTAGTTTAAAATGATCTGTGCCCTTGAGAATGAAGATTATTAGGAAAAATCCATCTTTTAGGGGAGAGTAAGACATCTTGCATTATCATAATAGAGAATTTCACTTCAGATGCAATGCCAGCAATTTAAAATTAGCCATGGAGCTCAGCACAGCACATTCCTTAGGTAGCCCTTGTGTGACTGTTGTGTTCCACTCAGCTGTAGCAAAATCACTGCAATGATTCTCAAGATTTCAGACAACACTGTTCCAAAGGCTTTAACTGCATCAGCCATGTACCTCCTGATAACCTTCCAATCTGCTGAAGCTAGATGGAGAAAACATACAGACTGTGGGGAATGAGGCAAAAAATGTGTAGCTTAATTCAGACTTTTGTTTTTCAGTAAGATGGGCAAGGAGTTCACTTAGCTTCTGTGCCCTTTGTGAAAGAGGAATAAGACTTGATGATCTGCTGCTCAGTAGCTGCAGGGGAATTGCTGCAGGAGAACTTCCATTCTCTAAATCAGCTACTTGGCTTAAACACATATCCTCTTGTTTTCCTTTGGAAGAAAGAGAAGCAACAATCATCTAGAATGGAGATAAAGCCTTGGCTTAGTTGTGTTCTGCAGCTCTTGAGGTTTAGCAAATGGATTCTTCTCAGTTTAGGAAGAGTTGCACCAGGACTGGATTATGCATTGCTATACATTTAGTGTTTTGAATATCATTCAAATACTTACATTAATTTGCATTTTCTGATTTTATTTTACCCAGATACCCTGTTTTAGAGAGAAAATTATTTCTTTATTGGCTCATCATCTTTTGCAACTGTTCTGCTGTAATTAACCACCCAAAGTAATGAATTCTAAATTACATTTTCAATTACTTGTGACAAAAACTATCTGAAATTTAAAAAAAAATATGTATTTTGTTCTATGGAAAGCTTCATTACTTTATCAGAGTTGTTGTAGTAAAGCTGTAGATTAGGGTAACTTGGTTTGTAAATGAAATGTCAAATATAATTTGGTATTAGAAACATAACATCTGACTGTGGTCTGAAGGAGAGAAAAAGCCACTTCAGTATCATTTCACAGTGAGATAGATAAATATATATATTAAATCAGCTTTTTACCAATCAGGTAATATCTGGCAGAACCAAAGAAGTGTATCTGGGTGTGTTGAGTGTGTTTGTGTGCTTCTGTGTCCACACAAGCCTACTTTTGGATGTATCTGTCTACCAACCTCTCCATACATACAGTGCTGTACCTAGAGGAAGCTGCAAGTTGGTCACAGATCATTTACAAATAGTGGATTCCATCATTTCATACATCCATAAAATATGGATAACTTTTGAAATGGCAAGTTCTCATTGACAGCCTTCAGAGTTTGATTTTCTCTATTGCTAGGAATTTAAAATGGGAAGTTAGTCAAAGGGTAAGCTTTTTAATTAAAAATACTGAAGATGTTGGGTTTTTTGGACCAGTCGCGTGCGAAGGTTCTAGGGAATGTTAATCTAAAGGGAGATTTAGTGTGGGCAGTTAATTTAAAGCCATACCAGCATCACTGTTAGCATTGTTTATCATTATTGGAAGACAGCAAGGGCATCAGTTCCACATCTGCCAGCATCTGGCATTTCTTTTTGTTACCACTTTAGCATTTGCAGTTGCCAGCAGCAACTCTCCAGGGGTAAGGAAGGGAAGCTGGGAAGGGAGTTCAGTGCTTGGCCTGCAACGTTTCAAGCTCTTCAAGAGCAGGACTGTGGTTCTCATGGTTTGAGAGAGCTGTAAGGCAAGCTCTTTCCCAGCCAAGACAGCAGGACATATCCTCTTAAGGCTTTATGCAGAGAAAAAAAGAGTTCTTCTCCTGCCTGTATCCCCATGAGATGAACAGGGCTGGATTAAGCACTGGTCTCCAGAGCAGCTGCCAAATTGGACAATAAATATCAAAACTTATTTCCTGCTCCATTTTTTAATAGCCTTGACACGAACTGCTGGCAGTTTTAAGTTAAATCACATAAAGATTTATATGCTGAAACAGGAAAGGTGGTAGCAAAGAATTTTAAAGCATCTTTTTGTGTTGAAGTTTCTTGTCTAAAACTCTTACCAGGGTCTCTGAACACCACCATAAAAGCTTAGATTTACTGCATGAAGTCTTTCACGTGTCAACTTGGTATGGTTTTACATTGAAAAGAATTGTAACATTATGTACTTGAAAGCAGCTTGCAGGCAAAACATCATCATCCAGCACTTAAATCTGGTGTAAACTTGAGCCTTACTCAAAGTTCAGACTGAAAATACAGAAGATGGACATATGCTGCCCACCAAAAATATTTGTCTTAATTGGTATAGATTAACATTTGTATATGGAGTTTAGGCCAAAAATAACACTTTTGGAAATACTTGAAGAAAATGAGGGATTTTTAAAGTTCCTGTATTTGGGGGTTTAAATTTATCCAGCTCCTTGTATAACTTTAATGTTTGATATTTACCCTTTATGAAGGGAAAATATTACCTGAGCAAGTTATTCCTTGATGATAGCATGCTGCCAGTGTGTTGCTGTTGAGTGGCAAAGATTGCTGCATGCTCTTAAAGAATTCATTGCCTTTCACTCTGACATATATATTTTCAGGTATTTTGTGTGTGTTTCTACTTCCCACCTTTCTGTTTCTCCTTGTCTTTCCTCATTCACACTGATGGTGGAAGAAGCTGTATTAAAAATGTCACCACGATCTTAAATCTTAGAGCTGCTGTTGTTTTCCTAGGAGCTCAGGTTGCCATCCAGCAGCATGACTGAAATCAGGTTGTATGACTGTAGAGGCTCATCAATTTGGTGCTTTTACAGGCTGGGTTCACTGCATGCTTGAGCTTTCATGTATCTTTATCTTCCTCAGTAGCTTCCCAAGTGCTTCCTTGTTAATTCTAGTTCCCATATTCACTGCATCCTGCAGCTCAGCTGTGTTCCTCCTATCATTCACTTTTAATGCCTAAGGAAATCTCTTCAGAGGAAATGATTTCTATACATTTTGTAGATTCATAAACAAATAAAATGCTTTGGAGTTTTGGAGATTGAGGAGTTGATAGAGAAAAAGAGCAAGAATTTCACTGACCAAGCAAATCCATGGCTAAATACAGATATGGAAGGTGGTTATTTGCACTGAAATGTGTCCCATGGCACAGGCATTGAATCTTATGTTTGTATTATTTGGGAATAACCTTTCAAAAGTTCATCTCCATCAGCCCATCCTCTCTAAAATATATCTGAGGGGGTTTATCTCCTTAGCCATAACTAACATAGGAAAGACAGTAATTATAAATGTGTGTATCTGTGTGATTTTTAAAGGGATACTTGATTACTATACAAATATGGTCAGTTTATCAGTTTAAACCATTTTCTTTGGAGAGTTTGATTGACATTCTGCTTTCATAGGAATTTCTTCCCCCAGTTCTGTCAGTGTTTCAGTCCATTGTTCAACATCCCTTGAAGTGACATAGGCCAGGTGAGAGTGCTTTGGGGACAGGGGCAGGAGAAGCAAGTTTCAGGGGAAACTCTTAGGGATTAGATGAAGTGTCTGTAATTCTGAAAATTCAAACTCACTGAAAAACCTACCTAAAACCTAAAGGAAAAAATAGCAAGCTGATTTTTAAAACAGCTTTCATTTTGCCTTTCTTGCTTTCATTTAAAGCCTAGCGTGAAGAAAAAAGGCATTGACACATGGAACAGTAAATGATGTTTGCCATTCTTTTTTGGTGTGTGAGTACTGGGTGACTCTGTTTTTTATCATTACCAGGGCTGCTTTTAAAGCTTCCTCCTTGCACTCTCTTTAATAGCCAGATTGTATCTCAAAATGCTTTTTCAAACTGACAAAGCAGAATGAGGAGATAGAGTAAGGGAGAGATTTAGAGGCAAAAGAGAGTTAATTACTTCCTGCAAGTCCCAAGTTCCTCATATACCACTTAAGATACTCAGCACTTTTCAGTGTGCCTTTTAAGTTTTATGTTTAAAATAGCCAAGAAATAGATTTTTCTAGATAAAAACAGTGTCATTAGGGAACCCAGAAGTCATGGAAAGTTAAAATGAAGGACAACTCCAAGCAGCTTTCACCTTTAGCTCCATCTCTCTTTTGCATTCCACTTAGTACTGGTGATGTATACAAATCCAGCACTGTATACAGATCAAAAAATTAAGTGGATTAAATTCACATTTTAAATGTGGAGGCTGTCATAGATGTGGAAGCCCTTTGCCAATGTCAGAAGCATGTGGTTAAAAATAAAATTACATTTAGGTGAAATAGATGTTGACAGGGCAAAAATGCTAGAGTTAGAACTTCAATCAGGGAAAAGGAAATGCTACTCTTGTCTTTCATCTTCACCCCTCAGTTCTGCAGATGGACAGAAGGGCTCCAAAATGGTTTGTCAATTGCTGTACAGAAGTGTTAAGGCAAAGAAATTGTTTTGTACAGGTTTGTTTGTATTTCTTATGATTTTATGGCAGGCCAAAAAAGGAGATTTTTCCTGTGACTTTCACTCAAGCAATTAACATTTCTTAAGCAATCGTGTATTAGTAGCAGAGATGAGGGAAAGGTTCTCAGCTCTTTTGGTCTCCTTTCTTCAAACATAACTCAGTGTTCAGAGTTAGGGCATGCTCCCTCCTCTCTTTCTTCCATTTGACATGTGTTGCTGAAATGGTCAGGGAAGAACAAATAGATTTGGCATCAGCAAGAATTTTTGTCACAGGTCACACTAGTGGGCACCTGTAAATCCTGTTTCAACTTTATACAACTCAAGGGGTTCAGAGAAGCATCTGTCAGGATTTTTTATTGCAGCCAGAATGTACTGGAACTGCCTGTAGAGCTCTTAAATTTTCTGCTGTAATCTTTTACTCAGAGCTAGACAGAATGCTGCCCTCATGGAGTTTTTGGTGTTTATAGTAACTTTGCTGTACATGCATGGAGAGTACAATTTTAATTGCTTTGGAGTATAAATAGCATTAAACAATATACAGGATAAAACAAGAACACAGCCCTATATAAATAGATTGTCATTGGCTTGTACTTTGTTTTAGAGTGTTTCTAGTGGCAGAGAACTCTGGGGGGAAAGAAAAAAAATCAATGTACAGTTTCTGCATCTCTCATTTTTCACACCACTCTTAGTTCTAATGTTACTTCCCTGCAGACACCACCTGAAAGCTAAAAATCCTTTACAGCATTTCAGTTTAACTAAGTTGAAGTCAGTTTTCTCTATAAAATTGTACAAAACACAACAATTTTAACAATATTGGCCTGATGTGCCTTGGTGAACAGACAGCTTGATCTGGAAAGCAATGTTGTCTTAGAGTGAGCTTATTATTGCAACTAGGGCATTTGCTTCAACTTCTTCCATACATTTTCCTCTCTTGAGGATGCTGTTGAGGGGTTCTGTGTGTCTGGTTTATGGAAGTAGAGGGTGGCATGGTAAAAGGCCTGCAGATATGAATAAAGGTCCCCTTTTTGCTTGTCAACTTTTTACTCTCTCTATAGAAACAGATTCTTTTTACTCTGTATTTTCTTGAAAGTTAATTCCTCCCCCAAAGGACATTCTGCATGGCGTGGGGGGGTTCTTAGATACATAAATTCATTGTATTTTGTCTGAATTATCATCTAAGTTTACTTTGTGATTCCTGAGGGTTATCAGATGATCATTGAATCTTGATTTTCTGTCAGGAAGGATTAATAGTCTTGACTTCTGAGTGAATTTAGAAGCAATAGGGGATTGGAGTCAAATATTTGAATAACCATTTCAGTGTTAAATCAGTTATTCAGGTTTCAACTTAGGGTGACTGGTACATACAAAATAAATTCAATTTCATAAATCCTTCTTTGCATTTTTTTTTCCTTTCAGCTCAGTTAAAAATGTTCATGCTCTCAGGTTTCAGGCAAGTTCTGATACAGCTCTCATGCAGCCATATGCATCTCACATAATGCTATCTTGGAAGTGAAAAATACATTCAGCAGAGTAAAATAAGCATTGCTGTCTGAGTGAATGGGTCAACTTGAAAATAAAGGAAAGCTCAAGTTTAAGGGAAGACTTTCATATTCTAATACAACCTTACAATAAACTGCTTCTTTAGTTTAGAACCTGTATTTCTGCTTATCATCTGTTATTGTGTTTACATTAATGGTTAGGTTTAGGAATTAGATGTATTTTCACTCCTCAGTCACAAGGACATTGGGGAAAAAAATCCATTAAGCTGCAAACATGAAGAGGTTTTTGTAGTCTGTTTCATATTTTGTGTCTCTTTATGTGAAATAGCAGTGACTAGAGCCATATTGTCCCCACACCTTATACTCTCTCATGGTGACATGGCAGACTGCTCCTGTTGACAACAGGATCTTCATCCACTATGTAGCATCACAAGATAGGGGAGGTAGTTTTATTCTGTGATTCTCCTTCTTTATCTAACTTTGTGTGTGTTGCTGCACACCATTTAATGTCTTATCTCAAGCTGTAGGAAAGTGTTTTCCTGAGCTATATCATTTCCCATTAATTAGCTCCCCTTCCTTGTTCCTCCTAGCATGACTGATTTCTAATCAGCTTTCCCAAATCCCATCTATTTATCCCATATATATTTGTATATACATAATACATGCAGTGAATGCATTATAAATGTACATTTATAGTACATATTAAGCATGTGCTTACAGCTTTAGGATATTTTGAACCCATATGTCATCCCATCTGTCCTTTTAAAATAAATACAATTACTTGCCTGCATTTTGTTGTTCTCTCTGTGCCTACACTTAGCTTGAGGATACAATATTCAGCCCTCAGTGATCCCAAGTTTGGTAAATCTAGCCTAATGTTTTAAGTTTCTGAAATACACACACTTCTGCTCATAGTTCATGGCTTTTTGAAGCTGTAAGTGTGTTTGCAGTTAAATCTGAATAATTGTTTTGAATTCTAGAAGTCGTGGGAAAATATTTAGTCAGAGGAGTGAAACCACTCTCTTTTCCTACAATAAAAGTTAGTTTCTGTACCTTCTTTTGCTTTCCCCTTGATGATGCATCGTCGTTCTCTATAAAATAATATTTATACTTTCTAGAAGAAGAACTCTTGTTAATAATATGGTGTTAGTTTGGAGACTATTGGCATTGTATCTTTGCAAGAGGCAGAATGTCCCTAGGCAGATGCTGGTTCAGTGAGAGGAGCAGACTGTCACACACTTTCACCTGCCATGGCTTTGCTTGCCTTTCCAGCAGGGCTCCTTAGGCCTTGGGCTCATCAGGCCTTGGACATCAGCAGCCATGTACATGCCAAATCTTGTAGGCACAGAAGATGACAGCAGATTATTGGTAATTCCTCTCTTCAGTCCTGTTTGGGCTCTAATTCTCCCCTGAACCAGGGCTTTCTAAGCAGGTGCAGTTTTCAGTGGTGATTGAAACTTATACCACAACTCAAAGCAGAATTACAAAGATTATTGTGATGGATTTAGACCAAAGAATTTCCTGCCCTCTCATTTGTTTAAATCAATTTAGTATGTGCCATACATTTATAATAAAGCAAAGCTGAAATTGTTTGTGCTTCGTGTTTTCAGATGATGCACACTGGAGACATCTGTCAATCAAGAATGTTCTCACAGATACAGTCTTTGCTACAATAAGGCCACAAAAAAATAACAAAATACAGAAAAATAGCCCCCCAAAACCCCCAGCACAGCAGAGCTCAGAAATCTCTTCACTCTTGATGTTTTGCAAATCAGTCCATGCTTATTTTATTTCCCTTTGGTTTCTTTTAACTTCTGATTGCCTTCTCTTTTCCATGCAGACTCTTTTATCAGTTTTATGTCTTTTTTTTTTCCTGTGGTACACAATGTTCAGAAATCTCAGTGACATCTCAAGAATCTGTCAAAGCTTGCTTCTTTTATTGGTATATTTTTATTCTTTGCTGTTACAGAGCAGATTCTCTCAGTATTGTGTTGCTTTGGTGAAATCCATCAGAAGATGAGGCATAATCAAATTGAGGAAGGATAACTAAGTTTTCTCAGTCTGCCACTTCCCCTGCCCCATCCTTCATTATCTTTGCAAAATTTTGTCTCTGGGCTTTTAGCTGAAGAGGATGAGAGACACTCTCAGGAGCTTTTTATTTACTTTCATATAATCCAGGGAGACTTTTCTCCCCTTCCCAGTGCTGACTGAAGCCCCTTTGGCTTTGGCATGGACAGACATTTGATGGCCTGGTAAGAAACATTGAGCTGCTCTCCTTAGGGCCATGGGTTAGTGGTATAGCAGTGCTAGGGATGGTTGAGCTTGATGAGCTTAGAGGTCTCTTCTAACCTTAATGATTCTGTGAAATAAGTAAGGTACCTCCCTGAAGAATGCACCTGCTCCACAACTAGGAGGTGAATGTTAGTAATAATATTTTACATCTATTAAATTCTGAACCATTACTGGTAGTTTTGTGCACTCAGGAATTCATCAGGCAGCTAGCCTGAGTCCTAGATGTGCTATCTCTTATCACCAAGTCCTCAGAGAGTGGTGAAGATCTCACTGAAGAGTTCTGGCTTAAGCTTTGAACAGATTAGAAATGATAAATTGGCAAAAGAAACCCAAACCCTTTCCTATTGGAAAAAAATATCACTGAAACCAAAGCCTTGGCATTTAGAACTGCTGACAGTATGGATGTAAATACTAATGACAAGCCAAAAATAACTACTGTTAATCCTTATTCTTTCTGAGTCCCTGATACGTGCTTGCCAAGACTTGGGAAGTTGATAGGGTGTGAGAAATGTTTGGAATGGCTTTTGGAAATCCCTTAGTAGTGTTTCCTGCTTGAAGCAGGATTATCAGCACACTTAGAGGGACTCAGCTGTGACTTGTCAAGCCAAGTCCTGAAACCCTGGCTAACCTAACCCATTGCAGTGCTGCCCTGCATTGCTGCTGGAGAAGGGGTGGCTTTGCTAACCTTTAAGCTCCAAGTTTGGACTGATATTTCATGTTTTACCTTCTGCCACCACCAAGAAGCATTTAACTGAGGCTCTGTGATTTGCCTTCAGGCAGCTGAAGGTTGCTGTTAGATCTCTCCTTAACTCCTCTCTTCAGGAGAGCAAACTCCTTCAACCTCTTTGTAGTTCAAGTGAACAGTCATCTTATAGGTCATCTGGAAGAAGAAGGCAAGATAAAATGTTAAGAAACTGAGGGTTTTTTCCTTTTTACAGGGAAGAACTATATAAGCTTTTCTGAGATTAATTTGAGGTCAGTTTTGTAAAGGCAATGGATTGGAGACACAAGGATCAATGATTTTAGTGTATTATCTGAATCTGGTCAATATTAGGATTGTAGATGAAATATAAATTCTGTGGGATGAGAATGAATATTTAGTTCCATCAGTTGTCAATTACAGACAGGGAGATTTTTAATTGCATCAAACCAACTTGGATGATTAAGCCCTTTTCAGAATGAAAGCAGTAGAGACAGCGTAGCTGCTGGCTAAACTGCTAGGATTAGACCCAGAATATCCAGGGCTAAGTGGTTTGCTTAAATACTGACTCTGTGTTTGCCCTTGCATTTTTCAGAGGTACTCAGTTTGGTTTTCAGCACCATTTAGATGTGTAGAAAATATCTTACCAGGGTTTTTTGGGGGAGGGTTGAAGAATCTGGATGCTCTTGCCCTTTCCCATCTGCTCCAGTGGAAATAACCATTGCTGTTTGTCAGCAGCCTTTGCTTTGGCTTTGTCATTTGTTTGGTGTTATTTCTGTGCAATGCCTAGTCCTGGAGTCATGATTGGAACATGATCCTTTGTTGTTTCATTAATTGCTATTAAGCTGCTCCTTTTCTTTTATTATTTTAGAGGGTTTTTTGAAGCTGAGAGGTTTTTCCTGAGACAATTTGCTCTGCAGACCAGTCTGTGTCCAGGCTCTAGCATCAGTCTCCTCACTTAGCCCTTGGCACACTGAGCTCTAAAATCCTGTTAAGTATCCTCAGCCACACAAAGAAGTCATGGTTACTGTCACTTTCTTTGGGTTTTTGCAAAGATTCAGTGGTTTATTTTTAAAGGAAAAGGTTTTGGTTCTTTATTTAGTCCGTTTATCAGAACTGCGTTTTAATATTACTTTAAAATCACTTGGGAAAATGTTAAGATGTATTTTTTTATTCAGGTATCAGTTGGCAAAGCTTTTTAAAATGCCCTATTATGACAGCATTTTTAAAGTTAAATTTAATTTAAGTTTAATTAAAGAAGAATGAAAATTTACTAGTTTGGAAGTGATTTGCTGCTAGTGTCTTTAAGTGGCAGAGTTGTCCTTGTTTTCGTGTGCTAATCAATGTTCAAAGGATCACATGTGAGCAGTGATATAGATAATAACTATTTTCACTGGGTTATTATAAAGCTTATGAGTTTTCAGCCATTTTAAATAAACCCCACAAGTTTTGGCTGTCAGCTATTTAGATTAAGTACCAGTCTCATTTTTTCCAGGGAGACTTTGCATGTTAAAAGGCATCCTGTATTCTTTCCCTAAAGGATGTTTTCATGTACACATCTATAAACATGTAAACATCTTTTAAAGCATAGAAGGTATATTTATTTAACATTCAGAAGGGTGTGAGAACACAGGAAAAAAAGGGGAGGATCTTCTGGGACTTGAACTGTGTTAGTAGTTCATTTGCTGGGCTGCTAACTGATGGCATCAGTCACATCCAACAGCTGTAACTGGCAATACAGAGAGCACAATGCAGAGTGACCTTTTAGTTTGCTCATCATTAAGCTTAACTTAGGAGACCTTCAAGCCTGATGCAGATTTTTTTTCAAGGCACCCTGCTGCACTTTTTCTCTTTCAACTCTTGAAGCATTACCTATTTTAAGGATCTGCTGTGCCCTGAAGATATTGTGACATTTACTACTTCTTCCTCCTGGACTTTCCAGACATTTTGGCTGGTTCATGCTGGGCTGCACCTGAAGTACAGCAGGCTTATCTTTGAACTAACTCAAAGCAAACAAAATAAATCAAATTACAGGTAGCACTTTGACTCTTTTTTTACTGTTTGTGTATCTGTGTCAAAGAATATTTCAGTGTATTCTTGAAATTGTAACAATGCATGTGAAAATATTTTGCATAATTCAGAGTATTTAAAAAAAAAAAAAGACTTTTAAAAGTTCCCATCATCACAGGAAAAGGTCTATAGGGATCATTTCTTTCTCCAAAGCCTCACTAACTTCCAAGTCAAGTAGTTAAACTGAAAGGCAAGCTCTGTCTTATTGACTATTGTGTTTCTTGCTATTTTCTATGGAAATATTAGGTTGGAAAATTGAAGGAGTGTGCTGGTTGATTCTTTTTTTTTTTTCATTCCTCATAAACAGCTGATGAAGTAGTTTGAGAGCCTCAAAAATGTTGCTTGTTCTTTAAGTTCACGTCATCCTTTCCTTGAGGATGAGAAATACTTGGACATCAGCAAGAATCATCAATATTCAGCAAAGTCTCAGTCCTTTTTTTTGTAGAGAATACTGTCTAGAGCATCTAGTTAAAGAGAATCCAAACAAAAAAAGGTAATATGTCCTTTGATCAGAAGAGTAATTCAACAGAGCAGGCTTTGCACTGTGTGCCCTGATTCACCTGGTGGGCCATGGGCAAGCTCATCCTGATTTTCATTGCTTTGGCTTTAAAAGCAAGCAGAATTCTTTGGCTTTAGGAGTTACAAGAACATCCAAAAAAGAGGTAGGTGATGGTTAAAAGGCCACAGTGCCTGATGAATCACAAATAGGTGTAAACTGTAACACATTGATGTGGTTATTTGTGAAGCTGAAACTAGTTCAAGCGTGAAAAAATATTCCCTCGGATGAAATGGAAGGAGCTTGTAGTTAAAACTGTTTACATACAGCAAAACATAATTCTAAAGGACATTGCCAGCTTTGGGCAAAAAAGTATCTGATGGATTAATGTTATTTTAGTGGCATTAAGGATGTCTTTTCCTAATCATTTTCTCTGGAAGCAAAATCTGTTTTAAGTTCCTGCTCTCTTGCACTGCAGACAAAGGCTCCTGACTCAGGGAATCATTTCCTTGTTTGAAAGGTAACACAAGTTTTGGAGTGGTACTGGCAACTAGATTTCTAAAAGGGGGAAAAAAGATGGAAAGAAAAACAATGTTAACTTTGTGGCACAAAACATTCTTTTCAAGGCTACGAGCAACTAAGAGGAGATGTAGGATCTAAAGTCTCTTCCATGTGACAGTGAAAAAGATTACCCCACAACCCTCATCCTTACTAGCAGATCATTGCCCTCTCTTCAGAAGATGCTCAAGGCCAAGATTTGTCCCTGTTAGAGGCTAAAGGTGCAGATGACCACCAAAGAGCACAGCCTTTGCCAGCAGGGCATGCTGGAGCCATGTCATTTTAAGTTTTCTCATAGCATATTCAGCTCCATTTAAATATTGCAAAATGCTGAATTGTAAATGTTAACCTAGCCATGAATAAAAAATGCTGATATTTTATTTAATCAAAAAATAATTATGGATAGCCTGCATTTATTGTATTATTTAAAATATTTCATTTTACATGGAGACTACAAGTTATTGCAGAGGGGTTTTTTTTTACATATATATAAAAATATAGAAAGAGAATTTGTTTCTGATGCATAAAAAATAAAGGAGACAGACTTTGGCAAGCTACAAGGAAAATTATATGCTTTTGACTAGGGCTGTCAATTGTCTGGGTAGGGAGAAAAACTCTCATAGCCAGTTTACATGGAGCAGCAGGAAATAGTTGATTTTCAGGAGTGTTAGTCAACTTCCTTTACAGAAAAGAGAGCTTTCTTTTCCTCCCATCTTTGAGTTCACTGCTTTCATGTTCTATGCAAAGAGTAAAGCATCTGTGCTAACTTGCAGCATTTAAAGAGCTAACTGATAACACTGAGCAGTGGAGCTGGGGGTGATCCTACTGAGGCAAACACCTCCCTATGCCTCTCTTTAATCAGATATTGTAAGCAATAGCTGGAAAGCTTCCCCTTTGCCTTTCATCTGTCAGGTTTTGATTGTGCCTTGGTGAAGGAATTGCTATTGACTCCTGTGAGCAGTTGTGGAGGAGAGGTGGAGAGCCTGCTCTCCTGCTGGTCAGGATGCTTTGTCAGATGGAATGCTGTTGGGAAGTGAAGGCTGCTGTCAGGAATGCCTTCAGCACAGCCTGCTGCTGGCCTCTCATGGCTTCCTTCCTCCTGGAAAGGATCAGATGAGCTTCTGAAATGATGGCAATCCAGCTGGACATAAACACATTTATTGCAGGCTCAGCAGCCATTCCATATCATTAGTGAAAGGAGGCAAGGGGCAAGGGGACCACTGGGATGTCAGCTGGAGTCTTTTTAAGGACAAATGCATTCAGATGAGAAGATGCTAACTTTATGGCTCCTTATACACTTGGAAGTTCAGAATCTATCATTGTATTTCTTTGTCCTGTTTGTAACCTTACAGTCAACTTACTTTCCAAGCAAATACAAATTGTTAGAGCAGTAGTGTAATAGGGGAGCTGGGAATAGGACATTTTGGAAAGCATTTAGAAGTCTATTATTTATGAAGAGTAGGGTTTATTGCATCAGACCAAATCTGTTAAAAATGTGAGTACACTTTGCCTTAACAGCAGAACAGTAGGTGTAATTAAAATAGGGAAACACATCTTTTACATCAGCAAATCTGTTCTCTCTGACATGAAATGATTTTCAGTTTTACTTTTGGATAACTGCTCAAAGTGTGTGTGTAGGCATGAGAAGACAGAGGTGTTCTGTGTGTTTTGAAGCAGACCTAGTCGATCTAGTTTGTGTCCTATCTGAAGTTTGTTTCACCTTTCTGATTCATGTTCTATACCTTTTTCACTGCGCGTGAGATGCTGTAAAGGTTACAGATTAGAAGCTCAAGGGAAAATATCTGAAGAAATGTAATTTTATTGCATTCTTCACTTTCTTTAATAGTGCTACTTAGACCTGACCTTCTTGCAGGATTTGACACATCCCATCCCCTGTTCCTTTTGGTGTTATTTTATGAAGTACTTTCAGTCATCTCATTTGGTTTAAAACAAATCGTACATTCATGTCCTAAATGTTTCCCTAGTCAGAATAATTGAGTTGATCAGGTCTGGGAGCATTGGAAGGAAAATAATAGGGTCATTGAAGCATTCAGGCTCTAATGGGAACCTGGGTTCATTCAGATAGCACATCTAATAATTGCTTTACACCTGTATACACACTCCCAGTGAGCAAGTTGACATTAAAGCTTGAGTGGTACACTTCCAATACTCTGTTTCAAAGGAGTTTTAGCACTGCTTTTAAAAGACAATTTTGACTTGTTCCACTTTGTTGCTGATGCTGGGTTTGTCTATCAGTTGTGGTTTAGCTGATTACTTATCTTTGTGCACAGGAAACTGTTTTCACAGGAGAGTTTCTTACTGTGAGTAATGTATTGCAACTCAACTTTTAATAGCAATCGGAAAAATATGAAGGCTATCATGTGAGTTTCACTGCTTTGAAACAATTTATTAGCCAAGGTAAAGGTTACTGTGTTCAAACTCTGAGCTTACAGGTGGTTGTGTGTGTAGCACAGCATAAGGACTGTAGGGATGGGGATGGCTGCTTGGAAAAGGTGATTCCATAAGGTAAAAATCAGTATTACTTTGTGAGATTGTATGGGAAATGAAGCAGTAATTATAACTCTCAGTTGAACTAAAATCTGTGACAGATCTCCATGAATGCCAAGGGTACAGGATGCCACAAAAATGCAAGTAAATTTTCTCACAAACAAGTGACTAGGAGAATGACAGCTATTCCTAGCAGGTGTCAGTGAGTTCCAGACTCCAGTGCTGCTTATTGCTGGAGAGGATTTGAACTGATGCAATCTTTCTTCTTCATCTTCTTTTTATTTTCCCACTTTTATAAGTTTAGTTCTCAGCTGAGAATTCAAACTGAAAAAGAAATGGAAAATGGCTGTACATGTGCCTGCTTTCTACTGACATGAAGGCCTATTTTCCTCTGTAATTTTAAAGGCCAATTACCCTTGGAGGAAAGGAGAAAAATAGATTGATTTGTCTTGTAACCCCTGAGGCAGGCATGTGTTGTCTCAAACTAAGGCTTTTCCATTGCAACTCTTGTGGAAGAGCTTTCAAGGCATTTCCCAAGTGGTACTATTAACAAAGAAAGCAAAGTCAAATTCAAATTGTAAATAGATCATTTAAAGGTTTAGGGAATCTTAGCTTATTGAGCCAATTCTTTTTGTTTAATCTTTAGAGTAAGCAATAGGAAAAATGATTTTTAAACAGATTATTTGAAAATAGGGTTTACAAATCCATTTTTATGATATACTTTGCTTTATTAGATTCTCTCCAGCTCTAAATAGGATGAGTATTTATTTGCTTCTTGCAGTTGTGATACAGATGGTCAAACTCTTAAATTTTGGCTACAAAAGGGTTACTTGTGTTGTGTGCCCACAGTGTGTTGGCTGCAGTCACAGCTGGATTGCACTGAGCTGGTAAACCTCATCGTGCATGTCAGTGCCATTAAAACTTATCACACTATTCATTTTTAAAGCATTTTTATGTATAATACATAGAACATAAAGAAATGAATTTTTTTCTAGTGGTGTTCTGCATTTTCACACAGCTCAAAGGCTACAATTAACATTGCCCAGCAAGCTAGGTCTGAGTGGCAGCAGTAAGATTAGAGTGGCTTTGTTCCCTTTTAATCTGAGTGAAACCCTTTTGTGTCAGGACTTAAAGCCTTTAGCTCTCCATATTTTAGACCTGGCTTTGTACTCCAGTGCTTCTGGATATAACAACTACTATTTAGCAACCTAAAAAGAGTTCAAACATCCAAATATGTTCTTGGTGAGAAATTGTGCACGTAGGCTGATCTGGAAACCTTCTGAAAATGAAGGTACTGTGTGTTATCTGAAGGACTCAGACTTCTGAGTCAAATATTTTCAAACAGAACACATATCTACATACAAAACTGCCTTACCTTAAGGCACATGATGCAATGATGATCATTTTGGCACTCCTGACTTGTGCAGATAACTCAGGAGATGTGTGTGTCTGCTTTTTTCTGAGGAGGAGCCATTCAGTCTTGAGAGAGACATCCTTTTAAGTCTGGTACAGTTCTCCTTAACACTTTTTCTTTCTCCTAGAAATTTTCTTAATAGCTACACAGACCCATTTCTTTTCTTCCTCCCTCCTTCCTACCCTGCAACACCAGTTCTTATGTATCAATGTGTTGGTAAACATCCCCTAAACCAGGTCAAGAACATAATTACTGTAAGATCAACACTAGATGCTATTATAATTAACATCTTTCCATTGTTTATGTGTGCTATCTGATTTTGAGGGCTTTAAAAAAATACAACAAAACCTGCTCTTTCTTTGGCCTAAGGCTAAGTTTCTTTTTCTCCATCATAACTGTGTATATACCCAGATTATCACTCAGCTTTCACGTGAAAGTAAGTCTGGGGTTGGTCTAAACCAAAACAGGCTGTATGGAATTTGACCTACAGGGTTTGCTTGAAATCTCAAGATTTTCTTTGAAAATGATGCTGAAATAACTGTTTTAGCTGTCATTTCAGTTTGATTGTCAAGAATTTGAGATTCTGTCTAGGAAATGAAAGCTGAGAACAGGGATGTCTTATCACTTGATCTGTTCTCATTCTTGGTTACAAAAACATCAAATGTAGAATGACCCAGAGTCTAGTTCAGATTTTGCCAGGCATATATAAGGTGCCTGTGAGGTTGAAATAAGTGTTTAAAATACTAGAAAGATGAAAAGGCAATATATTAGCTGTACAGTTTCTCTTATCCCAGTCAGAAAAACTGGGTTCCTTGCCTGTTTCATCTCTTTGCAAGGAAGCTCTTTTGGAAAGTGCTGTCTGTTTTGGAGAGTTCTTTCTGAGATGTTATTTTGACTGCATTTCTCCCATAAGTGATTTTTTATCTCAGTGCCTTTTTTTTTTTTTGTAATAACAGCCCACCCATTTTGAAAGATTAGTGTGAAATCAACTCTCTTAGAGATGGGCTCCATCTGAACAGAATTGAGGTTAGGGGAGCTGTTTCCCAAAAGGATTTTGTTCTAGACATCCTCAACAGTTCTGAAGCTCTTCATTTCCTTGACTAGCTTATTTCTGAGTTGGTATTGTCTAATCACCTGCTAGGTCCAGCCAGGCAAACACAGAGCATTGTTTGACTGTAGCTGTTAAAGAGGTGCAGGAGATTGATGGCTTCCTTGCTGTTGTACACAGGATCAATTCTGCTTCTGTTTTCTAACAGTTCCAATTTCCACTCAGATTTACCTGTCAGTGTTGGTAAGCTAAGCTGCTGAAGGTGCATGAAGTCAATAAAGAATCATCATAAAGTTCATTCTTGTCATGGGTTGCTCTTAAAGGTTGCTCCCTACAGCTCCCTGCAAGGAGGTTGCAGTGAGATGGGGTAGGTCTCTTCTTCAGGGTTAACAGGGAGAGGACAAGAGGAAATGGCTTCAAGTTGTAGCAGAGGAAGTTTAGATTAGATAGAAGGAGGAATTTCTTCACTGAAAGGATTGTTAAGTCTTGTCCCAGGCTGCCCAGGGAGGTGCTGGAGTCACCATCCCTGCAGGGGTTTAGGAAACATTGAGCTGCTCTCCTTAGGGCCATGGGTTAGTGGTGTGGGAGTGCTAGGGATGATTGAACTGGATGAGCTTAGAGGTCTCTTCCAACCTTTGTGATTCTGTGATAATGTGCTGTTACATCAAATGACATTGAAACTTGGCTTCAGTTTTCCCTAAGCGTGGATGGCTCAGGGAAAAAAAAAACCTAGAGGCTACTCAGGCTAAAGTGATTGAAATTTATTCTAACTTGTCCCAATTTTAACAGGTGACACTATTTAGAAAATATTTAATTATCTCTGTCAGCCAAAAAGTTCCACTTGAGAAGTGCCACTCCAATTTCCACTTTTTTCTAAAGAACAAATGCTGCTGTCGTCAGTATCACAGATGCAGGGTTTGCTCCTTGGAATGATCAGCTGTTGTGACACTTTATCCATTTCAAACATTCTTAAATGACCAACTTACTCATTTTTTGTGTAATCATTCTGTACTTAAAGGGAATTACCTTGCTCCTGTGATTATTTTCCATGTTACACACATTTGTGGTGCTTGCTGAAGTAGCTGGGCCTGCGTGAGGATTTTCCTTTGGCTTGCTGATGAAAACAAGAAGTGTTTCAGTAGGATCTGCTAGTGAACAAACTTTTACATGAATGAATAAATCAGTGTTTGATGCAAATGCTTTCATTGCCTCCCAAAGGCACAGACCATACAAATTTTCTGGCAGCATGCATTTCTGTATCTTTTACATTGTCCAAATTCGTTCAAACAGATGAAATTTCAAGCCTGTTCCTCATTGCTGAGTGTTCAGCCTTACTCATAGGAGCATTTTCAAGTCAACTCAAGCTGGTGCCTTCTCTCTCTGAGCATCAAACCCTTCTCACTCTTGTCAGCTATGGGAAGGTTAATTGTTTGACCTTGAGGTGGTTAGTCAGGAGGGAATAAAGAGGGAGGAGAAGGTGGTTGTGCAATGAGCTCTTTAAATAAATCACCATTTCAGTGTTGCCCTTTGCAGGGCTCATGTTCTGATGCTATGAGCACCTCATGTTGTACACTACAGTATTGTTCCAGATATAACAGTTTGGCACTATTTTAGCTCTTAACATAGCATTTATCAACTAAGAAAGTTGTTACAATAGCTGTTGGTCATGTATGAGGATCCTGTCACCACTTGTCACTGAAGAAAACAAAGGAGTTCTGGTAGTGCTTACTCCTGAAAACCTCAGGGTTCTTTTTAGCCTGTTTTCCTCCAACATCTAGATGCTTCACCTTCTGCATGTGGCTTAGTGTTTCAACCTTCTGTTTTAAAGCAAAGGGCAGAAAGTAGTTCCCTGTGCCTAGTGATGTTTGCTGCTGGTTTCCTGGGATTTGGGGGGTTTGTTGTTGCTGGTTTTTTAGTGCTAAGCAAGGGGTGCTGCAGTTACTGAGATTTGGGAGGAACTCAGATCCTCTAGGTCTGCAGGGAAATAAGATTTTAGAATCAGCCTAGTGTTTGAGTTGACTGTTGTAACTAAGGCATGAAGAAACACTTTTAATGCTTTAACTATCTGGGGAAAAAAAAAGAACTAGTCCTGGAGAACGAGTCAGCTACAGTACTAAGGGTAGCAGTTTCTAATACATTGGTAATTTTAACATAAAGCATAACCAAGAGAGAACTTGTTGTGTTGTTCCAGGATAATACAAATCCCAGTTGAGTCCCTTTGAGGTGTGGTTTTGTAGCCTCTTGTCTTTCTCTGTTATCAGTTATCTCATTGTCATGATTAGTCCAGTCCATTGCACAGCATCTCTATTATTGCTAGCATTGATTGCTCATAAAAAGTAAGCTTTCTAATTAGGAGAGCACAAAGTTACTACCTGGAAGAGTGGATAAAAGGAAAGCAAAAAAGGAGAAGTCAGTTAATTTTGGTATTGCAGTTTTGCAAAATATCATTTGTTTTTCTGGTAATATAACTGAGGTTTATGTTGATAACAAGCTACTGAGGTAATGAATCTGTGGCAGCTATTAAGACTTCTCTTTTAATAACAGAACTAATGAAGGAGCATTAAGGAAAGGGGAAAAAAAAAGAGTTTGCAGAATATAGGTTCTACAAAAATGCTTTCTTTTCCCCTACCAGTGTGTAATTTCTAATGCTTTATACATACAGAGTATAAGGGAGAAAGTCTTAAGGGTGAAGCTGTCAAATTTCATCAAATTAGAATACACTGCTTAGAAATAACTCTTTAGATATTTTTTTGTTTACTTTATGGCATATATTTCTTGTATTTACACACTAAGTATATTCTGATTTTGCCTTTTTTACATCAGTAGATTTGTATTATGTGGTAAATGATGAGTATATATCAAAAGCACCTCTAGAAATACCTTGTAGATATTATTAATACCCATCTTGGTACTATATTGAGTGCAAGAAGGACTTGAGCAAGTAAGTATAATTGTTATAACAAAGTCTATATATGGGTTACCCACAAGGCAAGACTGATACACAGAGAAACTCTTGCCATGTTTTCTAGTGATTTCCACATGCTTCTGAAGTGCACACCTGAGCCTTTTGGCAAGGACTTGGAGCTTCATTTGAAATACTCTGAAATTACTGCTCCTGCCTTCTGTTTTCCCTCTCTCCTTGCAGCACAAGTGACTATTTTGACCATTTATTGATTGTGTTAGAATAGCCATAGACATGTTTATAAGCTAGTCTTGGTCTGTGCTGTATTCTCTTTGTAAAGCACAGGAAATACTTGATATTAGCCTCCCAAATTTTCAGCTGCAGTAAAGCTTTCATGTTGATAGTAACTAAATCTAATTATCCCATCCCTTTTTGTCTAATGAGCTGAAAATTTGGTCCAAGTGTGATTTATAATTGTGATTTATATCCTGCTTGCTTTTCTTTGAGGAAGCCTGCTCACTCTAATCTTTGCAGAACAATCTCTTGCTAATGCAAACACTGTTTCTTACTGGTAATAACTGAATCTTAATACCCCAGTTTCCTTCATTAGAAGAACCTTGTGGCTCTTTCCAGTCTCTCTTGACTCTTTCCTATCTCTAGAAAATATAATTACTCCCTTTTAAAAACTGGAAATAATGGAGAAGAACAGATTCCTTCTAATAATTGGGGGAATTCTTTGTCATCAGCTGAAGAAGGAAATGATCATGCTTTGTAATATTTGCAATATTGTTTTGTGTTTTAAGTCCCACCTCAGTTGTGCAATTGCAGGAGCATCTGAACTGCCATTTGCAGAAAATGTTTGTCTCTACCATGATGAAAAAAAGCCAACACAAACAAGCAAAACCATATACACACATAAAAAATAAAAGATAGAAAAGAGAAAAAAGCCCGGTGGTTCAGGCACTTCTCCCCACTGAGAGCAAGTATCACTAGGCTCTTCCCTAGTCACTGCTTCAGAGGAAGAGCAGCACATTTCAGCTGAGAACTTTCCTTCGTGGGTCTCAGACAGCATTTTTGTGCTTGAATTTACAGTGCCTAGTGACACTGCAACCACTGTAGAGATTTATTCCCATGCAAAACAGATTGACTTAGGGTAATTTGAATACTTTATGCATGGATAGATTCATTAGGAAAAAGAGGCAAGGCAGAACTATAAAAAGAACTAATAATCTTGCTAAAGGAGCCGTTAATTCCCTCTAGCTTTGGAGACACTTTCATTGAAGAGGGAAAAGGGAGGTTGATTTTGCAGAGCCCCTGCAGTCTATCCAAGCATCTTCTGTTCTTTGTCCAGAAACACATCAGAGAGATGACTTTCTTTGTCTGCTCCAGAACTTTTAATGGGATTGAACCATTTCTGGCTTTGTTAGCTTAGAAGAGAATCACAGAATGGTAGAGATTGGAGGGGACATCAGGAGGTCATCTTGTCCCCATCACCCTGCCGTGCTTGAGCAGGGTCACCTACAGCCACCTGGCCAGTGGGGAGACTCCACAACCACCTCAGGCAACCTATACAGTGCTCACAGGAAAAAAAAACTGTTTCCTGATGTTTAGAAATCATCTCCTGTGTTTCAGTTTGTGCCCACATGCTGCACTGTGCAAACAGATACAGCTAGAAGAGCTGTTGGCCTGCAGTTTGTCTGCCAGACTTTTTGCCTCTGAATTGACTGCTGCTTTATAATGTTCCAGTGGAATATTATACTTCCAGTGGAGGAATTCCAGCACTGGAACAGCACAGGACACCCTGATGCTGTAGGTACTGCACTGATGCAAGCAGAGAACAGCAACCTGAATAAGACATAAGACTAGAAGAGGCTAGGTCAAAAGGAAACAAGATCAACACCTCCAGAAAACAAAGTGGGGGTTAATTTTCTGCCTCTTCTTATGTGTCTGCATATGTATATTCATCACTTTAAAGTTTTATTGTAAAGGCATTTAGGAATGTCTCTGGTACTTGGTGATTGTTTTCCTCTGATAGAGACATTTCTTATTCATTGCCATAATTTCTGTGTAATATTTTATTCTAAAAGTTGTTCCCATTGCACAATCAGGAAATGCTTAGGAAGTGGCTGATTTAACTCTACTATTTTTAACTCTGTACCAAATTATAGTGAGCACTTTGATACTTGTGGCATCTTTCACCACCACACAGGCTAGTACATTCTCCTGGAATGTGAAATGTATTTTTTCCAGGCCTTCTGGGTATAAATTGTTTCTAAAATAAGCTTTGGGGTTTTTTTTACCCAGAATTTTAGTTGATATGCTGTTTCCAAGGGGACTGTGTTTCAGGATTCTCCTAATGCTTTTATCACCCAGCTTCTCTGATCAAGAAAGTAATTTATTGCTGATTGCAGAACTCTTGAACTCCGTCTGGCAGCTGCAATGTGAAACTTCTCTGATCCAGTCTCCTACTTACTTATTTACATATCATTTGGAATGATTTTCAGGGCTGTTTGAAAACCTCTTGACATTGCATTATCCATGTTTCAAATCTTAGGGTGAATTCTTTTTTTCTTCTCTTTGTATTGCAGATAACAGACGAGTGACTCTGGAAAGGTCTCGGTCTCGCCACAACGGAACAGTTGCAGCTGTATGAGTCTGCTGATGCCAAAGAATTAGTCAGTTGTTTTATATACAATAAAATGGATCTCCTAGGAGATGGGTTCATCACATAAATTGGCAACAATCATCAAGGAACACTGATCTTGATTCCATGAGAAGGTGTATATTTTAAAAGCTAAATAATCCACATACTGTATCTTATTACCCCAACTACCAAGATCTGTAAACAGTGTTAAACAGTAAGATATATATCTTATTTTCTTATGTTCTTTCTTTTTTTTTCCTCCCTTTTTTTAACTAAAAAAAAAAAAGAAAGAAAAAAAAAGCTGGCAACTTAGCATGAGTTGGGGATTTCTAGGTTCTGTTTTCTCTCAGTAGGAAAATACCCCTTTGTTGAAAGAATACAGCTGTGGATTCCCTTTGCAGTTCTGATTTGGACATAAAAGGACCAAAATAATAAAACTGTATGTTAATAAATTCAGAGATGAGCTGGTCTACATTATCAGAATCTTTTTTGTAACCATAAAAGAAGCAACACACGGAGCCCAGTCAGCTTTCTGATAGTCTTAGCTCAGTGGAAAGCCTAGTGCATTCAGCTGCTTTGGCTGCAGGTAGGAGATACCACTATCTACACTTTGGGTGATGGCATGATGTATATAGCACTGCTAACAAAACTTCAATCCAACAGAGCATGGGGTTTTACCAAAATTAAATGCTATCAAGGGCAGGATGGGTTTTTAACTGTATCTAAGGAGGGATTTTTCTAATGATGCACTTATATATTCTTTGTAAAGATATTTGGGGGAAAAGATGATTGTCCTATTTTAATTGTGCTCAAATACCTTTGTGGAGGTTTTTAGAGACAAGCTACACAATGAAGTTGTTCAGAACTGCCTCTGAGTTTTTCCTCTGTTTCTCAGGTAATATGTAGTGGGATCTCTGCTGGTGGATTTTAGTGCTGAGGGTGTTAGCAGCTAATTCTCCACTGGAGCACTGTCTGGCAGTGCTGAGTGGTTGCAGCAGTGTGGTTTTTGTGTGAAGGGCCCTTGCACTGCAGTACCTCAGGGGAGCAGTCAGTTTAGTAGCTGACACTGTCTATGTTCTGCCACTCAATGGGAAGCTCTAGTTCCCTTTTCTCCCCAGGCTCTAGTTGAATGTACAGTCTGTTTGGTGTTCAGGTCAGTTATCACCATCCTTTTTGGCTAAGTCCATTGCTTCCCTGGATGGGATGGAGGATTGGAAGTGGGAGTTCCAGTGGAACTACTCATCTGTTGCTCAGCTATGATGTTTAAAAGCAATGGGATACTGTGGAGTAGATGGCACTTGTTCTCAAGTTTATTCTTGCTTTTCACTGATGGATGAGTTATGATGAATACTTTGATTGCCTGGTGTCATGGGGAACTTACTTGTAATGTTCTCTAAAGATTCTTTGGAAGGTAAGGTGTCATGTTGTTTTCTGTGCACAAATTGCTAGCTCTAGAGGAGCATTCATTCAGTACTGGGGCAGTGTAACTTTGCACTACTGCTTGAGCCAAGCATCTTTGTACAGTAGGTTATTTTTGCTTCTCTGGTAGGATACTCTTAAGATTATCTAACTAGTTTAGAATAATTTCTCACCATTTCAGTCTACAGTGATCAATATCCAATTATTATAAGAAAAGCTACAGCTCCTTTTCAATCTAGTATTGAAACTTAACTGTTTTAATTGTCTTCAAAGGAAACAGAGGATTTGCCTGTTGCTGTATCACTAAACATTTGAAGCCTAGTGAAATGTGTGCTGTCAACTAACACTTCCTAAACTGGGTTTTTTTGTGTGTTTTTAGTCACAAACTAAAGAGTTGTATGGTACTTCAGGAAAAAGAAAGATGCATGCAACAGGATTCTGTCTCCCTGTTGATCAGTAAGAGGTACAGAGAATTCTCTCCTGTTCCATGTAAGATCAACATCAACCTAGTTCTGAAGCATAACTTTTTAAAGTGGAACTAGTAGATCTAGAGTTAGAAAAATGTACCAAGGCAGTTTAAAAGGATCAGGTTCATAATCTCTATATAAATTTGTACTACAATCTGCAGCAGATTTGAATCCAAGGTTTAAAAGGAGCATTTTACTGAGATTTACAAGGACTGGTAAAATCTTCCTAGATGAAAACTCAGCAGCTCAGAACAGAATCTTTGTGCTGTAGCAGTAACTTTGGAGTTTTTCATCTGCATGGGTTAGGTTTTTTTTTGTTCAAGCTCTCTGAAAGCTGACCACAGATTTTCAAGAACCAAACCTTAGTGGGGGGGGAAGGGAGAAAGGCAAATCCCAAATCACAACATCACCTGATGCTTCTAGTTTACTACTCTTTTTTTTTTTTCTTCATATTTGAAACATTTCTGTAATTTAATGGACATATCTGCTAGAACAAAAAGTGTCTTTCAAAGGAGAACTAGTTTAGAAGATAATTTATGTAAATATAGGGTGCTCGTATTTATGAAGCCTAAAATATTTTCTGAAATTGATGCTGGTCACTTTGTCTTTTTGATAGTTTTTTCAGTCTATATTAAATTGAAGATATTTTTAATGTTTTTATTCTTGATCTAATTTTCAGAGGTGTCACATGTGTAGAAGTGTAGAGGAGTAGCACCTTTTTCAGAAATGCACTTGCCTTATTTTCTAATTTTAGAAAATGAAATATATCAGTTAAATTATATTTGTATTCAGAGTAATCCCAGAAAGAAAAATCACTGGAGGGTTCATACATAAATTTCTTGCTAATTATGTTTCACTCTCTGTCCTCTGAGACATTTCTTAACAATATACCAGCACATCTGTTTGCATTCACATTCTACCAGTTGCAAGGACTGAGGATTATCTTTTTTTTTGATGATGTTACACTGTTTACATTTCTTAGTTTATTTAAGAGGAAGATAATCTTTATCTTCACGATGAATTGAACTCAATTTGCAATTGATATGGGAATGAAATGTGTAAATCATATACAAATATACATCTCTGTGGCTTAACTACTGGCTGTACAGATCAGAAATGTAAAGACACTATAGACTTTTTTTTTGCTCAAGTTTTATGCAGTTTACTGAGGAAAAAAAAGTGCAACACACAGTTTGTCATGTATGTTTGTTTGTGATTCAACAAATATCCTTGCCCAGCACATGAGTGATGTTTGGTTCAAGTGTTAATCTCATTATGAACTGATGCTAAGGCCAAAACAGAATTAGTGCCTCAGAGGCCATTGACAAACAGCTTCAGGAAGGATTCCCAGAAATACTCTTAGAGCATTTGTTCTGCTTTTAGATAACCATGGTCAATATGAACAAAAATGTTACCCAAAAACTCTGTTTTTTTTCTTGGAAACTCTGATACAAACCAAGTGTTCCCATAGTTCTCTTCTGTAATATGCAAATGGTTATGAATATCTGTATATTTTTGCATTTTTGTGTGTGGTATATGTACTACCTCAGACAAATGCTGTACAAAGCATCCTGGTCTCATGGTTTCTAGCCAAACCCCAGCTCATCAGTGACCTACTTTGGGTTCATCCCATGGGATACAAATGGTTTGCAAAACTGAGAACCTGGCTGAGTTTTAGCTTTGACTCTGGAAAATCTCCTGGAGCTTTCCTGAAGAAAACTTGGCCATGTTCAGCTTCTGCAGGCAAACCCTGCTTGGCTGGGTGAATTTAGTACTTCCTAGCTGGAGAAGGACAGAGCTAGTCAAGATTTCAAGCTGGTAATAGTGATGTGGGAACAAAGTTACCTAGATCTGTAAATTGCTTCTTATCCATGAAACAAAGGCTTGGCTGAACTATACTTTAATGTTTGCCTTCAAATTGCTGAGAGGTCAGGCCCAGCAAGTGCTGAGTGATACAGCAGTGTGAAGCTCACCTCTCATGTGCCATACTGTATTTGCAAGTTATTCCTTTTCCACCACTGGCTCCACATCTGTTCTCCTGCAGTCCCTACACACACAGGCCCATGCATGCATACTCACTGTTAATAAAACAACCAAAAAATGCAGGCAGATAAAGCCAAATCCCTCAGCTTCAGCTGTGTCTCTCTTTCCAATCACATCTTGCTTTTGTGCCCAGGAAAGGGAGTTGTGTAAGCCTGTGAATTCTGCACTCCTGCAACCTGTCATTCACTGGCACTGATGTCATTAGGAGAGAGTTAAAGGAGGAAAGATTGGTTCTTGTAGTGCTTCTTTTTAGCACTGTTTGAGGTGATACATATGCCACAGAATGTGAACAATGAGCTATTCCAGTTTAGTCACTCTGCTGTCATCAACCATTTGGTTTCCCTTTTGGAAGTCTCATGACTCCTGATGCCAAAAAAGAGGGGGAAAAAAAAGGTTTAAAAAAAAAAAAAAGACAAACCAAGGTGACAAAAGTCATGCATTTCTATTTTTTAAACAGCTCTGTGTTTGTATGTAATGTTGACAATAAGAATTTGCTGAAATCACAGCCTGTTAATCCATGTATTCTGAGAACTGTAATAAAGCTCTACATACCATGATGCTGCTAGGTGCACCAATGTTTCACTGCTTGCTGATGATGGGGGAGTGCCATCCTCTCCAACTCTGCTCTTGTTCCCTACAGTCAGGTCACTGAAATGCCTCTCTCCTTTTCACCTGACTGACTTTTTATGCTTCTCTTCTTTGTTTTTCTCTGGAGTGTCAACTATATTTGACTTGAGTTTGGGGACAAAAGATGCTTTTTCCAATGGAGGAGGACTTTAAAAGCAAAATAATCCCCCCAAAAAGTATCATTTGAAACCCCCAACCATTTGATTTTTTTAAAAAAATGACAATAAAAGGGAATCACTGAACAAATTCCATGGGTCCCTATTTATTTGAAGTGGCTGGATGTCAGTCAGACAGCTCCTGTTAGTGTTTTCCACATTGCTTACTTCCCTTGGTCACAATTTGGTCTTAACAAAATGGGAGCTTGGCAGACTTCTCCCTTGACCTTACACAAAGTAATGATGCAAGAAGTATTTCAGAGGCTAGCTGAATGGAATTCTGATGACTGTTCCCAGCCATGTTGATACAACACTGCTTAAGGAACTTTTTGTAGGTGGCAAAGTTATTCCAAGGGGTGGTTGGAGGCTCCATTTTGTAGTTAAGATGCACCATTTGGTATAAGCAGGAGAGGTTTGTTTTCTTATGGCAGTAAGAGGAAAAAAGATGGAAACTTGTGCCAGCTCTAGGTGTAAATGTTGTGATTGTCATGAAAAAGAAAAATGTTGGTGTCCTACATATGCCATATTCCTCATTTTTAGGTAAATGTTCTTTCTGATGTGAGAGTCTGACCTTCCCATCTTCCTCACAGATCTTTTTGCCTGTGGGACACTGGCAGGCAGGACTTGCCCTGAAACAAGCAGCAGAGAGCTTGATGACTTTCTCCATGCTCATTACTTCTGTTGCTTCCTCAGCTGCTGAAGAAATCCTGGATGTGAACTGCAGATTGAGAGCAAGTTGTGGCACTCTGTCACATCCAGAGACTTGGGTCTTATGTATGGATACTCTTGGTAAATTGGAGCTATACTCCTCCCCTCTGATTTCTTGCAGTCATCATCCCAAAATTAGCCTTTCCATGTTTGCCAAAGTCAGTCAGGATTACTGGGCTGTGGTAAAATGATAAACACATGCAAGTCACCTGCTCAGAATTATTTGGTAAGTACTTAATGGCCATAGTTAATTCATGTCAGTAGATTTGAGACTTAAGATCAAGAAGAGAATTCCAGTTAAACTTTCTGTGTGTCTGTAGGCTGTGAGCAAACCCTGCTTCAGTTCACAAGGTGCTGAGAGCTGTTTCTTTGTGTTAGTCTAGTGAGGAGGCCAACCTAAGGAAGCCATTGGAGAGGCAAAGGGTGTTCTCTGGGAAAAAGGAAAACAACAACCAAAACCCCAAACCCACAAGAAATGAAATGAAAGTACACACACACACCCCTTGCTGTATAATTACCAGCTGGCAGTTGAGTGGTGTCACTGATTCATGTCAGGCTGTTACTGGTTTAGCACTTTGGTGCTGCAGATACCCTGAAGTACCTCAGAAGACCATTCCATTTGTGGAAGGAATTGTTCATGATCACCCTTTGTCAAACATTCTATTAATAAAGCTGTAAATTGGAAGAAATAACATTTGAAGTGAGCCATGGCTTGATTCCATAGCCATCCTGGTGAAGTTCTTCTGCTGTAAGTGGTACAAGGTCATCACCTTAAAGAGCAGCAGGTCTAATTTAATCATAGACAATGTGTTTGTATATCTGATCTATAGTCCACCTGAAACTAATGAAAATCTCTTCCAATAAGCTCTATTTTTAATTCCAGTGAACAATGAATTGAGCAAGATTTAGTGAGTTTCAAATAGTACTTGAATTAGAATAACACACAATCTTCTATAGTTTATTTTGTGTCTTGGAAGAGTCATATCTTTGTCTTATGAGGAGATGCACTTGCAAACATTAATAACATTACTTTCATTTCAGAGAGTATAAACAAGGTTAAACTAAGAGGGTTCTTATGCTTCAACTGAAGGAATTTCTGAGTGGCTTGTTGTTTTTGCTGGCCAGAGTTGTGTTCAAATTAAGATTAGGTTTGCAGGCTGTTGCCAATGAGTTATTTAGGGGAGAAGAGAGGAGCATAGCCCTGTTCCAAGCCTTGCTTGAGAAGGCTTTTGAAGAGAGAATAAACTGATAGCAATTGAGATTGTGGTTTGTTTTTGTACTGTTTCAGGTCCTCACAGGATATTGTTGCCAGGTAAGAATCAAGTGTGGTAGAGGAACAACCTAAGTCAGTAGCCATCATTAAGTCCAAGTAAGTATTTTGCTCTCTGTTTTCATAAACTAGGAGGGTTAGAGAGTTCCTGCAGTGCTGATAATGCTGTCAGAGCTGATTTGAAATGTTTTTAGCTGCGTCCTTTTAGCTTTCATTTTCTTGAGAGAAACTGTTGGTGTAAAACATCTCACCCTCAAATGAGAAGCAGGAAAAGCTGCCACTGAATTATAGCTGAGAAACACTCAGGGAGGAAAAATACAGCTGGGGAAGGAGCAGGATGTGGAAAGAAAACAAGCTCAGTGCAACAGTGAGTCTCCTACTGCTGCAGTTTTCCCCTTTTAACCCTTTGCTCCCCAAAGGGCAGGCAGTGAGGAGTGCCAGGCTGACTGGAGCAGTGTGAGCAGGCAGAGCTCTCTGCTCTCAGGCTCTGCTCTGGCAAGGGCTGTTCTCTGCCTTTGGAGGAGGGCAGGAGGCATCCCTTGCATGTGGATTGGCAGGCCTTGGAAAGGAGTTTCTGAAGGCAAGATGCTGCTGTAGGGCACTTCCCAGCAGGGCAAGGAGACAAATGCTCTCTGCCTGAGAAGCGAGGAGCTGTTGCTTCCTCCAAGTCACAGTTTCACACTTCAGGCTGGGGCAGGCACTCTTGCACCTTTTTGGGTACATAGTTCAGCTTTCTCTGCACTGGAAAAAAATGAAGAACAATTTAAAGTAAGTTAGAGATGATTTTTAGTTACATTTGAGCAATGTGGAGGAATTCTACGCAGCACAAGAGCCCTGTGCATAGGCTCTGTCCTTAGCCCAACTCCTAACCTAGAGTAAGCAACTGAGCCTCTACCTTTAATTTCATCACCTTTAAAGTAAAGATAGATTAGCAAAACTTGCCCAAGATCATGCTGTTATCAGCTTGATTTTGGAAAGGTTGGCAAAGAAGTTGTTCGTTGCATTGACTTGAAGAATTGGTCCCAATACATTCCTGTGGTCTCCAAAGCCATTTCCATTCCCTCAGCCCTAACACCTGTAGAATTCTGAACAACAGATTGCTGTGAAAAGGGGGAAAAAAACAACAACCCAAAATACTGAAAGCAGTAATGTATTCAGATGAAAGACAACAATCACATTTGGTTGTTATGACCTGCATGTGTTATTTGAAGCAGAAATTTGTATTGATTCACTTTAAACACCTAAATCTATCACTGAGGCACTGCTGCTGTGATGCTCTGCAAGTGTCTCTGTCACAGACACAGTGTGCTGCACAATGGTAATGCTTTCTCTATTGATTGGCCCAGGCCACTGCTCCTCCTAAGCAGGAGGAAGTCTAAAAGCCTGCTGCAGATGCTGGAATGTGATTATGTTGTGATGGAATGGAGCTTATTCAGCAATCCTCTGGTAATTAAAGTAATGAGGGTAATTTATAGTCTCTTATGACCTACTGGAACCCGAAGCGAAAATGCAGGTGTTTAGGGGAAACCAAACGCTGCTTCAAGAGCTAATAGACACCAAAGCACATCAATTTTTGTTGGGTAAGTGATAAGGTACAAAATGTAGCTTCTGTAATTTATAGAGAGCTTTAATTAGTTCTTCTGTGGACCTTTAGGTCTGGTTAGTATGCCAGGCCAGCCATCCAGTTTACTACTGCCTACCATATTATTGTAATGTGTCTGTGTACTCCAGTCAGTCATCTGGATGCTGCTCTGTAGGTTATGCTGATCAAGCCTGGATCAAGCTGAGTGAAATAAATGGCAGCTTTGCTGAGGACTTCACACTCATTCCCCATCTCTTTGTCAAATTTACAAGCTATCCAAACCTGTAATTTGAGAGAAAGAGAACTTCTTCCATCAAAAGCAGAGTTTCCCCATATCTAAAACTTCCCCAAGGCATCTGCAAGTGCCCAAATAAATATTGAACTTTATGTACGATTTGATTCTTGAAGCAGGATTTAATTGTTTCCAGAAATGGATAATAGCAATTGTATGACTTTATTGGAGTTTGTTGCTTTCTTTCATACCCTTTCCATGCTGATAGGATAGGTATTGGTTTATGATATGGATTTTTTTCATCTCATTAGTTCCTAAAAGCATCTGGTTCCCTGCATTTAAATACAAATATTCTGAGGCTCAAAGGTAAGCTTAATTGTGTTATCAGGTGGCTATAAATTATTTCCTAAGTTCCTTATCATAAAAGTGGGCATGGATTCTGCTTGAGAGAAAACATTGCCAAGTATCCAGTTACTGTGAATTTAACTAAACATAATGGAAATGTCTTTTGAATCATCTGCATTATGTTTGCACAGCTGAACAAAAATGAATAATCTGCAGTCATTCCCAACAACATCACTTAATAATTACTTCATTATAGCATTGCTACCCAACTGGATATTCAAAGTATGCATTGGTAGAAAAGAACTGTCTCTAGCTGAAGTGAGTGGGAGGCAAGCATCTAACTTTTTAATAGCAAAGAATTGACAAATAAAAAGTGGAATGGTGCTAATCAGCTGTCAGTCAGGCTCTGGTCTCAATCATCCTGGTAAAAATATCTCAAGGAACTTCATGATTTACACTAGAAAGCAACATTTGGTATAACAAACAGTGCCAGAAAGGATAGGAATGAAATAATGAGGAGGAACAAATTACATACAAAATAGTGTTATAAAGTGATTTATGAAAACTCCTGTTTTGGAAAGTAATGAAAAGATGTGAATGCCTCAGAGAGAAAACATGGAAATTGCTAGCAGAGAGAGAAAGAGTCTGCTCTATTAAGGAAGAAAAGGAGCAAACTGACAGCATATGGTTAGTTTTATCATCTAACACAAGGTGTTGCTCAGCTCTCATCCTTCAGCTCACAGCAGAAAGCACCAGCATGTTTGTCCATAAGGTTAATGCTGCTGCACAGCCTGTGAAAGGTGCCAGCATGGGGGAAGGGCTCAGGGTAGGCTTCATTTCCTCAGGCAGCCAGCACTGGGCTCCAACTGTCAAAATTGCCTTTTTAAGATAATAACCATTATTTTCCTGCCTGCTGAGATTTGGTGGGCATCACTGCCACCACACTCCACGAGCAGCATTCAGCCCACAGCTCTGTCGAGTGGACCATGGGCCAGCTCTGAGCTCTCTCTTAAGAAATCACTTCTTATGTCTCACAAACAGCCAGGCACAGCTTAGGGACCAGGCTCCTCTGCTGCCACTTCTCAAGAGGTAAAGCTAATGTTAAGGATGTTTCTGAAATGTAAGGTGGAATTGGACTCTTTAAAATGTGGAAACAGGAGAAAAACTGCTTTACCCCTGAAATCCTTGTGTGTTGTGATCCTTCTGTCCATCCTGAAGTGAGGGGATTAGCACTTCTTTAGGCTGGATTTTTTCCAGAATATGCTAGTCATAAACTGGAATAAACACAAGTTACAAATGTGATGAGAACACAACTGTGCTAATAATTCAGCAAGAGCTATTTCAGGTGCTTTGGGGGGGGCTTTTTGCATCTCTTTTTGTATTTTCTGCCCAAATAGCTTTATGTCTGTATCTTACTGTTACAGCAGCCACCATGTACAGCACCGAGTCTTAGGCAGTATGATCCCTTTTACACAAAGGAACAAGTTAAAAAGGATAAACTTCATTTTTATGGGTTTCAGTGAACTGTACCAGGGAAGTGTTGTCTTTTCTATTCATTTAGTTCCTGTGTTTGCCTTGAGCACACAAAGTGTTTTGTCCTGTAAAATCTTGAGTGTTCTTGATGCCTGCATTTGGCAAAGAACTGACATGGTAGATAAAAGGTCTCCTGCTTTGTTCCTTTGTGTTGTCCAACAAGTGATTCAGACTTACAGCTACTCATCTATGAGCCACACAGGCTCCAATCTGAGGGTCAAGCACAACTTCTTGTGGAGCAAAATAGAAACCACTAGTCAAGAGAACTTAGGTTGCTATCTCTGATGACTTTGGTTGGACTGTTGGAAAATCTGGGCCTGTGAGTAAAAATCTATTGATGCATGTTATTACAATGCCTGGTAGAAGAATGATGCCAGGATTAGTCTTAGGTATTGCTTACTCCTAGGATTATTCAGCTAACCAGCTTGTTGTTGTTGCTCACTGATTTCACCATTATTGGCTTTCAGTTTGAGCCAGATTGATGAGCAGCAGTGCATTTGGGGAGAGGTGTACCCTGCCAGCTTCAGCATGCCCATTGATCAAGGTAGGGAAGAGACAGCAGTCCTAGTGAGGGATTTAAAGCAGGGGAAGTCTTTCATGTAACATTTGCTGTGTCAGCAAAGCTGTGTTTTTACTGTAGTACATTGTGCAATCAAGGAACCAAGTTATATAAAGCATAGATCTGTCATCATGGAGTTATTTTCCTCTCCACCATTAAGAAAGCATTTACTCCTAATGAAGACAGAACCTGCAATTTTGGTACAATCCAGCACCCAACAGTCATCATTTTCTTTTGTTTTGATTTTATTCACATGACTTCCATGGAGGATCAGTTGCAGCTACCTGAATCTCAAAAGGAGCTGATGTGAAAGATCTAAATGTTTCACCCCTACACCACTAACCCATGGCCCTAAGGAGAGCAGCTCAATGTTTCTTCAACCCCTGCAGGGATGGTGACTCCAGCACCTCCCTGGACAGCCTGGGACAAGACTCAACAACCCTTGCAGGGAAGAAATTTCTCCTTATATCTAATCTAATCTAATTACCTGAGGTGCTGAGCTGCATGTAGCTTGCTGAGTTTCTTTTCCTACCAGCTGAGAGCCTTCTGCAATGGAACTGTTTGCTCTTTCTTGCTCGCCAGGATCATTTTGTGAACCAGTGAGTTTGACTTAAGAGTGGAGAGAAATAGTCAGTTTTATGGACATCTCTTGATGAGGCAGAATTGACCATGAGAGAGACTGACAGAAGTGTCATTAGTTTATTGATGCAGTGTGCTAGGAACCTGAACATTGCATCCTAAATGGGGAGGACTTGTGACTCAGTGCAAGGTAAATATGCCCAGAGGGAGGGGAGGATGTGTGTTCACTGTGCCACTGAGCAATGGCAGGAGTTGTGCTCAGCAGTGATGCAAGGATACAAAAAGAAAGGGGTTGTATTTCTCAGAAGGCAACATGGAAATCCATCCATCTCTAACTGCCCAGCAGGCTGTGAGGGGAAGAATTATTTTGGCCCCAGTTTGGTGTTGGTGCAATTTAACCTTGGTGCAATGAAAATCCAATCCTTCTACTATAGGTTTTTCTCTTGCCCAGAGGAAGCAGTCCCCTGGCTGGCTGGATGCCCTTCTCAGAAGGTCTTTTCTGTGAAAATGAATCTTATCCTGCATGAGGCAGTGTTAAATATCTCTAAACCACTGTCTCACTCTAAAACTACTCTTCTTATACCTAATTCTGGGCCCAGCCTTCCTGCAGCATTTGTTGTAGGAGATGATGAGAGAAGGATCCAGCACAGAGACTGATTAAAAAGTTTTCCATATAGCTTCTAGCTGGTTGCAATTTAGGATAGGAGTTGCTATACTGAGATGCTGAAAACTGTAAACAGTATTTGCATTCTGTTATGAATATTTTGCATAACTTGAAGGATGTTTTCTTTATCCCCAAGTGGGTCTGTTTGGAGCCCATAATGTACTGTGAAGTTTCAGTAACACAGAGAAATTTGTTGAGCACCACCAGGCCAGTATCACAGCAGAAGTAACAGCATCCAAGCAAAGAGTGTTTTGCATCAAAAATATGGATACATTTGCATTTTTGATGCAAAAAATCTACTTAATCAGCACTGCAAATGAAGCCCATAACTGAGGCAGTGCAGAATCCTATGAAATTGGAAATTTCTCTGTCATTCCTGAAAAACAAAGTCTGTTTTGCACAGCTCTGACTATAGCTAATATTGAAACCAGTTTAATCCCTGGTGAATTAATATGGCAAAAAGAACTCTGAACTTTTTATCACTGTTAAGTTTTTCACGTCCTTAGCTCTGTGGAGTATGCTTTTTTTTTAACATTTCTTAATTAAACATTTATCCTATTTAATTGCTAGGAAAAGGGAAAGCACAGAAAGATGGAGATCTGAATTTTAAGCATCATTTGAGGCACGTTGGTTTTGGTTGTGAGGGAATTCTGTTGGGAGGAATTCAGCACACGATTCCTGTTGAGAGTCCAAGGTGTTGCAGCTCTTCACCTCAGACACAGCTGAGCTGTGACTTCTAGACCTTGCTTCGGAAATGGGGCCTGTGATGGCTGTCCAGAGTTAACTAAGAATTCCAGAGTTTTATTCCTAGAATTCTAACTTCTTTGCACTGTTTCAGCTATATTTGTTGTAACAAAATGGAAAGATGTTTTATGAGAACACAGATGCTTAAACCATGCCATCTAGAGTCAAATTTTCCTGATTTACTGGACAATAATATTATTCTTATGAGTATAATTATACTTGCTTTGCCTATAAAATTGGGAAGGAAAAAAATGAAAGATTCTTAATGTCAGTCTCTCTGTTCTTAAGTGGCTTCTGAATTGGTCTGGTAAGGCTGTGGAATCCCAAGAGCTGTCACCACAGTGGAGGAGCTCTTCATTGGCTTCTATGCTGAATTCATCCTGTCACCTGGAGAGGGATTGCTGGGGACAAAACACTGGTACAATAGTCCCTATGGTGGTTAGGCTGAGAGGCATTTGCAAGTGATTTTCTTTGTGGATGGATAAAAGTGCAGGAAGAGGATCCTGAATGCTGGACACATGATGTTTGGCTTGAGCTTTCTCTTCTCCTAAGTGACGTGCAGAGTCCTTGTCTGAGTGTCTAATGGTGTGTCAAATCATCAGTACACCTTTGGTGCCTCCTGGGGAAATATTCAGTGAAGAATGTGAGAATCCCAATGGATTCTTTGTGGTTTTGGAAGAGAGGTTAAAGGCTGAAAGGACTTGAGCTGCTCTTTTACCTGCCATTGTGGGCCATGCAAATCAAGCATAAGATATGTTGGGAAGAAAGAGCTGAAGAGGAGGAAAACTCCATCAACACTGTCTGTTTTTGTATAAATAGACTTTCCTCTCTCTCTGCCTGTCAGTCAGACATCCTCCACTCGATTCACACAAGAAATATTTATGCATGCCTAGCTTAACATTTTGCCTTGCTAGAGTGCACTCCTATTGAAAAGCAAGGCTCAGATATTCCATTTGATGTTAGTGGCATGCAGGACGAGCAGGAGAGGACAGTTGCTGAAGCCAAGAAGCTCAAAGAAATAAACAGAGTATTCCTTCCCACACTGACACATCAGTGTAATGACACTGATAATGGGACAGTTGTCACATCCTCATCTGCATGACAGCTTTATTGGGATCCACTTCAGGCACAAACCTAGGTACCATTTCCACCCCAGGGAGCTTCAGATATTCCTTGGTGACAGAAAATGTTCTGGAGCAGAACGATAGCAAAGAGTTTGCCTCCAAGGGATGTGAGAAAAGGAAGGTTTTATATAGTGAGAATATTTATTTAGGAGTATCTGGAAATTGATTCCAGAAAAGGCCCATTCCTGCATCTTGGATGTCACAGAAGGAAATGTTCAGAGGATGGAGTCAGATCCCTTCCAAGGTGTCCTGTAATATTCTTTATTACACTGGCATGTGGGGAATTGTTTTTGTTTTCACTTAGCATGTCTTTGAGAACTTGATGCTCCTGTCCACATTCTCAGCCACTAAGGTGACAGTGTCAGACATCATTTCTCTGAGCTCCAGTGGTGATCAGCATTTCACCCATCATCATCACCTTGAAATATTGACAAGCTACAGCTAGACCCAGTCAAGCATCATTTCCTTCTTCTCAAATGTGCAAACCAAACTATGGAGCTCTAATAAACACAACAGATGTCTCCTGTAAGAGACTCAGCTCCAGCTGGAACCCAGAAAACCTCCTCATACTTACAAAATTGGTTTATATGAATTCCTGAGCAGAAGAAAAAGAATCTTACAAGGTGCAGGTACAACTATTCCTACTGTATTTACTTCTACTGTATTTATTGAGGATAAAAATCCCTAAAGTTTAGAATTAACCCAAGGAAATTGCCAGAGTGAATGGAAAATTGACATCTGGGAGGGTAGTGCACACTCTAAAAGATTAATCTCCTTTGGCTATTTGGATTCTTTACGTTTATGTTCTTGACTTGCCCATAGGGAGATGACCTTTCCCATTTATTGCTGCTCTTTTGGTCTATCCTCAAACTCTGGGTAAGAGCAGAATGTGGAATTCCTTGGGGTTTCCCTAGGCCTTTCAGTGAAGCTGAATCCTGCCATCCATTAGGCAGGGAGCTAGGTCTGAGGTGTGTATCCAAACCTAGTGACTTTCTTGGGCATCACCCAGAGACAGAGCTAGGAGCCTGGCATTTCCCTGCCTTGCCCTCAAGTTTGCTGCCATGAGCCTCATGTATCTTAGTAGTTGTGCTTTGTTGCTAACTCTGAGGCTGAACACTGAGCAGTAGCATCCTGACCTTAGAGTTACTCTGAGTGGCAGATCTCATGAAGCCCATTGGGCTATCATCAGCCTCCCTGGGTGTCATCAGGAACATGATGTGAAGAGTCCAAGGGTGTTTGAGGACACAGCACTGTTGACTGGACTCTTCTTATACCACTTAGCTCTATTGAAAACTGTTGCCAATATGTCCTGATCAGATCTGCCTCAAAACTCTTAACCTCCCTAAGTGACCAGGGAAAACAGTGCCTGTTTCTTTGCATCCCACTGACCTCTTCTTCATTGAGAGTGTTTGGCCAAGCAAGACACAAGCCAGATGAATCTAATAGACTTTGAAGTGTACAGAGAAGGCTACCAACATGCACATACTAAACCATGTCATGTCTAAGTCTTGTTTTCAGGCATGAAGCTATTACCTGTGCAGCTGTGGCAATGTGAATGCATGCTATAAAAGCAGTGAGGTCAGGTGCTAGAGATGTGTTGATGTTGTTTGCATTGGTTTTTGTTTGCTTTCCATTTCACTGTGGTACAGTTAGAGCCCAGGGAAATGCATGAGCTAGGGAGCACAGCTGGGTGCTGTTTGCACAGTGTAGTATTACTGCTACATAGGTAACTGAAAGTTGTTAAGCAGTGCCAGGAGGATCCAGTGGAAGTGAGAGATCTAAGGGAGGCAGGTGATCATCCTTCTGGGAGGAGGAAGAAATCCCTGCCCAGTGAAACCCAGTAACATGTGGGTTACAACTTCTGTTGGTCCCTCCAGATATAAGGGGTATGAGCTGGAAAAGCTAGCAGGGACACTGGGAGGTAAAACCCAACAAAATCCTTCTTTATACAGCTGTTCCATAGTTTTTAATAGAAATGCTATGTGGATGGTGCAAAACTGCACCTGGAGCTGCTCTAGTAGGGGTGATAATGATAATATATTCTGTAGAGAAGCATAACAAAACTTCTCATGGGAAACATACATGCTCCTTTGGGATTTTATGCTATACCTTCATAGCTTTTCCCATACAGCTATGGATTAAAGCTAGTATATCAAATATATGTCTAATTACTTGCATTTTTAGTGGCTGTTGACAGAATTTCTTCCAGCAGCTCTACTTACACTATTACCTCCTGCATGCAAAGTCTACATCTGTTTCTGTTCCATTCTGCTGCCATGTAGCTTTAGTAGAGCAAGGAGGAGTTACTTCATTCTGTCAGAACACATAATCATCCCAGGTTAATTCAGAACTTCCCTTCTTTCTCCCAGCATTACCCTTTTTGCATCCATTGCTTCCTTTGTTTTGGGTCACTGGGCCAGGCTCACTGTCTTGTTATCAGACTTTTACAGTTCACAGTCTGAATCCCCTCCAGTTCTTAACAGATGTTGCAGACAAGAGATATTTAACCACTAGTGCTGCACTGGTAAACAGAGCCCTGGTGGCAGAAGGTGAAGAATTGCATTCAGAAAGAGAAATGACACAGGGAGATATTTTACTAAGGCTTATCTTACAATTACTTGATGTTGAGGAAAAAACTACAGTGCCACCTCTCCATTGTTTGCCTTGTTATCGCTGGGATTTCAGTCCCACTGCTTTTAGAAGCTCTAACCAGATGCAGGGAATAACTAATATTGCTCTAAACACTCTGCTCTACAGATGGTGACTAGAAAGCCTCTGGACTTCTGGTCTAATACAGGTTTTATCCAAAGAAGTCTCTGTTGTAGAAGATGACTCCCAACCTTGAAATCAGACCTGAAGCCACTAAACCTGTGGGAATGCTGATAAGTCTAAAATCCAGGGAGAAGCAGAGCTGAAATGATTTCTAATAAAAGGACAAGAGACTTATTGTTTCTGTATAAATAAATGTATCAACACATTTTGGTATATAAGTTCCTTAAAAACAGTAGTAGGATTTCCTTCCCAAGGGATGCAAGAAGTCCAAAGCAATTCATCTCCTCTTGACATTGTCACTTGTTCACTGCACTTCTCTTTTATCATCCTAGTCCCTATATTTATTTCTTTTTTAAATCATAGCAGCTTTAATGCCAGCAGAAGTAAAACCTAAAATTTAGTTTTGTGGACAAATATTTAGAGTTTAAGGACACAGGCAGAGGGAATGGAAGTAATATGTTAATCAGTTTTCATCACCATTCCAGTATGGCATTTTCCAGTCAGTTGTGTGTTTCTCTGCTCAGAGTGTTCAGCAGAGTATGTTCACCATGTGTTTCTGTGTTTAGCCAAGTTAGGTCCTGAGCAGAGCCTACAGACCATTAATAAAATGCAAGTAAATGTAATAAGGAGTAAGGATCATTCAGAGATGACCTTTCCTGGTGGCAGAGCTGAGCTATTCATAACCTCCTGCTAAACACACATGATGAACCAGAGGAAAATGATAGATGAGAAGCAGGTGTAGCATCTGGGGAGCACTGCACTCTGGAGCTGTTTGACATGCTCCTTACATCTGCATTTAATAGAAGAGCAGAAATTATTACTTATCTTGGCAAATTGGATATGAGAGGTAATTAGAAATGTATCCCCTGGAAATTTTATGAGCTTGTAAAATAAGTGACAGAACTTTACATTTCCACTTCATATATTTCAGTATAGTTGGGAATTGCCATCGCCATTTTAGTGGACTGAGCTGTGCAAACTAGAAAATATAATCAACTTCAGGATCCAGTTGGATTTGGACTTTACCCATGCTGTCTTCTGCTGGATAAATAGGGCAGCAAGTGGGATACAGCTGGAGAGACCTGGACTCTGCTGCTGTGCTGCAACCTTGCCTGTGAGCTTCGAGCTGAAACCAGAGGCTGCCTTGGTGTGAGATAACTGCTCTGAGGTGAGTTCCTATGCTCTTGCACTGTGAAGGGAGTTAGGAAATGGAATTTACAGGAGTCACCACAAAGAAGGGACATCATCCACACTACTCAACAGAAAATGAGGAGGATGTCTATTAGAACTTCAATTCCTTGTCAGGTTAGGACTCCAATCCTGGTTTGAGAGTGTGTAGCTTAGATCAGCATCTCAGCTGGAGTTGAATGACTGTGTCGTATTTCTCAGCAGTCATCACTCTTTGCTCTTCATACACCTCTAAAGAAAGATGTATTTCTGCTTCCTGCTATCTCCTTTCCTATAGCAGCTGTGTGGCCCTATCATTTTCATGGGTGGTGGAAGTAATCCTCCCAGAAGCAGGTGGTAGCATTACACTAGCTTTGTGGTAACATTCCTCTGGAGTACTCTAGGCTCATGCTCATCTTTCCTACTCCATAGAATATGTTTATTCAACTCCTTTTTTTTTCTCTCCTCTCTGTAAAATGTACAGACAATCCTTTCAACTGTTGAACTGCTGTATTACAAGGAGCCCTAAGCAGCTGCTTTTACTCTGGCAAGCTGCTCTGCTTGCTGTGTTTCCTGCAGAGCATGATAATGCATGTAAAGTATGGGCAGGAAAAGCCCACTGGGATGCCTTGCAGAGAAGGGAAGGCTGCCTGAGTGCCTTTAGATGTGTTACACCTCTACTGAGCCTCTCAGTCCAGGCAGAGTCAGTCCTGAGTGTGTGCTCCTTTCAAGTATGAGCAAATGTACAACTGCATGCACTGGAGACACCACAGTGACCACCAGTGCTGTGAGGATAAAGATCAGCAAAGCTGGGAATTTGTAATAGATGAACTCCAGCACATTTCATTTCATTTCATTAGGAATTCCTTTACTGAAAGGTTTGTTAGATCCCAGGCTGCCCAGGGAGGTGCTGGAGTCACCATCCCTGCAGGGGTTGAAGAAACATTGAGCTGCTCTCCTTAGGCTTATGGTTTAGTGGCATGGGAGTGATAGGGATGGATGAACTTGAGGTCTCTTCCAACCTAAATGATTCTGTGATTCTACTTGTGATACTGTTACAGCCAGGGAAAACAAAGCTTATCCCATTGTGTCCATGTTGTCTCTGTTCTATAGATTACTTCAGACTCTAATGCATCTACTCTGGCACCTTTCACAATTGCCTTCTATAGGAAAAAAACGTGACTTTTAGCTGCATTTCCTGAAGTTGTTCTCCTGTTTCCCTGATTTTCATTATGGCAAAAGGATGGAGGAAAAATCAGAAAGTATTTACTGTTTGTCCTTACTCTTGTGAGCAGTCACAGAAGGGACATGTTTTGCCCACCATCCATTTTCTAGTTCTGTGTCTATTGTTCCATTAAATCTTTAATTCAAAAGCTTCATATGCTTATCTGCTTGATTAAGTATACACTATCTTCTTTCATCTTCATCATTAAACTGACAGTAATTACACAAAATTGAATGCATGACCTCTACGTCTTTGCCCCAGTAAGTATACCAGAGCAAGACTGGTTATGCTCTAATCCTTTGTCATCTAAGTTACAAAGATTTAGTTCCTCCAATTCAGAGACAGTGAAGAAAAAAAAGGTGCAGATAATTACCATTTATTACCTGCAATACAAATCAGCTCTGAATTTGCTGTCTGTGTTGGTGTGAAAAATAAGCACTCCTCAGTGGAGGGAGAGGTGGTGACCCACTGGCTAATGAAGTGTCAAAATGCAGCCAGGAAGAAAGATTGACTTTCAAAGTCAATGAAATCCACAGGGGAAAAGAAAAAGGTAAATATTTTATTTGTTTTCCAAGATTAACTTTTATTATCTTTCTTTTTTTTTTGACTTGTTGTTAATTCAATACTGCAGAGTAGGCTTTATCTTGATTTGGATCCTGTTGAAAATTGTTATCATGTTGGAAAGGCTTAAGAAATATAGGCAAAGCTCCTATTACTCCAAGGAAGAGCTCTGCTGCTTTCCCTGCTTCTGTAAGATTACAAGTCCCAGCCAGAACTGACGAGCTCAGGGATGAAGGAAGACAGCACTGCTTCTGGGAACTCATCCCACAGGCTTTGACAGTCCAGAGTATTACTGCTGGTGCTTCACCACAAACATCTACCTCTGCTTTGCTTTGCCTAGAAGGGAGTGGAGTCACACTATAAGGGTTTTTTGTTCCAAGAATCAGCAAGAAATATCACTGCAAGCATCATCATCATCATGGCCAGGCTTCACCAACAAAGATCTCTCCAAGCACTGCTCAGGCAAATGGCTAGATCTCTAGTTAATATTTTGACCTAGGTTTAATCAATCACTAATCATTTGGAATCTAAACATAGATGAAATCACAGAATGCTATTTCTCTTGTGCATCAGTTCTAAATTCCTCCAAGAGAAGCTGTAGTGTCACTGGTCAACTTCTAAGCTACTTTTTCAAGAATGCAAACCAATGACAGTTTATTGACTTTACCTTGAAACTATTTCTGCCAGCTGCTGCAGAAGTTTTGTTTGTCTAAGATGACAGTTTGCTTCTCTGGCTGCTAACTCGAATCAGTTGGCACATAATGAGGTCAGGCAACAGCTCAGCCTTGAGCTGTCTGTCTGTCTGCCAGTCATGGAGAGGAGCTAGCAGAGCAGCTTGGCTACATCAGCCTCTGCACTTGTCATTTCCTGCTGTGTGGGGACTTTGGTTTAGGAATATATTGTCTAGATTGAGAGCTGTGCTCTCCAGGAATGGTGAAGAGATATCAGAGATGATCATTATCCACATAGCCAGCTGCTTCTGGCCAGTCACTGCTTCTTGTTCCATGGGAATAACTCCTAGCCATCTCCTTGCACACAGCTGAGCTAATGTGAGAAGCAGGGGGAAATGACATCTGCAAGTGGTTTTGTAGTGGGGCTGAGCAGCTGGCAGAACAGTGCTGCTTGGGTTGGGCACACTTTCTGAGGAGGTTTACAGAAACAAGTAGGAAACATCAGATTTCATTCAACAGGAAGGCTGTAGAAGGAAAGAGTAAAATAAAACCCAGCAACCAGAAGAATAAAATCCAGTCTCTGCAGAGCAGCCTGAAATGCTGAACTGTGTCACGGGGCTAGAGCAAAGGTTAACATTGGAATCTCCAATCTGGTACAAAGCCTAGCCCCTGTTTCAGTCCCAGTGCATATCAGAGCAAATCAAAGCTGCTGTGGATTAAATGATGGCTGTTCTACACGAGACTATGAAGACCTCTTCTTTTTTTGTGCTTAGTTCTGCCTAGCAGAGTTACACACAGCTTCCAGGAGTGCTCCATGACTCCAGAAACCACTTCCCCTCAGGCAACAGCTCAGCAGAACCTGACCCACTAATCAGGGTTCTTATTTGAATTTTCATCACTTTTCTGCTGCATTGCTCCATTATCTGTAGAAATGTCAGAGAAAAAGAAAAATCTGTTAAAATACATTTCTCTTCATCTTTAAAGGTATTTCATAATGTCACATCCTAGTTTATCCTGATGCCTCACATCAGATCTTGTAATCTCTCCCTTTCTAGCTCCCTTGGCTCTAAACCCTCCTGTCAGGAAAGCTAGGACCTAAGAAACAAAGAGCAGGTTGCAGGTTTTGCTGCAGTCTAATGTGCTAATGGGAGAGCTTTCCTAATCCTGCACTTCTGGAGCAGATGCTGTGGCCTTAGTGTTTCAAAGTATTTTACTCATAATGGCTTTTCCCTTCCTTGTAAAGTTCTTAGGACACACGTGGCAGAGGGAAACAACCCTGAAGAAAGGTTCTCTCTATCCTCTTCTGGCACCTGAGATGCATTTGTTCATAATGTGGTCACAAACAGTGAGTTTTGAGCCCTCCCCAAACTCCATTTCAGATGGCATTTCTGGGCACCAGATGTTCCCATTCTAGCATCAGGCAGAGCCTAGGCCTAGCAAATGGCTGGTGTAGTAAAAGCTGTCTGAGGATGAGCTGAAGATGTGATAGCTGCTGGTCATAGTGAGCTTTGGAAGCTGTGGTGGGAAAGTTGGGATTTAGGGTGCAGTGCAATACATTCCATTTGTTTATGAAAGGAAAAGATGAGGATGTGATTGAGTTCTGTTAGGAGCTTTCAGCATGATTAAACAAGTAAATAGCCTTGAGTAAAAGGAGCTGGGCCTCTTGAACACTGTTCTTTGCCATAGGCACTATGAAGAGCAAACACCATGACACACAAAAATTAAACCAGACTATATAGGCACAGGTTAATTGTATTCAACAGTAATCCACATCCCCTAAATGAAAAAACACTGGTCTCTTCTATTACTCTTACCCTGTTAGAAACTGCATGATGTAGTTCAGGGCTTAGTTTTCTCTTCCTCTAGATTTTTGAGCTCCTTTTGTACAACCAGTGTTGGGATAATGCATAAACAACCTCAAAGGTGGTGGCTGTGTGCTGGATTGCCTTGCAGAAGTCTCAAGAGCAATATATTTAATAGGAAAAAAAGAGTATATTAAACTACTAATTGCATGGAAGTCTGCACCTTGCCCCATCCTCACCTGTCTGCATTTCTGCTTTCCTACCTATGAGACCAGAAACTGCTAGATGGAAGCTGTCTTTATTATTTAGAATACTGGCTCAGGTAAAAAGGATCCTTAAACCTAGATCAGTGACTCTGAGAGAAACTGATTTCATAGTTGTCCATAAGAAGCCTTTGATTTGAAAATGCTGGTTTTTCCATATGAGATAGCTGAAGTATGAATATTTCCACCAGTGATAAAAGATGAATAAGCTTTCCCCAAGAGCATCTCCCAGACCCATTCCAATATGTCAATCTAGAGCTTTGCTAAGCAGAGCCTGCCATTCTTGCCCAAGTGTGATGTGGTTTTTGAGATGTGACATATGGGCACTGAGATTAAACCTCCTCACTTATCACTTACAAATTAACCTAGGATGGAACGTCAGGCACATCAAAGTTTTTTTTTTTGCCCACATCATACATTGAGCAGGGTTTTTTTATGGTGTTCTGACAAGGCACAAATAAAAGAATCAAATCAAGCAAAAATGGTAAAAAATGTAACACAAGGAATGAAATCAAATAGTGTAGGAGCTGAGACTTGAACTGGGGCGAATTGATGGAAGTCTCTTTTGTCCTTGTCTAAGAATGAAATAAATATTATCTTGCAATTTGTGTGGCAATGTACTGGAGAAAGATGGAGAAGGTAATCTGTAACTTGGAGTGATAAGATTCCTGACAGTATTTCTTCAACTGGTTGTTGTTCACAGGCTTGCAACTATTGTGATTTTTTTTGTTTTAATGCATGTGTGAATGAGGTAAGAAAAAAAATCTTATTTCAATCCATTACTACTTTTTCAGTGCTCATCTGAAAACATGAAGTTGGAAACCTGAACTCCCCCCTGGAGGCCCCAATATTGCAGGACACTTAGGCTTTAAACACAGATAAGCACTGTAGGCTTCAACACCAAAGGTCAGCAGTAAGTGGAGAGATTTTTAACCCTAGTTATCACCTTTTTACTACTAGAGGACTCCAATGCTTTCACAGAAGGCTTTCTAGCATCAGTATAGAAGCAGAGAGTAGCCTATACATTGCAGTTTGAAGTGGGGTTTTTTGTTTGTTTACTGAATTTGCACTAAGCCTTTGAAAGAAAAGGAACATATGGACACTATATATAGAAATGATTTCTCTCTAAATGAAGTGCAGCTACCTGTGGGACTCCACAAAGCATCTGCTTAAAGATCACACTGCTTTTTGAACAAGGAATTAAAACCATGGTTTCAGGATCACTGTGCAGATCAGCAACATCTGTGTTTAATGCAGCAGTCTAGCATCACTTTGTTATTGCAGAAGTTCAGGAATCAGCTGAAACCTCTGGGATTTCCAACTAATCAAAGGAAAGATCAAGTGGGAGATGGCTACGTTAAAATTGGACACGGATGCCATTTTCGGGATAGAATGCTAGCACAGTTGAGAGGGAACAGTGAGACTCATTGTGTTGTCATGGTTCTTTTGTCTTCTTGCCAAAGGTGTGTAAGATGCATTGAAGCTGTGCTCAGACCTTGCTGAGTAGCCTGCTTCAGTACTTTTGGGGATATGTGAAGCCATTGTGCTTATCACTTTGGCACCCAGGAAGGTCAGAGCTCCAGGGAAAGATCTGTTAGTTGTAATGCTTCTGTCATCTTCCAGGTGACAGCAAGTGCCAGGGAGAGTGTCGAGTGGGGTGGCTGTATCCTTCTGGTGGTCTCAGTGTACAACTCCTGCTCATTGCTCCTTGTCCTGGTCAGTGAAGAAAGGTATCATGCTACAGCATCGTTTGCAGAAGAACTGGAGGGAGACAGTTCAGATGTGTGCAGTTCCACAGGACTCAGGGGAAGAGTTTGCAAGGCCATCAGATGCTAGTGGCTTGTGAAAACTTGCCTTCACTTGAATGAGCCTTGGCACAGTGAGTCTGTCACCACCTCTGCTTCTGCCTGTGTTTGAGAGTAGTGGACAGTTGTTTTGTTGTTCATTGACGGTGTGGTCAGCCATCCTGACTGATGCTAATTGTTTTTTATACACAGAGAATGGCTGGTACACTGTGGATTTAACTTAAGAAACAGCTTTCTGATTTTATCCTCATCTTTCTTTCTGATAGAAGCTGTGATATCAAGCTGGATACTTTCCTTGAGCTGGATACTGGCCTTGCCTTGGTTCTTTTTGATGCCTTTCTTCTGTAGTCAACCTCACTGATCTTGCATGTTCCAGATGATCAATGGTCACTTTTGCATGTGCATATACAACACTAAATAAACACAAACAAGCAGCATAAAGGTATAAATGACATACAGCAGTTGCAATAGAGGAGGCAGAGATAGCACTTGCCTGCTAATGGTTTTGACTCCTGTGCACCTTAGGCTGCATTTCCCCAGTCTACTGAAGACAGTTATATGCTGCCTCAATGTTGTTGGTATCTTGGACAAAGAAAAAGACCAGATAAAATATTCTTATTACTGAATCATGTTGTTCTGTTCAGTAATTGCTTTCCTATTAAATGTTCCTTTTATTTGCTTCTGTTTAAACAATATTTAGGAATTGTGAAAGGCTAAGAGATGTGAACTGCTAGATCTGCCACATTATTACCAATAAATTATTCACTCCAATGCTATGTAGTTTAACATTTTTTTTTTTCTCTTCAAGTAAAAAAAGAATCTTCTGAATGTTGCTTGCCACCTACAGAAGGGTTTTTAATATAGAAAGGTTACATTCAAAATAAATAAAACCTAACATGCCAGCTCATCCTGGCAGTAATTTTTCCTCTTAGAGCATCTCAGCTATTCTCTGTGTATTACAATGTGTAGCCCCAAATATGTTAGCTTCCCAGCTCAGTGCTGGGTATCATTTCAAGCCTGCTAGGTCAGACCTGAAGAGTGATTGTTCAGAACTCTTGAATCTCCTCAGAGAAATGACTATTTTTGGGCACATTAAGACTTTTGCCTCTCCCCCTTCCCATCTGTTTTTAAATGCCTGGGTGCTCAAATATCTGTGTAGGAAGGTGTTAAAATAAATGCTCATCATCTTGTCTTGAAGTAAAGGAACAAATGCCTCATGAATGCTCACTCTGGTATCTTCAGACTTCCAGAGCAGTGATATTTCTAGAAGGTTTATATTCCTCATTCATTGCTCTATTTCCCAAGCACAGCTGCAGGTTTTCAGGGCTTTACTTCCAGAAAGCAATTTTAAGTTAATATATTTTAACACAAGCTTTATATTTAGCTTCCCTCCTGAATACATTTTGCTGCTGCTTCTGCAAGCTGTGGAAATAGGATGGTTGGTTTTTTTTTTAATGGGCATGAAGAGATGATCTATCAGGAATCCTGAGTCTGGCAAGGCTATGTCTTGTTGGAATGTGCCCTTTGAATTTTTCCTGTTGTCTTAAAGATTACAAAGAACAAGCTTTCTTTTTTAGCCTTCATTAATTGATGTGTTTATGTTTGTTGCCATTTAGGAAGCAGAAGTTTTGAGGCTATTCTTATGAGTGAGCCATGACATATCAAGACTGAAATCCTATGAAACACTGACTTCATTAAACAAAATTCACTCATTGACTGAAATATGATACAAGGCACAATTTTGTTATACATATATCACAGTTGTAATCACAAATATCAACCTTACACATAGAACTGTTAAAATCTTTAGCTGTGGTACTCAGGGCCATGGGTTAGTGGCATGGTTGGACTTGCTGAGCTTTGAGGTCTCTTCCAACCTTCATGATTCTGTGATTCTGATTGCCACAAGCTTCATTTAGTAAATACCAATTCCCAACCCCAAATTTCTTCAGGTTCTGATGTCTTGCCAAAACATTCTCACCACAGCTTGTGAGGACAAGGCTTAGTTTGCCCATAGGAAGAGTTTTTCTGTTCTGACAATAAACTGCCACTCTGTGGAGGTATCTGGGAACCTTTCTGAGAAGCATGAATTGGAACATAAGGCAATTTTTATGCTGCTAAATGTGAAATCATAATGTTTTTGCTACTTAACCCAAGCTTATTTCACAGCCTGATTTATTGTGGCACAGAACAAAAATGAGAAAAAAAACACGAGCTCCTGAGTCACTGAAGTGAATAAATCTTTAAGGAAGCTTTAGCACTGCTGTTCATTTAAAAAATCTGCTGAAACCTTCTCTGGGTTGAACATCATTTTCTATGTACTGTCTGGAAATGGTGGCTGTTCTGCCTCAAAACTGGCTTTGGCTTTTTTTTTAGTGACTGGTTTGTGGGAGTATGTTAAAAGCCAGTTCTGCAGCACACAGAGATGGGGAGAAAGGTAAGAAAAAGGGGGAGAGCTTTGCTCAGATTGTTCTGTGGACAGGTAAGATGCCTAATTCAGCTTCTCATGTAAAACCAACAGCAAAACCCAGGCCTCCAGGTGTGTGAGGAGTTGCTAGTTGAAAATACAGCTCAGTGGTCAATGATGGAAACTGCCCAGGAGGTGATGGAGTCACCATCCCTGCAAGTGTTCAAACAATGTGGTGCTTGAGGACATGGCTTAGTGCTGAGCATGGAAGTGTTTGGTGAACTCTTGGACTTGATGATCTCTGAGGTCTTTTCCAACCATAGTGATTCTATGATTTATTCCTACTAATGGCATCTATGCAACAAGTTTTTGACCCAAGCTAAGTTTCTTTGATGGCTCAGTGTCTGCAGTGAAGGCATGATTAGCAAAACACTACCAGAGGGAAGCATCAAATCTCTTCAGAGGAATCTGTTTTGAGAATAGTCATTAGAGAACTTACAAAACCAGCTTTGCTGGCAAAAAAAAAAAGAGATAAATAGCATTCTGAGAAGTCCTTCCTGTTGAAAGCACTGAGATTGAGTACCCTGAGCTTTCAGCTAGGTTAAATTGGGCCTTGTGAAGAACACACCAGAGGAGGTCAGTAGGTTTTGTGCTGGAGTCCTCCATCAGACTGGAGATTTAAGTGCTTAGTTGGGCAATGTAGAGCACAGCCATCCTGTCCCACATAGATGATTTATATCAGCAATTAGCAGAACATCTGACCCAGCTTATGCCAGAACAAAGCTCCTCTCCTGAAAAGGGAAAGGTTTTCCTGGTGTGAATGGGGAATTCTTGCAGGGTAAATGTGATGAGACAAGCAGTGAGGTTCTTCTTTCATTTCCAGAGCAACAGCAATGAGATTCCAGTACATTTCCAGAGAAATAGAGAGTTGTAGAAATCCTCTGCCCTATTTCTTGTCTGCCTTCAAAACTGTAGAGCTAAGTAACACAGATTGAGGTCAGCAGAGTGTGGAAAGTGGTTGCCTATGGCAGAGTTTGGCTCAGAACATGAGATTTCCATTCTCCTGTCTCCTGTAATGGAGAGGAAGGTAGAGAGGGGATCAAGTCTATAACTTTTAATGTGGGGGCTTTTTAGGCATTGTTAGTCATTTTATTCTTTTACAAATGGCTTGGATGAAATGAGATTACAGGAAAAGTCCATTCCAATTTAATGAAATTAAATGTAATTAGATTTGGTATTAATTTTTTTTTTCTATGGCAAATTTATTACATTTAGGAGGATTTGTAATATAGTATGACTTGTAGCTCATAATAAGAAGGCAGAGTAATAGTGAAATAAGTTTTTATTTTATTAGGCATTACAGTTCTAAGAGTGATTAATTTCTCCCTTAAAAAGATTTATTTCTTTACAGAACAAGTCAGCATTTACAAACAGAACTTTTCAATTCAGTTACCATCATGTTCCTCTCCAAAACAATAAACTTAGTTTTTTATTATGAACAATATTTGTGCTAATTTTAGTTGTAGGGCACAGAAAGAGGGGGGAAAAAATTAAAAGGAAAAGAGAAAATTGAGATTGATTTGCTGGATGAAGTAGAAATTCTGTCTGTTCCCAAATGTATTAACCAGCACAAGAAGTCAGGAATTCCAATCTTGAGGAAAAATCTTCCTTTTGTAACCAAATCTTTAGAAAGCTGGTACCAAACCAGCTGTAGATCTGGTGAATATATTGGCATTTTCCCTGTGGTTGTATTATTCATGGAACAAGTTGCACGTTTTTGTGCTAGATATATATCCTGGCCAGGCTTGGTGAACGCAGCTCCAGGGAGGGCTCCATCCATGCTCTTCCCAAGTGCTTTTCCCAAGCGCTGCTGGCTACAAAGGCCAATTTGGGACAGACAAGAGCAGTTGCAAAAGGCACAGCACAAGGACTCCTCAGGAGGTAGAAGCTGCAAGACACGATTCTTTCTACGCTGTCTTTTCTCCTCCAGAGTGATCCTGCGTGCCTGCTCCAAACCATCCGCGGCATTCAAACTAGTGTGTGTGCAGAGCTGCTGAGTGGAGGCCAGAGGAGAGCANGAAAAGAGTAGACAGCACAATGGCTCTAGAAACACTGAGCTTTGGACTTGTCTTCAGGTGTTTATTTCTCCAGACTCTTTGATAGAGTTTTCCCAAAGCACTCTATGCCTTTGCTAGCCTATTGTCTATCTCTCCATCAATCTTACCATCCGAGGAGATGAGGCTGCCTAGGGAATTAAACTGTTGGACTATTTAAGTTCTGAATCGCCAGTGATATGCTAGATATGCTGCTCAGCTAAAACAACCCAGAAGACGCAAGAGTAAGTGTCCAGTGCATGATCCTGGGAGATGAATTTCAGCTAAAACAACTATGGGCTATTGCAAAACCACAGAATCACACAATCATTAAGGTTGGAAGAGACCTCTAAGCTCATCAAGCCCAACCATCCCTAGCACTCCCACACCACTAACCCATGGCCCTAAGGAGAGCAGCTCAATGTTCCTTAAACCCCTCCAGGGATGGTGACTCCAGCACCTCCCTGGGCAGCCTGGGACAAGACTTAACAACCCTTTCAGAAAAGAAATTCCTCCTTATATCTAATCTAAACCTCTCCTGCTGCAACTTGAAGCCATTTCCTCTCATCCTCTCCCTGTTAACCCTGGAGAAGAGACCTACCCCCATCTCACTCCAACTTTGCAGGGAGTTGTAGAGAGAGCTAAGGTCTGCCCTGAGCCTCCTCTTCTCTTGTGGCATGCTGGAGGGATTATCTGGTGTCAGTTACAGACCTCAGCTCTGCTGTCCCTCACCCTTTTTGTGAGTGAGGAAGAGCTTCCCCCATCCTCCAGCTCACCTGCAGCAAACCACAGCCTCTCCCTTTCATTTCTTCTATTGCTTCTCCTGTAGAAGCTGAGAGTGAAAAATACTCTCAAAAATACCGTAAAATACTCTCAAAATTGGATTCATCAGGCTCTTGCCAGGCAATAAATTACTGCAGATTAATAATAGATGTTCCATGCTACCGGATTTGCTTCTTTTGCCTTTATTTCTTCCCTGCTAGTTTTGGCAGCCTCCTCTTTCCCCTAGTGCTCAGCCTGGCCCTGCTTCCAAGTGGCTGGGCTGAGCAGGCTTTGCAGCTTGTGATGAAAAGCAAACAACTGACAAGGTGCAGTAAGTAGCACAGATTCATCATCCATTTCTCCATTTCATAAACATCCTGCATTTTTGAAATGATTTTTCATTCCTTTTGGAGCCTGGAGACTGCTGAAGTAATAACAGCTAACCCTAGGAGCAGATTTCTTAGTAAACACTGTGCCTTGGTGAAGAAATAGCTATTATTATGTTCTAAAGAAAGCCAAAGATAGAGGAGTTTTGAGGGGTTGGTTTTCCTTTGGTTCTAAAAGATTTATTTCTTTATTTATTAAAATAAACTGAATATTTGGGGGGATTTCTATCCATCCATCCATTCTAGCATAAATCAATATGATTTACCATGTCTGAGTAACCTTTTTATGGCATTGACAGCATCTAGAGATGTGTTTATGGTTAAGTAGATGCTTCATAGAGCAGCTTGCATCTTTGTGGATCACAAGGCAGAATGACTGTCATCTACTGAGGAGGAGAACTCTTACTCATGTTTAAAAATCACAGATTTTTTGGAAGGAAGAAGCTCAAAGCTTGATTGGGAACTTAGTGTCTATATCCTTCCTTGTGGTTTAAAGTATTCACTGTCAGTAGCAACTGAAGGGCTAAGAAAAGCATTTCTATTTTGATACCCTACAGAGTAGAACATAGCTCTGGGAATTTGATGCATTTTGGGTACTTATGCTACATATAAAAATAGGTGAAACTGAATCAATATTTATGAAAAAATGACATTTTTGTCTGTAAATATTAGTGGAATCCTTTCAATATTTGTTTTCACACAGCTCCAGCTAGTCCATGCAGTACCAGGAATTGATGTAGAAGTGGCTGATGGTGAATCAATGTACTTTAGGCATCTGTAATCATATTTACCTCTTTTCTGGTCATTGGACATCAGTGGGATGCACCCTAGGTTTCTTCCCAAAGATCTAATATTAATCTATAAAGGGAGGGATGTACTAGCCCTGTAGTTCCTGGAGTGACTAAACATTAAATAGTTACAATAAATAATTGCTTTTTAGACCATTGATGCCACCATGCAATGCCAACTCCTAGTTGCACATTTCCAGGGGCACTGCATCTGGAATCCTTTGGAATACAAAGCTTCTCAGTCAAAGATCACTTTATCAATATGTATCATTTGAAAAGCTTAGTGCAGATTGCATCTAACACACAGCAAGGATTTGTCTGTATTTAAATGTCAGCTGTCTTTTGGATTTACTGATAAAGATTCTTTTTGGTTGTAACAGCACAAATTTTATCTCTGGGTCAATTTTCCTTGTTCCTTAAATGTGATGATGGAGCAGCATAAGAAAAAATGCTTGAACAGACAATTTTCTTGGTAAGGAATGCAAGGTATTTCTGTCTTTTTTTTTTTCCTTGCAATAAGGTATTCTCCACACAAACTGTTAAGTAGCCAATATCATCTGTTGATGTGTGACTGAGCAGCTCAAAACTACAGACAAAGGGATGTCACAGAGGTCTTAATTAGAAGATGCCTTTCACACCTCTGATCAGCTGTGAGAATTCTTATCTGAAGTACTGCAAGGCTGCAGTGAGGTCTGCCCAGAGCCTTCTCTCTCCCCTCTCCTCTCTTCTCCTCTTCCCTCTCCTCTTCTCTTCCCTCTCCTCTTCTCCCCTCTCCCCTCTTCTCTCCTCTTCCCTCCTCTTCCCTCTTCTCCCCTCTTCTCTCTNCTTCTCCTCTTCTCTCTTCTCCTCTTCTCTCTTCTCCTCTTCCCTCTCCTCTTCTCTTCCCTCTCCTCTCCTCTTCCCTCTCCTCTCCTCTTCTCTCTCCTCTTCTCCAGGCTGAACAACCCCAACTGTCTCAGCCTGTGCTCACAGCAGAGGGATTCCAACCCTCTCCTCTGAACTTGCTCCAAGAGGTCCATGTCTTCCTTGCCTTGAGGACTCCAGGTGAGCTCTCATCAGTGAGAGCAGAGGAGCAGCATCCTCTCCCCTGGCCTGCTGGCCAGGCTGCTTTTGATGCAGCTCAGGATGGCAGAGGCTTTCTGGTCTGTGAGAGAAAAAAAACCTGACAAGGTATGTTATGAATGGGGAAAAAAGGATTAGTTCTGAGATGATAACTGTTAATATACTTCTGTGTTCAAGAATCCTTCGCTTCCAAAGCTTATCCTTGATTCAATTTCTGACTTATGACTGATTGGTATTGCTTGATGTGGATATATATAATGGAACAACTCCATCCAACATATTTATGCCAGAGCTTAAGTTCCTCCTTTGTTGCTTTCCAGAGCAGCCAGTCAAGCTGTGTTATGTGCTTAAACACACAGCAGAAGAACAGACCTCTAACAGAGGCATGAAGAACCAGTACTGAATTAGTTTCTATCTTCTTTCAATAGCTGTTGAAATCTACCTTGACAGGAATAGAATCAATTTCTGTCCTGGGATTTAGAAATGTCTGGGTCTGTGTTGAAATTGGCTCATTTCTGGGGGAAAAGGGAAAAAAAGAGAGAGAGGGAAAAAAACCTGCAAGTTTTTTTCTCAAACTTAGATATTTTTATTTCATCAGAAAAGCAAACACTTTTCAGGTGTTTTCAATTGGTATTTAAAACTGACATGGAAAGCTTGAGCATGCAACAGTCTTGTTGAACAACAGAATTGCTGCAGTTTCTCTAGGAATTAAGCTGTGTGATGCTGGCTCCCCATGCTCACCTTGCAAGCTAACTAACTGCTGCCTCCAGTTGTCATGAAGAACTGAAAGATAAACAAGGGAGAGCTTTGGTTCTTGAGAGCCACTGGAGTAGGACTTTAGTTGCTGGGGAGGGCACAATCCAGCTGTGTTCCATCTCTCAGTCAGTACTCCCCCAGGGAATAATGAGTCTCTCCTGATCATCTAACCTGCTTTCTACTGAACTCAGGAGATACTTCTGTGAGCTTCAGTGAACTCAAGTATGATTTTTCAGTGCATATTTTCCTGATTTTTAAAGGCTTGCAGAAAAATCCTCTGAGCAATGTAAGCAGCCAGTTCTGCATGCTTCTGTGTTGACTGTCTGAAAAGTACAACTCTTTAAGACTTTCTATTACAAGTAATAATGTTACTGACTTGGTGAGCTGAAGTACAACACAACTGCAGTGTCATCCTTTTTCCCAGTCAATAATGAATTTGTTGTTTCCACAGACATTGTTACTATATCTAATGTTTAGTGACTAATTGCTTGTGACCCTAAGCATTGTGCTCTCTGTGCTATTGACATACTGCAGGTTATTTCTGTTTATTTCTGCAAGGGATTGTTCCCTTTCCTAGTATAGCTTAGTGCAGGAACTAGGTTTGTAATGCAACTTTCCATTAATTTAGCACTTTTTATACAGAGTGTCTTGCTTATTCTTCCTCTTTGTTTAGCTCCTGCAAATATAGATATATTTTTGCTCCTTGACTCTCTTTTTACATCTCATTCAGCAGTTTGATGTCAGTGACACAACAGCTTTCCTTTCCCTGCCTCTGAACTAGGCAAGATTTCCTCAAGTGCTGATGTTTTGTCCTAAATGTATGTTATTCTCTCTCCACATCTTTGTGGCTGTTGCTGTGCCTTTCAATCACAGTTTTACAGTTCACTTTATTCTTTATCTTTTGTATTGTGTTTTTCCAACTGAAGTGCTNTCTTCCCTCTCCTCTTCTCTTCCCTCTCCTCTTCTCCCCTCTCCCCTCTTCTCTCCTCTTCCCTCCTCTTCCCTCTTCTCCCCTCTTCTCTCTTCTCTCCTCTTCCCTCTTCCCTCTTCTCCNTTGCTTCCACTCCTGGTTTGTTTGTTTGGGGTTTTTTTTTTTGCCACTGGAATTATTATACAGACATGATGTTAACTTATTAGCTTCCTTTATTATATTACTTTACCTACTTTTAGTTCTCATTTTTAATTTTGGCTCCTACTAATACTATTCCCTTCCTGATCTAAACACTCTACAGCATCTTTCAGTTCTACCACCTCTATTCCCACCCTGCTTTCTCTCTCTCCTGCCATTCCCCACCATCATATCTGAGTGGATACCATCTTGATGAATAAATGATCAAGATTGTTCTACAAGCAATCTGTCATGTGCTGTGTGACCTCTTTTAAAGCTGAGATGGAGCTGTGAATTCCAGATTAGTGCTCCAGGAGCTGCTCTTATGTAAATGGACAGGAACTGGTGTCTGGCAATTCCTTCTGAAGACTTCCTGTCTTTGTTCTGCTCTTCTAGCTTTCTATAATTTATCACTTTCAGGACAAAGTAAGTGACTTTGAAAAAGGAAGTTTTGCCCCAATTATAGCTTGATTGAAGTCCATTTCAAACAGATGTACTCAATAGATCATCTTGGAAGGAAGTTAGTTATTACCTAGCAAGAAATAAACACACATGGACACATGAAATAGGTGTGGGGTTGGGTTTTTTTCCCCTCCACCTTTATTCTTTCATAATTAATGCAGAGTAAAAGTGTCACTTTAAGATTGTGATCATCATTTTAGGTTTTTAGCTCAGCC